>VWPW01008664.1:112889-151595 GCA_013389825.1 Crypturellus undulatus | reverse complement strand
AAAAAAATAAAAAAAAAAACAAAACACACACACAACACACCACCACAAAACTTGACTCTCTTTCATGGAGAGCTGGCTGGGGAAATCATTAGAAATACAACCCCAGACTCAGTATTGAGACGTGCAGCATCTTGTTCAAAATCCTTCTATTGAAAAGCCACTCTAATAGTAATGTCGTAACATTCTACATCCCAATGGGAGCTACAAAAGCCACAAAATCCACCACCATTCTCTGCAACTTCCAAAGGAAAATGACATAGAAATGAGGGAGCCTATTGAAAAAAAATAAATAAAAGCTGTTAAAAATAGTTAAGCCCCTACAGACATCAGGGAAATGACTGAAAAGACACTGTATTGAATATACAATGCTAGTGCATATTGCTTATTAGGAAAGATTGATTAAAAGTTATAAATAAGCTGGCATGGATAGACAACAGGCTGAAGGAGCTTTCAGGAACAAGAAAAGCACAAGAGATCCTATTCATTGAAAAGCTGAGGTGATGTTTAAATTACAACAGAAAGAATCACTCACCATGGTAAATAATATACATAATACAACGTAAATGACAGGAAGGAGTTTAGGGAGTAACTTTTCTATTAATTAAAACTAAATACCTAATTTTCCTTCTATCTCAGAAGTCGTCGTCTACCAGGAAATCTGTAGCATCAGTTGATGACCAGGATACATAAAGGAAAACAAGTGTGTGTGTGTGTGTATGCACGCATGCACAGAGCATAACAACAGTTCAGTGACATTAAAAAAGTTGCTCGCATGGCATTTGCTACGGAAGGGTGAGAGGAAACGGGACGAAGGAGCCCTGCTTCCCTCTCTGCATCCAGCAGCAGCGCTGCTCCCTACAGCAGATGTCCCAGCACATCCCAGTTCTCCCCTCGTTGAAGGAACCTCTCCCACTAATTGGCATCCTGGGAGATGTAGACAACTTCCATAAGATACTGAATTTCTTTGGAAGATAATACTCATCACATGAAATACTTCTTTGTAGTTAAGTCTTGTGTCCTACCATGCATTTTAGCTCTGTTTAGAGTTAATTCAGCCCTGGCTAATTACTACTTTAGCTCCGTCATAATCTTAATGAAAGAACAAGGAAGGGTAGTTGCATTCAATCAAGCCACACTCAGAGAGCCCANGTCCTACCATGCATTTTAGCTCTGTTTAGAGTTAATTCAGCCCTGGCTAATTACTACTTTAGCTCCACCATAATCTTAATGAAAGTAAGTCGCACTCAATCAAGCCACACTCGGAGAGCCCAGAAACATTTTGCTTCTACAAATGCTGGGGAGGGGGAAGGTAGTGCAAATCGGGTGAATTGTTGATAAATTAACCTGGTTTGCCTTAAAAATAAGTCAACAGTAAGGAGAAGAAATGCAGCTTGAACTATTTGGATGGCTACCAGAATCTGTCATCTCAACATCACTTCTTTGCTACTCTTCATTTTCTAGCAGTTTCCTACTCTTAAAATACATACCTGCATGTATAGCTTTAAACATTTTCTTTTTCTATTTTGAGTTAGTAAAGAGTTTAAGAAACATATCAGTATCTGGTGATTTTTCTCCTCAAAACAGAGAGTTATCTGCTGAAACTAAAAACTCATAGCACCTGCTTTGCTGAAGCATTTAATATGCTAACAGAACAGCTGGTAAAAATACAGGTTCAAAAGTCTAATGAAAGAGTATGGAATGTTCTAAAAGTATNTATAGCTTTAAACATTTTCTTTTTCTATTTTGAGTTAGTAAAGAGTTTAAGAAACATATCAGTATCTGGTGATTTTTCTCCTCAAAACAGAGAGTTATCTGCTGAAACTAAAAACTCATAGCACCTGCTTTGCTGAAGCATTTAATATGCAAACAGAGAACAGCTGGCAAAGATACAGGTTCAAAAGTCTAATGAAAGAGTATGGAATGTTCTAAAAGTATATTCTTGCAGAAATTAAAAAACAAAAAAACTGTCCAGATGCCATAGAAAAAAAAATAAGACAAAAAACTAACATAAAATTGCTTTCACTTGTGTTCTCCTTCACAGACTATTCCTATTGACAAATAATGCTTGCAGTGAGAACATCCTTGTCTATCTCCTCTGCTTAGTAGCTGTCTGACAATTTTATCACATCCTTTTATCCCTGTTGTAAGAAATCAGCAGAATTTGACATCTAAAAGACAAAGATTAGTGAGCCATCTTCCCCCTCCAACCACATGGATATGTATGTACACTGAGTTAACAGCGTCCTGTAACTGAGGGTCCTGCACTGAGTTGCCTTGTAATCAATTGGCTTGGTCATACTTTAATTTTTTATACAGTTACACTTCTCAAACTTTCATTTTTAAATAAAAATAACAGTGTCACCCATTAAGGGCTTTCTAAATAATGCCGTAAGCACATATTGCTCATGGAAATGCATGCTGAACAGTTCTCCACTTTTTTTGGTGCCTTTTTTACACCTGGATTTCCTCTCTCCTATCAGGATCAAACAGTATGTTAGCAAGGATAGTATTTAAATAAGCTCAGACACACCTGCCAGATCTGACCATGGAAAGCTCATCCTTCCGCTCCAAATCTGCACATGTTATCCATTTAAACTACAAATTTTAAGAAAAGCTTCATTGGCTACACTGTGGACTATTCCTGAACAACATCCTGACTACCATAACCTTGAAGTTACAGTACAGAAATGAATAAAACACACAAAACTGAAGGTAGATGCTGCCTCTTGGCAAGAAGTTTTGTTAAAAAAAAAAAAAAAAATCTTTCCAAAAAAAAAAAAAAAAAAAAAAAGAAATAAAACCAAAGCAACTCATCTCTCCAGTAGTAATAATACTGGCACTCAAACCAGAGTAAATAGCACATTAAAGGAAAAGTCACAGAACAGACACCATTCCCCCGTTCCATCAAAACAAAGGTATATGTGCGCTCCTCCCTACCCACAGAAGTCTCATGGGGATCCTTTTAGCTCCATTGAATCAGCTTCTTCAGGTCAGACTCCATAGAAAAATGTGATTCTCAAGGAAGATTTTGAGGGTGACTTTTCTTAGTAAAAGGCAATAATTATTTTTCAACTTCTAAAGGGCTGTTTCCTTACCAATCCCTACACTCATCTCCCAAATTAATGCACAAAATGTGTTTCCAGGTGCATTCATTTTCTTTTGCTCTAAGAACTGCTGGAGTTGAAAGGCTCCTTAACAGTCTCATATCTTATATTCACTACATACTTTGTCTACCATGACTTTTGATCACCTTTACAGAGCTAAGTACCAAAGATGAGGATCACAATTTGGAAGGTAATTGCAACAGCTCTTCCTTCAGCCTGGTCTGCTTCTAGCAGATTTTATATCATAAACTGCTTGTACATATCCCATTTCTTAAAGGGTTGTTGTTACAGCCATTAGTTTGGGGGAATAGGGGCTACTTTCTATGCTTGAGCATACTGACACATCACAAATAGGCACCTTGGTTTCCTTCCGCCCTTTGAACCTCTTGATCTCTGCACAAACAGCTCGACATTACGATAAAAAGGCAACCCAGCACATTTTACAGTTAAAAAAAAAAAAAAAGAGAGAGAGAGAATTCAGAACCAAAAACTGGATCACAACAATACAGCAATAGAGCAACTAGACTAGATGGATGAGTTTGGAGCATTAGCCTCTCTCCCCAGGGCCGCCTGACCTCCAGGGCTCTCCAGTGCACTGAGACCACGTTAAAAGGGACCTGGCCCTGGCTACGGCCAAGAGATGATTCAGCAAGGACCAGCCGACCTGACCTCTCCTGGTCTGTTCAGCCATCGGCTTCATTCCACATTCGGAGCTCGCAAAAGTGAGCCAGGTGTAAGCCGCACGGACGAGCTCACTAATACTGAGAAATCAAGGGTGGAGGAAAACTCTGTACTTCACAACGCCACATCACGAACAAGCTCGTGAAGGAAANTAAAAGGGACCTGGCCCTGGCTACGGCCAAGAGATGATTCAGCAAGGACCAGCCGACCTGACCTCTCCTGGTCTGTTCAGCCATCGGCTTCATTCCACATTCGGAGCTCGCAAAAGTGAGCCAGGTGTAAGCCGCACAGACGAGCTCACTAACGCTGACAAATCAAGGGTGGAGGAAAACTGTACTTCACGACGCCACATCACGAACAAGCTCATGAAGGAAAACTCCATACTTTAAGAAAACACACCACGAACAAGCTCAGGGTTACAAGCTTCGCTCAACATACCTTATTTTGCCTCCTTCCTGCACTCATCAACACATCACGCAGCACATACCCACAGGAGGAAAACTACATTGCTAATAGCTAGGGCACAACCTGAGCCAGGGTAACAGCGAGATGAAAACCTCCCAGCAGTCCCCCGAGAACAACACAGGGGATACCTGCGCTGGATAAGGACCTCAAAAATCTGTTCCTTCACAGTAAAAACTGTCACGTCTCTTCCATTTTCATGGCAGGCTTTAGGATAAAAGCAGGCAAGTGGGACAAGCCCTACACATGCTGGTGATTTGCTTTCTCATAAGGTACCCCAGTGCTTTAACTAGAAATGATCTAATTAGATCATCAGAAATGATCTAATCAAACATCTACAGCACCACTCAGTTCTCACATTGAGTATTGGGGAAGAAGGAAGAGCAACAAGAGCTTGTTGATTTGTGCTGGATACTGACAACTCGGAGAACTGTACCCTTCAGTAGAGCATTTCTTTGTAACTGAAGGTCAAGAAACATAGTAACTATGTTACTACTTAACACACATTCTTGTAGCACCAGAGGCAGAAACAATGACACAGTATCATAATGAACTGTCTTTCTTCGCTTAAATTGACTATTAAAACAAGTTGGTTGATGCATTTGTAGCCTCCTGAGGAGAGAAGGGGGGAAGGAAAAAGAGAGAGGAGAAAGAGAAAAAAAAAAAAAAAGGGGAAAAAAAAAGAGAGAGAAAAAAAAAAAAAAACACACACACCCACACACACACACAGAGGAAAAGGTGAAAGCAGAAGATGTCAAGATTTACATCTCTTAATAGTATTCAGTAACAAAACCTAGCAGCTAATGAAAACCTTTTCAGGAAAGAAGTGAAATAAGACATGATTAAAATGCAAAAAGAGTCATTTTAAATTCCAATTACTAGGTGTCTGTCAAAATACATTTCATCCAATTACCTGCACATACCCCAAGGCTCCATCTTTTCATTGCCTGCTGTGGCACTGGAAGCAATGACATTGACTAGCAAAGGCAATAATGTGTCCTATAGGGAAGTATGGTTTGCAGGGGAAAAAGATTATTGAGAGAGGACCTTCCAGCACACAAGCCACTCATGGGGTCAGGAAGATCACAGAATCACAGAATGCCTAAGGTTGGAAGGGGCCTCTAGAGGTCATCTAGTGCAACCCCCTGCACACGCAGGGCCACCTAGAGCACGTGGCACAGGGCTGCATCCAGGCAGGTCTTGAAGATCTCCAGAGAAGGAGACTCCACAACCTCTCTGGGCAGCCTGTTCCAGGCTCTGTCACCCTCACAGATAGAGCACAGTCAAGCTCTCACACTCAAGTGTCAGTATCTCAGTCAAAGAAAAGTTTAAACAGTTATTAATTTCCAAACAGCTGAAATGACAGAAAACTAGGAAATCATTTTTGTTTCTGAGGTTATAAATGAGCCTTAGTAGTTTACATTAGAGTTGCACTCCGTTGAAAATGGAAATGCTCCCGTGCTCCGCGCGCCGGGAAGAGGCCTCCCTGCGCAGCAGGGCACTGTGTAAGGACACGGGCGGGTTGGCCCAGTGAACAGCGTGACAGCCAAAGCGCCGCTGCCAGCACGAGCCCAGGCAGCGAGTGCAGCGCTTCTGCCACGAGCCCCGAGCTCAAGGACATGCAACAGAAAAGAACTTCCATGGATCAAATACGGTCACATATTGGCTACCTACCTGTCCTACTCCTGAAGATACAGATAGGAGAAAGCCACCCTCTGAAACGGAGTCAAGGATGAAACAGGATTGGTAAACTGAAGTGTTTTACATATAACAACTTGTTTCCTTCAGTTTTCATGGACAAATCTATTTCACTCAGTTTTAAAATCAGAGCCTGAGGACAAGATCCTTACCTGTAATCACAACTGCTGGATTGCTCAACACCTCAAAGTTTTAGCACTGCTGAGTAGAAGAGTACATCAGAACATGATGCTAATATAAGGATTGATGGAGACTGGAGAAATTTGGCACACTGACTCTGAAATAGTATTTTCAACATATGAATTGATTTCATCTTCTTTCTTTCACGAGATTTTAGGTGCTTAACTCATCAGTTCAGTGAGTTGCTTTCTCTACCCTAGAATCCTTTGTTGAATACAGGTAACTATTCCATTTTTAAAGCCATCCCAAGGACAGTGAAGACAGAAGTCTCTACCCTCACTTAGTGGAATATCTCAGTAAGACAACTTGTCCACCTTGCTGGAAAAGCAGGCTCAACTCCATCTTGATCTTGGACTAGTCTGTATCATTTGCATCCTTGCAGACTGTTTTGGTCAGGAGGTTTTTGAGGAAGTGCTGATAAGAACTAAAACACAACAGAAATCAACACCCTCCCACAGATGGGACAAGAGACAAGACAGTTAGAAAAGCTTAACCTGAAATCAGCAGAGCAGGGCATTTATGAGACCAGGGTCTTGAGCTTATTTCCTGCCACGAACACTACTACCCAAAGCAGACGCTAGCTAGTACTCTTTACAGGCTCAGTAGCTCTCCAGCTACTACTGCATTCAAAAAAATGACGACAAAAAGTCACAATCCACGGCCACAATTCACTTCAGAGATGGGAAAACACTCAGCTTTTCAGTCTATCAGGTCTCTCTACCACTTCCTGCGGGGAGGATGATGCTCTACACCCCGCCTGCCCGAGGGCCTGGACTGCATCCTCGGCCAGACCGCAGGCAACGCGGAAAATCAAGGGAACAGTTGACACCAGAGGAGCAGAACTGTGACTGAGATAAGCTCCGTAATCCCGAGGGCTGGGCTAACCTCAGGTCGCCCAACACGGCCCTCCCAGCAGGTGGGAGTTCGCTCCAAGCAGCAGCCCCACTGAACGAGGCCTGGCACTTCACGTGGACACCAAGTCGAACAGGAGCCAGGAGGGCGCTCACGCCACGAGCAGAGCGGTCCTGAGCACACCAAGAATTGTAACCTCGCTTGCACCCCTTCCCTCAGAGCATATATCTTTTAATCCATTACACTGAAAGACAGTACTAAAGTGCTGCTTACTACATCTTCTGATGTAGGAAAAATGCCTACAGCAGGGGAGAGAAAAAAAAAAAAAAGCAATGAAAGGGATAAATAATTTGCCTTATAAAAAGGCAGAGGATCTGAAAAAACAATCTGTACAGATTTAATTAATTGGAAAGCTAAGACAAAAAAAATAAAACGGATTGGCAAAGAAAATTTGAGTTTCCTTTCATTAAAGTAACAGACTGTGGGATTAGGTTAATTACCGATGAGGAAAACAGCTCCAACTTTTATGACTCAAAGGCTTCATTGCAGCCCAAAAGCAGGCGCTCCAGCGCATCATGCGGCTCACCTCTGCTGCTGCAAAATTAATTGTAGTGATGTGATTAAGGCTCTTGCTCCTGGTGGCCGTTTGTTTAACAGCTGGGCTGGAACAGCGTTTAGTGTAGGAACACAAGAGAATGAAGCATTTTTCAGAGAATAAACATTCTTAAAAGCAGACAGAGATTAACACTGTTAACTGAGAAGTAAGCTGAAAATCATACAGAAACATTTGTGGATCATAAAGGGGGAGAAATAGTACCAGCCCCCCAAGGAAAAGTATTCTATGCGACAGTATTCTGAAAGGAAAGTAATAAAAGGTAGATTTTGAAACAATTACGAAAAAGATTAAACCTGAATTCAAATTTTAATCTTTTGGATGAAGGAAAATGAAAGTCCTCCTGAGAAACAATTCAGCCGAAGCCTCCCTTTTCCTCTGTCAGACGTATTACGCCGCCACAAGGACCTGACAGCCGTTCTCCATCAACCTACAAGTCGCTCGGGCGCCCGCCCCGCTACCGGCCCTCACACCTCGCAGGGCACCGCCACGCAGGGCTGCTCGGGCTGCTCTCCTGAAGGACCCAGCACATCTCCAAGCGCCTCCCTTGCACTATTCCCTACGCTGAAAATAATTCTTCCAAATTAGTAGGTCTGTGTGCTCATACCTTGAAGCCTTTGATCTGTGCAGACACACAGGACACCGTGGCACGCTGTAAAGCGTTGGGCTACGCTAAAGGGCAAGGGTCAGAATTGAGCAACCCGCCTAAAGGATCTCCCTTTGATTCCTGGTAAATATCCTCCCCGTGCAGCTTGAGTAGTGTCCCTTGCTTACCTGTCTCATAGTTACAAGTACATTCTAAAAATTCTTGATGATACTACTCATGAAAGCCAGACTACTGCATCTCTCCTTCAGTTTGGAGGAAAAAATAAAAACAACACATACGAGTAATATCATTATTTTAGTGCTCCAAAGCAGTTTTCAAGGAGCAAGTCAAAACATTAGTCTACAATCTGTTGCATAATAATAAGTGATAAATTACATGCATTACCATAAATCCATAATCCCATTGCAATTGTATTTTACAATGGAGTCCAATTTTCTCTAAATTGATACACTGTGCTGACTAAATTGAAGTTTAAATCAGATGACAGATGATTTGTGATACACACGCACTGGAAGGGAAAGTATGCCACCCACAAGCAGCCTTCGTGTTCGAAACATAACAAACAGCTTGTGAATATGAATCAAGCTACATTCTTCAAAAAATTAGGGAATGTGATTAGGCAAGAGAACGTGCTGGCATTGCCACCTTGCTAAAACAGCAGCCAGGCATAATTCCATGATGCAGAAAATAACCGAAAGATTAGCAATAGAAGTCAAATTTTAGGAACTTTGGTGCAATTTGATCAACCTGCTGATCTCCTAGCGCTCTTTCTACTGGAAATAAAACCTTCGCTACCTACTCTGCCTTCCTCCCTCTTTCCAAAACCCATTACACTGTCACAAAGCTCCCTGCAAGGCACCAACCGCATCAGCTTTCACCCGTTTGAGAGTGCAGCTGTCTTAATTAAGGACAACCCACAGGAAGTAATGACTACATGCTAATTGCCTTGTTTTTTAGAATTACCTTTTAAAAAATGATGCAGTCTGACTCCTCTGGCTCCCTGATTGCAGGGGAGCAGCCCAGCTGCCTTCCCGCGAGTCCACAGAGAGAGACAGCTCCTCCATCATCGGCAGCATCCCCCCAGCTCCAGCCTTTCCCTCGCAGGGAAAAGGGTGGGAAAACTTCTCCATGTGAGAAGCACCTGGCTGGAGGGAAGGTGTGGAGAAGATGCAGCCAGGCCCTTGCTGCAGTGCCCAGTGAGAGGGCAGAGGCAACGGGCACAAACTGAAACAAAGAGTTCCACGTTAATGTAAGAGAAGAGGTGTTTTTGTTTGAGTTTTACGGTAAGAATGGTCAGACAGAGAGCAGGTTGCCCAGAGAGGTTACAAAGCCTTCCCCACAGGAGACACTCAGAAACCGTCTGGAGAGGGACCAGGGCCACGTGCTCTATGTGCCCGTGTTTGAGCAGGGCCACCATCTTCAGAGGCCCCTTCCAACCTTAGCCATTCTGCAACTGTTTCATAAAGTCAACAAATAGCAGGCTAAAAAAAAATTACTTCATTTCATACATCACAATTAAATACCATGGGAGAACACAAGGGCCAAATCTAGAAAGAGTTCAAGAAGCGATTAATCATTCGCAAAGGATAAACATTTATTAGGCACAGACACTTGGATACCCACCCCACAAGCTGTTGTATATCAAGCTGTTGCTAAAATTTACTGTGAAACTGAAATCTCATGTTTTAGTAGTGCTCTATATGTAAGTTAATCATTGAAGAACATGGTCACATCCACTATTTTAAGCATATTTCTTGTTGGATATTTAATGTTATATATGGGTGTGTTTGTGTGTGCATGCAGGCATATTTGAATGAAGCTGGAATGCTTGTATTAAAATGAATAACCAGATTATATTTTTGCGGCTTTCTAGTTTTTCTTTAAGTATTCACAGATATGAGGGCCTTCAAATTGCCCTTCTACACTAAGGCTCAGCAATGCAAAGGGTTATTTTAGCCCTTTGCTGGATGCTATTTCGCTCAGCACAGTCTGGAAACCACTCACAGGCACCAACCATGGGCGAGTGGCCAGAAACTCTCATTCCCAGCCCCACTGTGAAGTTCTGGAGGTCAGTTCTCCTGGGACTTGATGATAAATATATATTTGATGATCCTCTTCAGTGAGTCAGCTCAGAGGTGTACCTGGTATAATAAATAATAACTGTAATAAACATAAATAAAGAAGTCAATATCATCCAAGACATACTCTCTGGCAACAGAAATTTAGTGCCATTTTCTCTTCTTTTGATGTTTTTGGAGATAATCTGCACTAAACCTATGTGTTAAAAATATCAAATATTCCCATTTTGTATATTGAAATATTAGAATGAAAAATTTTAATACTCATTACTTATGTTAAGCATTTTTACCTTCAGCTGTTTTAAACATAAATCACTCCCTAATTCTTACAGCATCTCTTCAGAATTCCTAATCAGCACTACTACACGAGGCTAAACTACTATTGCCTACTTCTATTAAGTCATAGGAATTGAATAAAGTTACTATTGGAAGTGCAGATCAACTTCAGCCTGGGTAATTAACCTCGCCTCTAATCTTTTAGGAGCAGGTAATTCACAGGTTGAAGGTATTTCTCTAATCAAGAATCCTTAAGACACTCTACAGATCACGCCAACATAGCGATCCCAAGGCAATGTATTTCAAACTGAAATTCAGAACCTCTCTAAGGAATCGGGGAAAAAAAAAAGTGTTGACAAAGTAGTAAAAACAGGTTGATTATCAGTAATATGATAAATGTACGATGTCTTCTTTCTCCTCCCTGCTAAAGTTTTAAAATCCATTCGTATTTCTTGGTTGGGCACTAAAGCTACACACATATTGAGATCATATGTGATATGCCACAATTCTACCACAAAAAATAGCTATTCTGGCAAATTTTTAAAGTATCTGTATGAACATAGGCTCGCCTATTTCAGAGCCATAGGCAGAGCTGGGGGGAAATGAAGTTAAGCAACATTTGAAGGAGGCTACTGCAGATGTTAAAACAGATATTCCCTTGAAAAGAGTTTTTGATTCATCCTTTCTGTCTTCCCAGTCTCCAGACTAACAACTTGTCAAAACTTTATATTGACTCTACACAGATGAAAAGCCTCCATCCTGACAACTAGATAAAATACTTGACATTTAAAGCTACCCTGCAAAAATTCATCTTTCGCTACCTACCCTCTGCCCTGTATTCCTTCTCCAATTCATCCCTTTTCTCAAATATCAAGCTTTGTGCTCTTACACATCAAAACTGCACTTAATGCAATTAATCAGCTATGTGATAAATGAGGGCCTCAAAACAATCTGTCATACCATTATGCACATCTAAAAATCAAAACACAGAGTCACCACACCCAAGTTTGCCATAATAGTATTTCAAAGAGACCATGTTTTTTTTTTTTCCTACAAGTATTCCAGAAAGACAGGCTGCATTGCTGACAGTAACCTCTACAGCTACTAGCTAAAATACCCTAACGTGCAGTAATCTTACATTAAAGGCATCTTCAACATTAAATCTCCAGAAGACCAGAGGGAATCAGATATTTGGAAGCCATTCAAAAATTCATTCACAACTTTGTAGCTATCTTGCAACATGCTACAAATCTCCCACGTTCTGATTATTAAAGGATTTTTCTCTAGAGCTTTGGTCCCAGCACCTCCTGACAGTAATCAGGAGCACCCTGGAGCCTGCAGAGACGCTCGCTCAGTCAATGCCCTTCCCTTGGCGTGTCTGTGATTTGCACTGCGCCAGCGCGGCTGCGAGCATGGCGCCTCAGTTCACCCATCTGAATTAAGGCACCTTGTAGCTTCTTCTCATTGATGTATTCTTAAATGAGCTGAGTGGCCAAACAAACACACAAAACAACAACAACACATTGAAAAAGCAGCCAGGCTTGCCATACATTTTGATTAGCCTACAAGCACACTAGTCTCGAGACTTAAGCTGATTTTAGGAAGACTACTTAGAAAAGCAAGAAAGATTGAAAAGAAAAAAAGATTCTGTATGCGCACACACACGAAGAAGAGGTAGGTATTTAATTCCATTCATTATAAACTACTTTAATTCCAAGTGCTGCTAAGAAGTGAAGCCAGCAGAGTATCTGCTGTTGCATGCTTTAGAGCCTAAGAGCTATAGGACATAAATATCATATATATATGTATATATAAAAAGGACACCTTCAAAAGTTATTCTCCAAATACACTTACAGAACATGCCTTAACCAACATGCAACTGAAACTGTCTTTAAAACTCAGGTCACTTCATAATTTAGGTATCTAGCATCTTCATGGANACAAAACAACAACAACACATTGAAAAAGCAGCCAGGCTTGCCATACATTTTGATTAGCCTACAAGCACACTAGTCTCGAGACTTAAGCTGATTTTAGGAAGACTACTTAGAAAAGCAACAGAAAAAAAGATTCTGTATGCACGCACACAAAGAGAAGAAGAGGTAGGAATTTAATTCCATTCATTATAAACTACTTTAATTCCAAGTGCTGCTAAGAAGTGAAGCCAGCAGAGTATCTGCTGTTGCATGCTTTAGAGCCTAAGAGCTATAGGACATAGCAACTGAAACTGTCTTTAAAACTCAGGTCACTTCATAATTTAGGTATCTAGCATCTTCATGGAAGAAACTCATTTCTTGTGTGTCATCTTCATTCACCCTTGTTTCTTCCTCTGCACAAACTCTGCCAGTAAACCCTACCAACTTTTTCTTACTTTCCGAGTATTCTCCTAAATCAATTGGAAAGTTTCAAAAACAAGTATTGATCTACCCATTGCCTTGCAAGTTATTCACAAAATTGAAAGCTATTTTACAAAGTCCGGAAGGCGCCTAGTCTCAATACGTCAAATAAAGATTTAGAAATCCATTGCTAAGAATCTTTCATCTACAGTGCATCTGACAGACATCAAGTCCTCGACACAACTGCAACAAATAAGCAGAAAAGCCACAGCAGCCATTCCCACACAGAAAGGCTCCTCAGCTACAGTTTTGACTTCACATCTGTGGATCTCTTCAGTAGCTTCTATAACTCATTCTTTAGTTTAGTTTGTTTTCTATGAATTACACTGTTATTCAACAAGGACATTTTTTTTAATTGGAAACCAGTATTGCCAGTCAGTTCACTGACAGAACTAGAGGAAATGGCCACAAATTGAAGCATAAGAAGTTCCACAGGAACTTAAGGAAGAACTTCNGTGTCATCTTCATTCACCCTTGTTTCTTCCTCTGCACAAACTCTGCCAGTAAACCCTACCAACTTTTTCTTACTTTCCGAGTATTCTCCTAAATCATTCATATTTAGAAAGTTTCAAAAACAAGTATTGATCTACCCATTGCCTTGCAAGTTATTCACAAAATTGAAAGCTATTTTACAAAGTCCTGAAGGCGCCTAGTCTCAATACGTCAAATAAAGATTTAGAAATCCATTGCTAAGAACCTTTCATCTACAGTGCATCTGACAGACATCAAGTCCTCGACACAACTGCAACAAAAAGCCACAGCAGCCGTTCCCACACAGAAAGGCTCCTCAGCTACAGTTTTGACTTCACATCTGTGGATCTCTTCAGTAGCTTCTATAACTCATTCTTTAGTTTAGTTTGTTTTCTATGAATTACACTGTTATTCAACATGGACATTGTTTTTAATTGGAAACCAGTATTGCCAAGCTAATGAAATAAATTAGAATATTATAAATAAAATTAGAAGTGCACACTATTAGATATGGCGACAAATCAGACAACACAATGGAATTGTTAAAAGCAATGCTGGCCCAGGTGTAACACCTAACCTCTGAAAGACCAACAACTGGGATTAACAGTTCAGTGGTAAACAACAGGTCATACTGGGAGAATCTCTTTTCTGTCAGATACTGGTAAGTACTGCAGTTTTCTAGTACGAAAGATATTGTGAACTAAAAGAATATGCTCCTTTCTTCCTCTTTCTTTCTGCAGGCTTAGCTAATCAGAGATCAGTTTATAGGCTTAAATTCTCCCACAACCCTAGGCAAACATTTTTATATTAAACATACTGCCAGTACTGTCTTCCTTTTGTAGATTATATCAAAGAGCAAGAATACTTTACTTCATCTCCTCAGTTTGCTCTACCCACAGAACAATTTTAACAACTCTGTCTAAACTCTAGGGGAATTAGGAAATTACCCTTTGGCAGAAATCACTGCCTGCTTCATCCTCCTCAAGGATAAGCCTCCTTTCCATAACAAAGAAATCAAAGTGATTAGTGAAGGTCTTAACTGTGACCAAGATTCAGGCAACATGTCTCTAAGAACAATATCCTCCAGGATCCATATAAATCTGACACTTGAAGACTCTGATGTACGATGTCCAAGCCAGCTGAAACAGGCACACTTTATATCAAATATTTGGCAAGCATTATGCACATATATACAAATGCATAATTTGCTATTGCTATCAGTAATACAACTTTCCTTCACTCCCACTTCCCTCTAGCACATTAGGGTCTCTGAATCCCTGCAGAGGAAACACAGACAGTGAAGCTGAAAGGGGGAGAAGGAGGGAGAAGAAAGACCAAGGTAAGAAAAACTTGAAATTGTTAGGGAACAAATGGAGAAGATTTTGGCCTCTTCCTTGGACAATATATAGAAGATCTCTGACACTGAAGTATTTTTGATCAGGGTACACTTTGCAGAAACTCCAGAACAGATGGTATAGAACTGATCATTATATTATATATTATATATTATTATATTATTATATTATATTACTGATCATGTTCCTTCCAGGCAGACTTAGAGCCATGGCATTTTGTTTCCATAGGGTAAACAGAATATCCTATTTTCTGGAAAGCTTTACAGAAACAGGTGTACAAAAAAAAAAAAAAAAAACAGTCATACAGCCTGGCATAATGGCGAACTTTTCCCTTTTTTTTATTTTAAAGCGGCTTTTTAAAAATGCTGTCAGCCCCTGGAGAGAGCAGTATTAAGAGAAGACCGGCTGGGGACTCATTTGACTCTTACCATATCACCGCTGTCAAATTTTGAACAGCTGAAAGGAACATTAAAGATCACCTTTCAACACCTGTGGAAATAAAGGAGCAAATTAAACTTGATGAGCAACTTAGAAAAGAACCTTTTTGGCAAGAAAAAAAGAACTCATTACTCACAAAATGGAAAAACTTTGGCTAAATTATTTTTATGTTGTTCACTTTACCATATATCCCAGACTAGCATTTTACAATGTCTTTTAACCAAGAATGATGCTAAAAAACAGTTGTCTAAGAGATACCTGTATTGCAATGCTGAAAAATACAATTCACTCATAGAGCCAAATACAGATATCAACTAGCAAAAACGTCCTGCCAAGAATACAGTTAGCAGGCCACAAAAAATATATATTTTTAGTTATATATTAAAATATATTATACATATTATTAAAATTATAATGTATATTAAATATTATATATATATATATATATAAAAATGGCAGATGAGAGGGATAGGAATCCTATATCTTTCTCTTAGAATTCCTTGTCTCATAGATCATCCTAGTAACAACAGCCTTATAGCCCCTAAGCTAGTACGGAGCCATAGCTCTCAGTGGAGAGCTGCTGCACATCCACAGAAAAGAATGATGAAGGATTTTGCTAAGGGGAAGGACTAGGACTTCACAAGCGGCCAAAAAGAAATATTTACAGCATATCATTAGCAAATAGCCTAACAAAAACCCTGAATCTCTCCAGGAATTATATCAGAGCCCATTTTCAGGTCTATACAAGTAAGAGCAGAGCAGCTGCAGTTGGCTAGGTCAATAGAGACCCCAAATTATAGGTGAGCAGCAGCCCTGAGTATTTGCCTTCTTTTACCATCTCAGAGACAGAGCTTCTTTCAAAGTCCCCTTCTCCTCTCTGGCAGAGTCATTATGGTTATATGGGCAAGAATTTTAATCTCAAGACTGCGGGGAACTCCACCTTGACAAAGTTTCCTGATTTTCCTGCAAAACTTGGGCTACAAGCAGACAAATCAGAGAACTGCAATGAGTTATAATACCAGAAAATCCACATTATGTCAAAAACAAAGCTGCTGAAAATTAACAATACTGCAGACTGAAGTATATGACATTACTTATATGCATGGATAGACCAATATTAAAAAGAAATCTCTTCCAATGCCAGAACAGAAATGCTGCAGAGAAAGATTAGCCATGTGCTTGACAGGTCTGTGTATTGAAATTATAATATTCACAGCAAATTACAGTGGGCATTGGCACAAGCTCTCAGAAAACTAGAAAGTGCAGAGGGAGTCATTACAACGTTTCTCAATAGACAAGGACAAACAAGAAGAGTTTTCTTTGCAGAAAATCCCTCCAACGCATTAACAAAAAAATGAATCTCCACAAAGAAACAGTTTGGTAGACTTACGCAGCAAAAGGCTGTGATTTAAAATTAAGTAATCTAGCTAACATAAAAGAAAAAAAAAAATACATACAGAATTAATTCCTAGGGACAAACATAGAAGAAAATAAAAATAAATCTAAAACTGTTAGTGGAAAGTAGATAAATTGTCAGGGAAAGGAGTTAGCAGTGTGGAGAAACAAGCTTGGCTTGTGTTGCTTTACCAACTGCAGAGTGCAGACAGTGAAGATAAAGGAAAGAAAAAAAATAACGTGCAAAACCTTTCACTGTTGAAAACCTAGAAGGAAAAGAAATAATAACAAAAGCAAGGCCTCGCAGAATAGGCTAGGGAAGAAGTGAACACCAAGCAGACCTGACAGGCTTGTAGGGGAGAGAGAAAGAGAAAAGGGAGAGGTCAGATTNTACCAACTGCAGAGTGCAGACAGTGAAGATAAAGGAAAGAAAAAAATAACGTGCAAAACCTTTCACTGTTGAAAACCTAGAAGGAAAAGAAATAATAACAAAAGCAAGGCCCCACCACGGTTATCATTCCACACCCGCAATTTCATCGCCAACAACAATGTGGAGCCTCAAACAAACCATTTTCAGGGCCACAGGCTAAAGTGCATACAAAAAGAGAGATAATTAAAAAAAAGGTGAAAATATTTTTTCTAAATTTTTGCATAACTGAAGTCCATGGTATCAAGATGTTCATATTTAAAAGGTGATCCAAACTGTACCTTTCAGAATTGGCTGGTGATTTCGAGTGCTCCAGTATGAAATCTTTAAAAGAAAACGATCCGATTTGCAGAAATAGAGCTCTGGGCACAGTCTGCACCTTCCTTCTAAAATGCTAAGCTTTACACCACATGTATCTTGCTCTATGTTATCCAGGCCTTTCAAAAAGCAAGCGTCTAGGACAGCACATTAGAAAGCATGTGCAGGAAAAGAGTATAAAAAGTTATATAGAAGATGAAAAACTGAGAATGTCTGAAATTCCAACCATTGTATTCATTCTGCTTTCAGGACTCCTGAAGTCATTACCCAGGTATAAATTCTATCTGTTCAAGTCCAGGTATTTTAGAGAAATGCCTCCAGCAATTCTGAAGTTGGGCAAAATGAATAAAATAAAAGCACCAAACACAAATGCAGGGTGGCTCAGGCCTAGTTCCGTCTGGAAACATGATCTGTAATGTTGCCCATTTCCAAATCCCGTTTTTTCCCCAACAATTACTAATATTTGGTCTCCTCCCCATGCACTGACTCGCGCACTGGAGGATCTGGCGATGCCTCCGAGGGGTCTAACCAGTTGCAGAAACAGGCTGGCCAATCTCACAAAATTCAACAAAGACAAAAATAAAGCCCTGCTACCGGAACACAAAAGCCCCACATAGGGCTACCTTATTGCTAGCTTCAACTGTTTAATAAGTGCTTGCAAAAGGAACAGGGTCAGACTTGTCAGAAATGAACAGCTAAAGATGAGAGGCAAAGGACAAGCTGCAACACTAGAAATTCAGATGAGGTATAAAGAAAAAAATTCTTCATAATGAAGGCCATCAAAACTGGAGCAGGTTGCCCTGATAAGGCCTGGAAAAGGCCTTTGAAAAGACTCAGGACGCTAACGGACAAGGCCCTGAGCAACTCAAGCACCTTCAAAGCTGGTCCTGCTCTTACCACTTCTGAAGGTCCTGCAGAACTCAAGTTATTCTGTGATTCTATATTTCTTTATATGTATTTCTCAATAACTTTCTGAGGCATTTTCAAAAACAGCACATCATAATGCTGGGAGAAGGAAGTTATTCACTACACAGATTTGGACTGTCCCAAACTTTCTTCTTTTTGAATGTGTAAAGTATGACAAATTCTATTGGCCAATATCCCAGGAGGGCTACAGATCAACTATCACAAGCCAAAAATCTATACGTTTACCATCCTACCCCTTTCATCAACATTCCCTGAAAAGCGAAAGATGGAACAATCTCAAAGCAAGCTGGAGAAAACCTGCAGAAAATGATTAGCTGACACACCATACTTGAAATTTCTGTGTGGGCTTGTGTGAATTCTGACATATTTTAAAAACGTAAAGCATTTTTACTGCTGTGGGTGTTCACAGATGATGAGCTGAGCAACTGTTGTAATATGACAGCCAAACAAATAAAAGTTGCCAGATGCACTGGATTTCTTCTCCTCCGAAGAAGAGGAAGAGAGAGAAAAAAAAAAGTCAAAGACGAATGACTGAAGAATAGACCAAGACAAATGATTGACGAATAAACCAAAAAGGCACAATTGGCCTGGTGGCTTAGGTACGGGGTTTGTTACAGCTTTGATCTGGGAGGCAGAAGTGTTTGGGGCTTCTTACACTGAATTCAGATAAAGCACTCAAGCATGTACCTCCACACTGAACTCAGTAAAACTGGACCTGCACTCAAAGAGTAGGTTTAGTGCTTTTCTGTTTTGTTTTCAAATTATTGCTGTTTCTGCTACTATCACTCCTCCTGTACAAAAAAAGTCTCCAAGACCATGGTGAGTCTTGTCTGCTTGATACCGCAGGATGAACCATAAACTAAGCAGCCCAAATTCCCTCAGTGCTGACATCCATCACGACCCCATGGAGAGATGCTGAGCTCTGTTTGTGCACAGGAACATGACGGGCAAGTTGCACTACGCTACACGCCACTTTCAAACCAAGCTGTGACCTGCGACGCCATCAAATTATTTTTTCTAGAGGAAAGTGAGACTGGGTTATATTCCTAATTAAGAAATCCAAAATAAGTAAAGTAAGGAAAGGCCACCTTAGGAATTAAAATGTTTAAAGAGCAATATAACACATGAAAAGAAAATTAAAGCTCTCTAAACACTACAGTGCCATCAATCTATAGCATTTTCTGCTTTAGCATTTTCAAAAGGTTAATTTGAGATTATATGTTCATCTAGATTAAACTGTCAGACTGATGCAACTAATAACAGTTGATTTAGACTCCAACACAACATCGAAGAGTAGAACTTTTAATAAGCTCTGGAAGCTGCATTTCTGCGTTTCCTGGAAGCAAGGGAAGGAAATAGGCAAAGGATGAGCCCAAGTTTACGTGCTGGGAGGGGAGAGCACACACGTCACCTGTGACAGCAAGAGGAGACCTCCGCCTCGGAGAGGTTCCTCTGGTGTCGGCAGAGTCAGAACAAGNAACAGTTGATTTAGACTCCAACACAACATCGAAGAGTAGAACTTTTAATAAGCTCTGGAAGCTGCACTTCTTCTGCGTTTCCTGGAGGCAAGGGAAGGAAATAGGCAAAGGACGAGCCCAAGTTTATGTGCTGGGAGGGGAGAGCACACGTGTCACCTGTGATGGCAAGAGGAGACCTCCGCACCAGGTTCCTCTGGTGCCAGCAGAGCCAGAACAAGCGCCTGGGGCAGGGGGTATATTAGTGCGTGGAAGTCGGGCAAGGGACCCTGGCTCGTTCCCTACCCAGCCCAGAACCCAAATCCCCTTTCATCACTCATTGGCCTTTGCCTTTCAAATAACCAATTAAGCCAAACCACTTAGAATAAAAAATCCTTTCAAAAGTGACTACCGCAACCCAGTTAAACAGTAGCAGTGAATGGCAACATCACAGAGAAGCAAGGATGCTCTTCCATTGCCGCTACGCAAAGCTGTATTATGAACACTACGCATCAAGACACTCATAAAGAGCTGCAACTCAGCAGAAAGTTTAGCAGAGGCCTCTTCTCTCCCAAAGCTGCCCCTTTGCCCTGCCTCCAGATTAACACACGTGCTCTGCAACGCTACTCTGACAACCGGAGCCTTCTTCCTTCCTGAAGGGATTGCGCCAGTTACGCAAACACCAAAGCTCACGATGCAAAGCCAGACATTCACAAGGCATCACCATTCCCATCAAAGAGCCAGGCACGATAACAGTCGAGTCTATCTTATTAACAGGCCACTTCTCAGAAAGAGAGAAACACAAAAAAAGCAAGAATACATACCACATATTTATGTGCTATATCCTCATTCAGGTGGCTGCGTGGGGTCCCTTCCCATGAACAAACTGAAGCAGCAAAAACCCATTTTGGGCATTAATCACCTACTAAAAGGCAAGCTCTTTATTTCCACCTTTCCTTTTCAAGGGAAAAGGAAACAAATCAAAGTAAAAACAACAAACAATGCTTTCACCTATTTTTTTTAAACCTTCTTTACTATATCTCCTAGAAGAAGATCGTAACCACCTTTCCAACCTTTCCAAAGATAATTCACCTTTCTCTGGATCAGACACTCCAACATCACAACTTGGAATAGATTCACTACATGAAAGAATTCGCTGGGAGAAGTACACCATCCCTAAACAGGAAGTTTTGTTTCTACAGTTTAAGTTTCAAATCAATTTTATGCTAAAACAGACATAAAAATCTCTTTGCATAAATAATGAAACCTGAAGACAAGGCCACAGAACATTTCTCTTAGGTGGATGAGTTTTCCCTAGAGCTCTTAATTTTGCAGATCAGTAACATTAAGCCTAAAGGATATCATAGAGCAATAAAGAGAAATAAAGTTCACTGGATGGCCTTATGCATTGATAAAAGACCTGTGCCAGTGTTGAACATTTCACATATTCACATTATTGCAGCACAAATCGATGCAATGTCTCTACCTCTTAATTAAAAGTCTTACCTGAGAAGGTCTGACAAGGTGATAAAGGGGCAAACACAGACACCCAGACCACCTCATTGTCACGTTCCCGAGAGCAGCACTACAGCAGTAAGGACAGCAGCCAAGGGATGGCAGGAGAACCTCTTCTGCCTAAGGACCACCAGAGTTAGGAATAAATGTGCATTCAGAAGCGCCTCTGCAAACAGCTGCAATAAACTCAGAATGGAGGCTCCAGTACTAGTTGCAATTGCACAAAGGAATATCCAAGATCATCATCTCTCCAGAAACATTCAACCTGCCTCTCTAAACAACTTCCACGCAACCAGAAAAATGAACAGAATTATAATTCTTCATTGGACTCATAACAAAACAGTCACAACATTCTGTTTCAGAGCTCCACATTTCAGCACCGTGAATAACTTAGCTTACATCTTCTACGAAGAAGTCACATAAAAATAACCCTTAGAAAATATTACTACTGAAATATAAAGAATATTATGCGTTCTTAATAAAGGAGAAAGAAAGCCTGTTCACAGGAGAGATTTTTGAGAGCAAGCGAATGCCCAGCAAACAAAACACCCCAGGTGTGGATAACACCACCCTCACCTACTCAGCTGCTTTTATTCTCTATTCTTGACCCAGGTTTTGAGATACCATCATTGAAATGCTGCAAGCACATGGCAGTAGGGCACAAAATGAGGGGGACAACAATAATGGGGAAAAAAATCCACAGATATTCCCTATCTCTGCTGCTAAAAACAAAACATCCTTAGACCATCTGTTTCTCTTTAGGTATAAGAGCTGCTAAAACGGACTAGGATATTAAACAGTCATCATGCAGAAAAGTTTCCNGACCCCATGGAGAGATGCTGAGCTCTGTTTGTGCACAGGAACATGACGGGCAAGTTGCACTACGCTACACGCCACTTTCAAACCAAGCTGTGACCTGCGACGCCATCAAATTATTTTTTCTAGAGGAAAGTGAGACTGGGTTATATTCCTAATTAAGAAATCCAAAATAAGTAAAGTAAGGAAAGGCCACCTTAGGAATTAAAATGTTTAAAGAGCAATATAACACATGAAAAGAAAATTAAAGCTCTCTAAACACTACAGTGCCATCAATCTATAGCATTTTCTGCTTTAGCATTTTCAAAAGGTTAATTTGAGATTATATGTTCATCTAGATTAAACTGTCAGACTGATGCAACTAATAACAGTTGATTTAGACTCCAACACAACATCGAAGAGTAGAACTTTTAATAAGCTCTGGAAGCTGCATTTCTGCGTTTCCTGGAAGCAAGGGAAGGAAATAGGCAAAGGATGAGCCCAAGTTTACGTGCTGGGAGGGGAGAGCACACACGTCACCTGTGACAGCAAGAGGAGACCTCCGCCTCGGAGAGGTTCCTCTGGTGTCGGCAGAGTCAGAACAAGCGCCTGGGGCAGGGGGTATATTAGTGCGTGGAAGTCGGGCAAGGGACCGCAGCTTGTTCCCTACCCAGCCCGGAACCCAAATCCCCTCTCATCACTCATTGGCTTTTGCCTTTCAAATAGCCAATTAAGCCAAACCACTTAGAATGAAAAATTCTTTCAAAAGTGACTACCGCAACCCAGTTAAACAGTAGCAGTGAATGGCAACATCACAGAGAAGCAAGGATGCTCTTCCATTGCCGCTACGCAAAGCTGTATTATGAACACTACGCATCAAGACACTCATAAAGAGCTGCAACTCAGCAGAAAGTTTAGCAGAGGCCTCTTCTCTCCCAAAGCTGCCCCTTTGCCCTGCCTCCAGATTAACACACGTGCTCTGCAACGCTACTCTGACAACCGGAGCCTTCTTCCTTCCTGAAGGGATTGCGCCAGTTACGCAAACACCAAAGCTCACGATGCAAAGCCAGACATTCACAAGGCATCACCATTCCCATCAAAGAGCCAGGCACGATAACAGTCAAGTCTCTATCTTATTAACAGGCCACTTCTCAGAAAGAGAGAAACACAAAAAAAAGCAAGAATACATACTATGTATTTATGTACTATATCCTCATTCAGGTGGCTGCGTGGGGTCCCTTCCCATGAACAAACTGAAGCAGCAAAAACCCATTTTGGGCATTAATCACCTACTAAAAGGCAAGCTCTTTATTTCCACCTTTCCTTTTCAAGGGAAAAGGAAACAAATCAAAGTAAAAACAACAAACAATGCTTTCACCTATTTTTTTTAAACCTTCTTTACTATATCTCCTAGAAGAAGATCGTAACCACCTTTCCAACCTTTCCAAAGATAATTCACCTTTCTCTGGATCAGACACTCCAACATCACAACTTGGAATAGATTCACTACATGAAAGAATTCGCTGGGAGAAGTACACCATCCCTAAACAGGAAGTTCT
Organism: Crypturellus undulatus; assembly: GCA_013389825.1. Lineage (NCBI taxonomy): Eukaryota > Metazoa > Chordata > Aves > Tinamiformes > Tinamidae > Crypturellus > Crypturellus undulatus. The sequence goes on along the minus strand of VWPW01008664.1, from coordinate 127,994 downwards.
GTTTCTACAGTTTAAGTTTCAAATCAATTTTATGCCAAAACAGACATAAAAATCTCTTTGCATAAATAATGAAACCTGAAGACAAGGCCACAGAACATTTCTCTTAGGTGGATGAGTTTTCCCTAGAGCTCTTAATTTTGCAGATCAGTAACAGTAAGGCTAAAGGATATCATAGAGCAATAAAGAGAAATAAAGTTCACTGGATGGCCTTATGCATTGATAAAAGACCTGTGCCAGTGTTGAACATTTCACATATTCACATTATTGCAGCACAAATCGATGCAATGTCTCTACCTCTTAATTAAAAGTCTTACCTGAGAAGGTCTGACAAGGTGATAAAGGGGCAAACACAGACATCCAGACCACCTCATTGTCACGTTCCCGAGAGCAGCATTACAGCAGTAAGGACAGCAGCCAAGGGATGGCAGGAGAACCTCTTCTGCCTAAGGACCACCAGAGTTAGGAATAAATGTGCATTCAGAAGCGCCTCTGCAAACAGCTGCAATAAACTCAGAATGGAGGCTCCAGTACTAGTTGCAATTGCACAAAGGAATATCCAAGATCATCATCTCTCCAGAAACATTCAACCTGCCTCTCTAAACAACTTCCACGCAACCAGAAAAATGAACAGAATTATAATTCTTCATTGGACTCATAACAAAACAGTCACAACATTCTGTTTCAGAGCTCCACATTTCAGCACCGTGAATAACTTAGCTTACATCTTCTACGAAGAAGTCACATAAAAATAACCCTTAGAAAATATTACTACTGAAATATAAAGAATATTATGCGTTCTTAATAAAGGAGAAAGAAAGCCTGTTCACAGGAGAGATTTTTGAGAGCAAGCGAATGCCCAGCAAACAAAACACCCCAGGTGTGGATAACACCACCCTCACCTACTCAGCTGCTTTTATTCTCTATTCTTGACCCAGGTTTTGAGATAACATCAATGAAATGCTGCAAGCACATGGCAGTAGGGCACAAAATGAGGGGGACAACAATAATGGGGAAAAAAATCCACAGATATTCCCTATCTCTGCTGCTAAAAACAAAACATCCTTAGACCATCTGTTTCTCTTTAGGTATAAGAGCTGCTAAAACGGACTAGGATATTAAACAGTCATCATGCAGAAAAGTTTCCTGTTGCTAAGAAACAGGCAGGAAAATCATGGTCAGCTGTTACTGAATTGATCCAGGATGATCAAAATTATTTGATCTGATAAAATATTTCATAAGGAATCAAACACCCCATTTGTATAGACTGCACTGTTCCCAAAGCCTTATCCTGCTCAGAAGTGTTATATTTACATAGAGACTATGGACAGAAGTGTAACTATATACTTGCTTAGAAGTGATAGAAATACTATTACTTCCATGGGGTAAATGGGGCAAATGTACTTTTGAGAAATTCTTTCCAAGGTTAAAAAAAAAAAAAAAAAGAGAGAGAGAAAATTTATATGGTCTTTCATTTCTGATACTTAAAAATGGTAATTAAGCAAGTCTGAAAGCTCTCATCTAGGAGATATATTAAAAAATGCACACAGATGTCAAGCTACATGTAAAACATTGTCCTGATCTAGTTTAACAATTTATAAAGCACCCTTGGAAAAGAAAGCAGTTTCTGAGTATAATCCAATAGTCACAGAACACAACCTATGGAAAACTTAAGGAAGCTCCGACTACACTGATGAAATGATGCTCCTAGGCACAGGAAGGGTCACATCTTAGTGCTATCCTCAATCCTGCGTCCAGAGCAGGAACCTGCAAGCTCCTTCTCACACTTTCAGATACAAAGAACACATGACTTGGGCAGCTCTTTCCTACACTCAAGGCCTTGGGTTGAGCTCATATCCACAGCTCACACCTTACCAGGCAGCTCGCTCAATCCACACTGTTAGATTTAGACCTCTGAGCTACTGTTGGAATGCCTAATATTAGGCATTACTCTTGGGAATGTTATTATACAGATACAGCTCAGCTCCCTGGTGCGTCCAGCTTTGTGCTGACATACAGAAATGCCTATTAACAATACAAGCTTTCGTGTCCTGCCTAATCTTTTGCCTTCCCCACTGACCTGTCCTTTACTTATTCTTTGCATTTCAGGGGCCAGGTGTCGCACAGGACTTCTAAAGACTGTTAAGTCATTCTAGCCCGTTTGACCTTGCCAATAGCTTTACAGCTACGTAAGCCTCAGTGGGTGATGATGCTGCAGGCTTTTTAAAGTGCTACAAATATCCTATGTTCACCCAGCTTCTCCAGAAACATCTCACAGCCCTGTGCCAGTCACACTTGGTCTTGCATTTTAGCCTTCCATGCTGAGCTTTTGTAGGGTTAATCCTCATTTACTAGATCTAGATAAATTGCCCACAAACCCTCTTCTGTAGCTAGAACAGCAGCTCCTGAGCAGACCCAGATATTGCAGAACTGCTTTTCTGGCCCTCTCCAGCACAGTTCTCCTATTTCATCTTCCCAATGCGAGATCTGAAGGTGCGAAAGGATGACTAACACGCTAAATCAAGAAATTTTATTTCCCACAGGAAAAACAGCCCTACAAGAAAAGTAAAAGCTGGGCATCAGCACGGACTATCACGCAGTGCAGATTAAGCGTTACTGTGCATGACTAGAACAACAGCTAAGCTTAAAAACTGATCGGGAAAGAGCACAGTGGGGAACAAATAATAACAACGGTTGTAAATAACCTGGAATGGGAGCCATGAGAGTCCGTGATCCAGATGGCTATATTAAAACAGGCAACTTAATGGGTGGAAGTTACAAGACACAGAGCGAAGCTCTGCGTTTGCTGAAGAGGAGCCTGAGTGACACAGGGGAGGTCTGTGCTACTTGAAACCATCATCGGCATCGCGGTTCATGAACCGACATTATTCTGCCTAACCTGAAGAAATTCAAGTTTAATACACTCAACTTAGGGAATAGCTGCAAAAACAGAAATAAGAAAGATTCTGACGATGCCAAGGAATAGTGCACAATTTAGGGAACACCAGCACACAGATACTGTGCATACCAAGTGGGCACCAGCACCATGTGGCTCCAGCAGGCTGAGAACGTTTCCCAGCCAGAACAGGAAGCTAAAAACTCAAACTCACTTTCTTCCTTGCCTCGGCCTCACTTTAGAGTATGCAACGCCAGGGCAAAAAGCTCTGGTAGAAAAGGCAACATAGCACCCAAGCTGGATGTCTTCCCCTACTCCAGAAATTTGATTCAGTTTATAAAACATAAGAATTCACATAAAACGAATACCAGACTTCTTCCTTTTTCCTGTTGCTTTGCACAGCTCCTACTTTCAGCTGATAGGATCTGTAGGGCTTATTGCTTAAAATAAATAAATAAATAAAAATTTAAAAAAAGTTTTTTGAGCCACTATTAGATCAGCACCTTTGGTGCTGGGTACCAGGAACATTTGGTACAGCCAGGAGGCTATAGCCTCACCAGTGCAGAGGTATACAAGCTCAAATCAAAATATACATACAGCACATTTTAAAATGGTATGACATGTATTTAAAAGTAGCACGCAATGAAAGATTGCAGCCATCAGGAGAAAAATAAATAAAAAATAGAGGAGTTAACAGCAATTCTGAACACTACGTGATATAGCTTGAGAGTCCAAAAGGTCACCTACTACGAGTGAAGCCTCTTACCATAATACGTGCATGCTGGCACTATCCAGGATAACACAAAGTAGATCATCACTAAAGAGAGGAGCTTGATAAAAAGTGAAATTCCTACTTAGGAAAGTAGGAATTTATAAAACTGGGGGAGGATCACTGTTCCTTAAGAGAACATAAGTACTTGAATTATAGAATTATATATAATCTTCTCATCAGGTTTAAAGATATGAATGTGAAATATGTTGGTAAGGGAAACTGAAGGCTGTTCCCATCTGGTCAGCGGTTTAATTTCAGCATGAAATGAGTGAGCATTATGAAAGCCTAGCGAAGTTGAACAATTCTGTGCAAGTGCTCATGAAGAGGAAGCCGATATTCATTTACCAAGACCCCGAAGCGATGGGATTTGCTGCCCCACTCTGATTCTCTGCCCGGTTTCCTTGTCGCGCAGCCACCCAAGCTCCAGGCTGTGCCCGGACACGATGGCCGGTGCGGAACGAGGGCGAGCGGTACCCACGGCCGAGGCCTCGCCGTGACCCTGGGGCTGCTCTCACTGGGCAGTGGCCCAGATTTTGGGCAGGTCTTTCATTACCTCAAGGAGCCAGCAGGGGTTAAGGGGCAGCTCTTCCCTCAAAATCCTACCCCCCTCCACCTTCACAAACCTGCTGCCGGGTTGCTTCCCACCCTCCCCTTAGGGAATCTGCACGTCAAGAACCTATTTTCCCAGTGAGCTCAAAGGAGCCTATGGGATAGGCCGTCACCGAGAGGTTCGCTGCGCTACATTCTTACAGCACATAGGGGTTCTGGTCATAATATAAATAACAGTCCTTGCTCCTACTGCTGGGAACAGTATCCTGGGAGCGGGGCCCTCAGCGCTGTTCCTCATCACCCTATTTCTAGTCCTTCCGCTGCTGATTCTTCCGGTGCTTACACACATTTCTGTTCCTCCGTCACTGACATCAATCCTCATATTTCTGCTACAATCTCTATAAGGGGATGAGTAGAGGTAAGGTCAGACATCGCAAATGGCACAAACTGACTATCCAAGAAACCGTAGCAGAAAAGCTAAGAGCCGATGACCACAAAAAAAAAACATCACTCATACCACTATGCAGCTGGTCTTAAAAAAAGGAGGTGCCTGATGGTGTTGATCTTCAGTGATCTTTGCTTGCTTGCTTCCATGAGGTAATTAAATACCAACACACAGCACTTTTATGGATAACTGATCATTTTACATTTCAAACTCATTTTTCCCTCATACATTCTCTCATTTGCATCCTGCCTTTAAAACGGGTTTTTTCCTCAATCTTGATTTGAACCAGGAACCCAGACAGAGCTAAGCACATAGGATCTTCCACAGTACAAATACTGCTATATGGGTAGGATTTTTTCCCTCTCTCTGCTAAAGCAAAGGTTTTTAACATATCTTTGACAACTGCTTATCAACCACACATACTTGTAAAAACTAGCAAGTCTCACATCTTACAATTTCATTTATTGAGAACTTGAGTTCTCAATAACTAAAGAGATATTTTAACAGTAATGACAGACAATACTCTAACAGTACATAATCTAGAGATATTAGGAAAAAGTATTTATAACTGAAGGAGGGAAGTCCTCATATTTTGAGTCAAAATAACTTGAGGAAGATAAAAGAGGCAATCAGAGGAGAAGCAAGTCCCACTGAACAGCAGTTTCATTCTCAAATCCTGCAATAAATAAAACAATACCAACAGTGGGAAAGGTGATCAGACTAACAGTTCTGATTTAGCTTTCTGATAAAGCTTTAAGTTAACTATTTTTTATTGTACAAGGTATGGTGACAATCAAATAATTCCAAACCTAAGCAAAAACTATGCAGGAAATTCTTGGTACAGAAAATTCCGTAATTGGAAGCCAGCAAGGCTTCCTGGCAGGGCCTCTCACAGTTGTCAAGGGATTCACTAGCTAGAAACACATTGATTTGTTATTTCAGAGCTCTTGCAGTACCTGTCAGTTCTGAAATCCTCACCATGCTTGTAGCAGGGCAAAACAGGAAGCCTGAGCATCAAAAGTTGGCTGAAACAGGAGCAAATGAGTAGATTTCCAACATCTGGAATGCTAGGCCAAGAACAGGCAGCAAGTTAGTTCCACTTCAGCTTTGTCAAAAACAGATTTTCCTTGACACTGTAGCTATGAGCTCCATGGCTAAACATTCACTTCAGCACCATGAAGTTCAGGATAGCAAATACTCAAGCTGTGCCCTGCAAGTGGTGCCAACCTCAAACCCGACTCACGCTTTGCTGTTTGTCTGCTGAGGAACCTGCAATCACCCATCAAGAGGAGAGGTAGCCACCCGTTTCTGGCATTAAGGGAGACCGGCACGTTCCCGTGGAGAGGGCTACATCTTCTGTCTACAGGGAAGGCTACCAAAATCATCATCATATTTAACAATAACAGCCCCCCCAAAAAAAACAAAAAAAAACACAAAATCTAAAAACAAACAAACCCAAAAAAAAAAAAAAACACCACACACAAAACTATGCNAAAAACAAAAAACAAAAACAAAAAACCCACAAAACTATGTTTTGCTGCTTTGGAATACACAGTTAATCTAATAGGATAAGTGGACCTTTATCTGTGAAAAAGCTCAGTTCTCTCAGGTCCATTTGAGAAGTATGATTTCTCTCATTTTACAGGAAAACAACCCATACGCTATTTTTCACATTCACAAAAGAAATGGCTAATAACAGGTAGGATTCAAATGTTGAGTTCTCAGCTCCTAACTCCCACGTCCACCACTTTACAGTCAATTTGTGAAGGGCCTCTGTTGAGAAACGTAGTTCTCAGGGTTCTTCCCAAGTCACCTACATCACTAGCACGACTTTGAAGCTCCTCTAGTGTCTTCTTGCTGCCTGCGTGAGGAGGCAAACTCAAAGCACTGGATATGCAGACTGTGAAAGCCATTGAAATAGCATTACCTTAGAACTAGACACATCTCATCTCTCTCCAGCTGTAATTAAGGAGGGTGGCCTATGCCACTGTCACCGGCTGAAGAAAGATGAAAAGTTTTAAATGCAAGAAAGGAAGTGCAGTAACTATGTCTAACAGGAAAGCTCAACCCTTTCAAGATAATATGTTGCATTTAATTGCTATCTGATGTTACACTTGAAAGACATTTAGATATCTATTTCATTAAGGTTGGCCTTACTGGAACCGATACGATAGAAGTTGTTTTGATATGCCTCTCTGCTCCCGCGTTTTTAAGTTGGAATAAAAATGCCAGCAGACGGGGATATTTCTGGCCATAATGGCCATAACAGTAGTTTTCTTCGTGTTCTGTTAAACTGACTGTCAAGATGACCACCTAATTCCCCAAACTAAAGCATTAAAGCATTGCTGCCCAGTATGTTTAGCAATACTAATTTAGTTACGAGACTTAACAGTGTCAATAGCCTTAAATATAACCTCAGTCGAGAACACCCCCCATTCCGGAGAATGGCAGACCCAGAGACGAACTCCACAGGAATAATCCACCAGGTCTGTGAAGCAGCAAGGCTAAAACGCGCTCTCGGAGCTCAGAGGCACATGGCAACGGAAGAAAAAAGTAAAACCGTATCAGCAAACACCGTCACCCAAAAAAACAGCCACGCTGTTTTGTTTGCCTGCAGATACGCGGTGAGCAAATGCGTTAGAAGCATCCTGGCTAGCAAAGGGGAAGTCAAAGCAAGACAGAGACAACACCTTTTCCTGAAGCTGGCTCTCTGCAGCACGTTGACCACATAAGGATGTTGCATGTGCCAGGGACAAAAACAACCTCAAGACCTCACCAGAATCTGTCAGGTGGAGTCGCTATTTTGCTATCACGAGGAAAAGCTGCAAATGAAGATTGATGGCTACAGAAAGCATCTTGAAGAGCCCACCAGAGAAAAGTGGCTGGGGCAAGTAATAAAGATATTGAAACAGGGCCACTTAGGCTTCCTGTCCTGCTCACCTCTCTCGGGTACATATTCTGTCATTCCCAGTTAAAAGGTGCCAACCAGACACATATGTACACCTACACAGCCACTGACAGGCAACTGTCAACAAATGGCATTTCTACAAATCTTTACATTGCTTCTTACAGCATGATGTTGAGCATTCAACCCCGGAAAAGGCTTGCTTAGCTTTTCTCTAGCTTTGTTTGCTCTGGGTCCTAGAGAGGGGGAAAGCTGGGGAGAACTTTCTGTTTAACTCCAAAGACCAAATATTGACACATTTACTGCTCAGTAAATGCCCTTGAATCGCAAGGGTTTCAGGATGAAGTGAGTCCACATGCAGCTTAAAACACAGTAACCTGCCCTACCTGCTATAATAAGCTGAGTCCCCAGTACCTATTAACAGCCCATAACTTCAGAACAAGAAGAAAAATATGTGAAGTCTTGCCTGTGGGAAGCTGGGACAAGAAGGCCCAAAGAGCCTCTCCAGCACAAGACACGCATGTCCTGGGGGCTGCTCAGCATAAATGACTTGCATTTATGATCTCAGAGAGGGTGACTCAATTTTAGGGAGGTTATAAGTAGGGAGGTTTAGGGAATCATAAAATCATAGAATCATTATGGTTGGAAAAGACCTGCAAGATCATCAAATTCAGCTGTAAGCCTTTCAACACTATGCCTGTTAAACCACGCCTCTATGTCTCATCTAGCTTCAGTCTGAGCATCCACAACACAAGAAAAGGATTTCTTAGAGGTCTATTATTTTCCACAAGGAGATTATTCTTCAGAAGGGGAAGAAGCATTTCTTGCACCCAAAAAAAAAAAAAAAAGAGAGAAAACATTCAAGCTCCTGTCATAAAGCATCAGTGCATATCCCCCTCACATTCCGTTCTCTAACTTAGCTAAAACGCTCCAAAAATTTCTGCTCGACTGACTGATACATCAACCGGCTGATACAGGAAGTTGAAAGCTTAGCAAAAGGCATAAGCAACAGTGACCCATGCCTTACACCAGGGCCACTTAACTTTAAGGAAATTATTAGAGCAAAAGAAAAGCATTCATTATTTATTACATCAGTTCCTTCACGACATATCAATTATCTACTTCTACTCAAATGAACTTCTTTCTAGCATTCTTCTCTCAATTTCAAATTTCCCTATGTTGAAGTTTCAGCTGCTGTCTCACACAAAATTCTCTTCCTTGTCCCTCTCAGGGGACCTCATGTCTTTAGTTGGTTCTGTTTGCAAAACCTGTGGCTGGATCATTGTGGAGAGCGAATATCACAGGTGCTCTTGAACTTAGTTATCTCAGAGCCAGGTACTGCTCTTACACTATCTTGGTATTGCTGCCTTCACTTGGTCACTTCTATTTTAGTAAGATACTGAAGAAAGGAAGGGAGTTTGTTTGGCTGAATGAATTTAGCTCCTTGCTCTGGCAGGCTTATCTTTATTAAACATTTCCATTAATTTTTTGTATGTTTAGTGCTGTAAGATATGGTTTGATATGCACTACTTTAATTGGATGGATGTTTTTAAAGCAGATTGTTCCACTGACTAGAAACACTCTTCTAATTTCTAAATTTATTCACAGTCAGTTTATGCTCATTTGCTCTCGCATCAGCATTATATTATTCTAAGTGATTCTTGTCTTGTGTTTAGCTCCACATATTTACGCAGTAATCATGTCTCCTCTCAAATTTTATTCTACTAAAGTCAAGTTTCCAGCCAATGACATGATACATACCACAAAAACAAACAAAAAAAAAAAAAGTTATGAAAATGTGTCTCTAAAATCTCGGTTGATTTTATTTACAGTTCAGCTACATAAGCAGCTATACAAGTACAGCTGAGGCAAGACACCTTTGCTCTATCACACTTCCTTAGGCCAGCACTATTTCTTTGAAAAACCCAGAGTACCTTTCAGCTAATGTCTTTTCACTGTTATGTCTGGAGCAATGCTTCCTGTCCAAAGCACTCCAAATCCTAAGTAAAAAGTTAAACGTGCACCAACTTCTTCCCCTTTCTCAAGCACATACACTGTTCTCTCCACTCCCAATCCGCTACCTGCTCTGCTTTCTGCTGGACCTGCACTCAGTTTCCACCCCAATTTCCATTTCCACACGTCTACCCCTTTGGTTATGTAGTCATCGCAACCATACCTAAGCCCTTAGTATCGCCCCCCACCCCTCCTTCATAGCCATATGACTTTTCCATGACTTTGGCCATTTTTTGGAAATATACGCAATGAACTTTGTGCTGATTACTCCAATATCCTTTTGCAAGCTCTAAGTTAACTTAATAGTTTCTCCGTGCAGGCTCCTGTGTTTATGAGATGTATTAATTAAAACAAATAAGGAATTTGTACAAAAAGTGGGATTTCACAGCCTTTTGGTCCACCGAGCTTCAGTAATCAGTTCAATCTGATGTGCAGAAAATTGTCCTTCTGAAACTAAGAGCTTGCTTTTATTTGTTCTTTTAATTAAGACTTCATTTATTCACAGTTCTTAATAATATCATATTTCTCCTCAGACTCATTTTGTTTCTTTTTATTTTTCTCAAATATTCAATACAACAAAACTCCATTCCATTAGCTACAACATTACCAAAAGTAATCCCAAGGGTCCTCTCAGGTTTTGTTTCTTACCTACTAGCAGCATCACAATTCCTCACAGATGGCCAAGGAGCATCCTGAGGTACAGTGCAGCTTACTGCTATTGACTATTTGAAAAATAATCCCTTTTAAGATTTTAAAATAAAAACCTACCTTGATTAGACTTATCAGACCTTATAACCAATATTGTATTCCATGACGAAGACAAAAGAGAAAATGGCAGCAGCATTTGCCCGAAAGCAATTCAAAATGTTGTTTTTCTATACTACTTAACAAAACGTTTTCATCACAGGTTTGCTCTTTAAAACAGCCACAGAAAAAGGAACACAAAGGAAGAAAAAGGCTCCATGCAAGTGAAGACAAGGCTTTCAAGAAGTCAGGCACTGCTCTGCCCAACCAAAACTCTCTCTCCCTTTGCACACACTGACATCATCGCTGTTGACTTCATATCTTCACTGTATTCCTTTTGCACTGTTTTTCCACTCGGATTATTTCATTCACTTCATACCAATTTATTCCTTATCATAAATATTTCTTCCTCTCTTTTTCTTCCACCCTACTGCAATCTCGGATTTTACCAGTTCATTTTTCTTTACTTTCCTTAGGTCTTTCTCCATTTTCTATAATCTTGCAAAGAATTTTATGAGAGGAAAGATGAATGCATCATTTTCTCTTTAAATTCACCCTCCCTTTCAGCTGGGATAAAAACTGCCCCTTATACATTTCGACATCTCTCCCAATTTTTTCCTACTTGCCCAAATTCATTCTTTTTAACATTGCCTTTCACTCCTTTTCAAAGAGAAACACATGCAATTGAGGCACTCTTCCCCTTACTTAAATAAAGCATGGCTATTTTCAAATGCTTACCGACTTAACTGGGTTTGTATTACATTTCTGATACAAGCACTGAATAAAACCAGCAAATCATTACTACAGAAGCATTCAAAAGAGTCAAAATAATCAAAAAGGATTTCTCAAGGCGTGACAGAGTGTTCACAAGCCAAAAAAAACCCTTCCAGTTTAACTACTACTTTTCCCTTCCGTGTCCGTGTGCGACTTCACCACTTTCCATGAAGATACTTTTCCACTATAGCTGGAATTCTCAGACCGCATTGCAGGAGGGTCACACAGCTTCCCACAAGCCTAGCGTAGCTACACGTGCCCAGAAAGCTGAAGTAAGTTACCCACAGCAGCAGGAGTTTATCAAAGAGCTTTTATCGTTGTTGAAGGATTGCCCCCCAGACTGAGGGCTGCTCTTTTTCCTCCAGCTACAGAGAACATAAGACCCAGTTAGGTGCGAAGCCCAGCATTTCCAAGAGGCATTTAGACCTGGAGTTTTTTTTTTTTTTGTTTTTTGGGGTTTTTTTTTTTTCTGCATCCAACGAGCCCCCCACCCCCTGTTGGTTGCTCCCCCCCACATCCAAAAGAAATATTTAGCCCGGGGGGTTTTTTTTTTTTTTGAGATACAAAGGACCTTACAATTTTCAGTCTACAGGGCCAAAAGTATTTATCAGATCTACAGGAAAGCATCTGCTGCCATGAAAACTCCTATCTGCCAGCTGAATCGTCAGTGGCTTAGCCACTGTACAACCAGTGCTGAGGAGAAAATCCCACAGGTCACTGTAGGTAGGAGCACCCTCACAAGAACAAGTTGGTCAGGTCACATAACCTGTGTTTGGCTGCACTTGGCAGGGGGCTTTACCCAAAAGAGCCCCTGGGCCGGTGATGTGACCCCACTCACCCTTGGAAAGGCAGGAACCGCAGAGGCAGCGCAAGCCCGGGCAGGAGGACGGGGGAAGCAGCACATCCTCCAGGGCGGGCTCCTCAGGGGTCATGCACTGAAGCCAGGCATCTGGCCACGCAGCCTGATGCAAGTTTCACATACTGGAATTGCTGAAGTACAAGAGGTTTTCCCTTTGGGAACCAAAACCCTCCCTCTCCTAACAGAGCCCAGGAGGAGCAAAGGCTGGTGAGACCCAGCTCTGTCTCTCTTCCTGCTAACTTCCAGCCCACAGCCTAGTCCCCAGCAAGAGTTTCCTTACTCCAGGCAGCAGCACCCAGATTGCTGACCAAGGGAGCAGCAGGGAGCTCACCGCAGCGGCCTCTCTGCTCAGGTCACCCAAAAACCCAAGTGCTGGAGCTCTCCTCACTCTGCCAGGCAAAAAATGCTCTAGAAGTTCACTTCTCTGTTGCATGGAATGCTTATTCTAGTCCCTGCTTTGTTACTACCTGATCTCGTGGCAATGTTTTGTACCTTAGGCCAGGCATCCATTTTTCTTGTCTCACATTATATTGACTTCAAGTTTAACCAATTTATTAATCAATTTTCCCTCTTTGAACCTTTTTTCCTGACTAAAAAAGGTCCCTTCCTTCTCTAACACCTTCTCAAGAGACTGACCTCTATGAAAAGTCAAACTAGTAGTATACCCCTCACGTAAACTTTCTGTACTTAGTTGCCTATTTAGTCCCTCTTGGACTCTACCAACCTCGCAGTCAAGATGTGATGTGAATCACCCAGCCAGTGATGGCTGTGGTGACAGGCAGCTTCTCCGGACAACTTGCCCCAGGGCTCCCGGCTTTCCTGGCACCTTCCCTGGGCTCCCCACCAGGAAACGCATCTGCACCTACCCACGCTACTCTGACACCTCTTTTCTTTCCCTGCCCAGCAGAAATATGCAAGTAAGAGAGATCAGCTTTAACTGTTACCTGTTCCCTTATCTAGTTTGCTGCACAAAACACTTTGAGGATAATGGAAAACTTCATAGGAGGTCTGCCAGTGACAACTACTTCCTTCTTTAAAGAACTTAATTTTGTAACTGAAATAGACAAAAATCACATATAAACCAAGCTTCTGCTTTTTAGACTCAAACTGAGCTGCTGAACAGATTAAAAGTAATTAAGTATCTTAATGTGCAGAAGTGTTTCATAGTGAAAATTTTCTACTACTTTCTATACAGTCCAGTATGTTAATGCAATCGAACATTACACATCCTTTTTGCAGAAATCACGTTTAACATTTAAGTCTCTCTCTAGAAAGACATTGCAGTGCCTTACTTCACAGTAACACCCCAGAGCAGGTGAGACAGCCACAGAGGATTCAATGCTGGAGCATCTTCCCATCAAGAAATTTGGCAGGAGATAATCCAGGTTAACAGGAGAAAGCTTGGGCAAGTTAGAACTCTTTTCACATCCATGCTACACTTCCCCCTCCCCCCCCCCAAAAAAAAAGAAAAGTTTTCCATGCTTTGAATGCCATCTTGCTCTCATAAAAATATTAATTTATTTAGATTACAAAGGTATGATAAATTCAGCTATTGTGCAAAAACAGAAGCTTTTGTTATTCCTTATGGAGACCACTCAGTCTGAAGCCAACTTTCCATCCTTCCCCAACTCAACATTGACAAAACTGCCAGTCTGCACAACACAGCACAAGGCAAAATGGGCTCTATACCAGTACAACACAAGCCTAAGCTGAACTGTACAGGTCTTCATACTGCAAGTCCTGAGAGTTAGTGTGTTTTGTTCCTAGGTCTCTCAGAAGTGACAAACTAATAAAAATCTCCTAAAACCTAGTAAATCACTTCACTTTTACATATAGATGTTTCTATTATGCGACTTTGCTTCTTCCACACAGAAAGGCCAATTGTCTAAAGCAAGACAGTTATTCTGAGGATATTAAAAGCCGCCTGAATAGCAGCAGTTACGTACACAAATCCCACATCAAATATAGCAACCAAGGCGACAGTTTATTCCATTATCCAGAGCAACAACGTCTAAGTTTTTGACAGGCATTACAAATAGTCAGTCGGGGAAAAAATTAATCACATTTCCTTTGAAATTTAGTCACACAGATTTCATTGGCAGCATACTTAAAACTACAGGATTGAAGTGCCTTGAATACAAGCATCTAGTTGTAGGAACCTAACACTCTCGTTTTGCACAGAATTTGCTATTGCACAACCTAAAGACGGGCGCAGATCTGCCTGGGTCGGGCCTGGAAACAGGACAAGTTTCCAGATCTAAGCCCGGCTGCCAGTCCCTGTTTCAAGTGCTACTGGCTCAAACCATCCACAGAGCTTAAAATGGCTTTCATTTATCATGCTTTCTCCAGAAAACCACTTTTTAATCTTTTACAGCACCCATAGCTAAATACTGTCACAAGAGATATGAGTGCGAGAAAAACATTAAACCCTTCCCTTGAAGTTTGTCGAGAGTGCAGTGAAATATAAAGTAGAAACCAACTACGGGAGCCTGAGCAGCATCACAGCTCCCTCAGGAATTATCCATTTTCAAGTCTCTTAAGCAATAAAGAGGGCAAGAAAGTCATTAAAAATACAGCAGACCGCTCACGAAGGACTGATACACGATGTTCCTTTTCAGGGTCTAGAGCAAGTGACATTTTTCTGCAGGATGAAAGCTGAGGGGTGCCGCGGGGAAGGCACGGCGGGCAGCGGCTAGCCACCGCGACAGCGCCAGCCGCGGAGGCGCCTCTCGGGGCAGCGCTCCGGCGCGGGTCCGGCCGCCACCGCAGCACCGTCCCCGTGCCCAGCCCCGCACGCCGGCCGCCGCCACCGCCGCCCTCCGCGACCGCATCCCGCCCGCCTCCCGCTCACTGCGATTCTCCCGGCTGACAGCAGCGCCCGCGCGCAGCCAGCCCGGCTCCTTTCCCGCCACAGTCCCCGCTCCCTCCGCAGCCGTATTTAAAGTCACGCATAGCGCACGCTCCCGCGACCCGCGCAGCGGAGCTCCACGGCGCGAGGGGCTGAAAAATCACCAAAAAGGGACACACGGACGTAGGGACGGACACACGGGAGGGAGGGGCGCACGGGAGGAGCGGAGGGGCGCGCGCAGGGAGCCCCCCGCGGGGCGGCCGGGCTCCCGCCGGGCTCCCGCACTCACCGGCGCCGCGCGCG
>VWPW01008664.1:27872-112795 GCA_013389825.1 Crypturellus undulatus | reverse complement strand
CGCCCGCGCCGTGACGTCACCGCGCGCCCCCGCCCGCGCGCACCTGTGGGCGGCTCCGCGCGCGGCGGGGGTCGCGCCGCGTCACACACGGCGGGAGCGGGGGGCAGGAGGGAACAATGCGGGGAGGCTCCATTGTCTGGGCCCCGGGCGGGGGGTGGAAATCCAGGGTCCGCCCTGGACGCGTCTCCCGCCGGCACAGGCGCTCGCTCCGCGCTCCCGCCTCGGGAAAACACTCGCGTCGCCGCCGCGCGCCGGGACGCTTCTCCAGGGAAGCCCGTGGAGGAGGCCCGTGTCCTCCCTGCGCTACCGAGGCCAGGGCTACGAGCCGTGCCTTCAAACCACCAGTTCTAGTGGTTTTTTCCCCCCAAGTCCTGGCTCCGAATAAAAGTGAAAATGCAACAGCTCAGGCTCTACCTGTGTGGCCTCCGTTTCTTCTCCTCTCCTTGGTAGGAAGGCAATCAAATCGGCCCCAGGTCTCCTCTCCTTCTGCCCCTGCCTTACAGGTTCTTTAATGCTCAACGAGGCACAGCTGCGCTTTGGCTCAGCCCCAGCTTGTAGCATGGGGGTTTCACCTGATCGCGGCTGTAACCCCAGGCTTTACATTTGGAAAATAAAGTTTAAAGCAGAGCTGCATCAGTCTCAGTTATTGCTGCTCTCCTTCATCATTTTAACATACTCATATGGCTACTTAGAGCACCAAAATATATTGCTTTTTCAGTTCCCAAGCAAGTACTCAGATATTACCTGTTTTTACCGTTAACTGTGAAATAATTTTAAAATGCTGGATTAGTAAGCACATATATGCTGCAATTAGTACTCTCCACGGTACTCCAGTACTCGCGCGCGGCCCCCAAAGGCGCAGGCAGAGCTCTGCTCACGNAAATAAAGTTTAAAGCAGAGCTGCATCAGTCTCAGTTATTGCTGCTCTCCTTCATCATTTTAACATACTCATATGGCTACTTAGAGCACCAAAATATATTGCTTTTTCAGTTCCCAAGCAAGTACTCAGATATTACCTGTTTTTACCGTTAACTGTGAAATAATTTTAAAATGCTGGATTAGTAAGCACATATATGCTGCAATTAGTACTCTCCAGAATGAATGAGGAGACCAACATGGGCTCGCGCGCGGCCCCCGAAGGCGCAGGCAGAGCCCTGCTCACGGTGTTGGGTGGCGGAGCCGTCACCGCGGCTTGGCAGGGGCTGCTGAGCTCAGGACCCGGCACTGTGTCCCTTCAGCGAGGCCCTGCACGGGTTTCATGAAGGAGAACACACAATTCAAAAGGAAAACAATGACAGCAACACCCTAACCCATGTACCCAACTGCTATGAAGTGAATGATACTTGGTAGCTACAAGTACAAAAAAAGGGGGCAAGGTGACATTTGGGTTCTAATATTAAAATTTTAAAAAAATGCACATTACTGAGTTCAGACGAGTCATTGCTTGACATGCTAGTTTGGCATCACATGGCCCTTTCCTCAGAGCGAGTTTTTGGATAGAGCGGAGCGTCAGCCTGCCATGCAAGGGGCTCGTTACAACTGCTGCGGCTGTAGCAGCTAAGGACGGTGTTGCTGCTCGTGCAGAGAGGCTGCGGTTGTTCCTGGCAACAGCTTTCAGGTTCCCGGGAGCCTGGTGAGCGAGCCACAGCCCAGCCTGCAGCGCACCAACAGCCCCAGCTGCGTACTGGGGCATTCAGCGAGACAACCCAGTCGAGGGCCAGGGACCCCTCCCTAGTTTGTGCTAGAGAAGATTGTGAACAGTAGCATTTTGAGGGCCTTGCATTTAAATACAGGGCTAAGTCTTTATGAACTAACCCTTCAAAAGTGAAAGTTGTATTTACAGACCCTTTATAAACCTGTATGCGGCAGAGCAGTGAACATTTGTACAGCTTCATGGTGAAAACAGGTCTAATTCTAGCTATAGAAATAAAAACACCTTAAGACAAGCAAATGAAAAGAAAGAAAAAAAATCAAGCTAAATAAATTGTTTAAGGTAGAATACAGAGGAAATACAGAGGATTGAGGTAGGAAATGCCATAATAAGTACCTAAGGATAGTTTTTGCGGTAAGATTCAAGTTGACTTAAGAGCCTAATGTTAGGTTACTGTAAACTCTAAATAAATTTGAGTTAGATTTTGCAGGCTTGATCCATCAAATGAAAGACAGCAACAATACTATTCTTATATGCAAAAACAAGCAAGTCAGAGGTTTGAGCCTTTGCCTCAGCAGCTGATGAAGCAGCTTGAGTTACGCCACCCTCTACAGCCGCGTGAGAGATCCCTGCCCAAAGCAGGAGCCTCCTTCAGGTGTCATCACTGGTTAACGCAGGCCTGATGTGGGGATTACCACCACTTACTAAACCCGGAAGGTTTGGAAAACTGTATTTCCTTCCCCCTCTCCCAGCTGCCACTGATCCCAAAAGCAGCAGGAGCGGCTGGACCTTGGAGGGGAACAGAAAAGGGAGCACTGGCCCAAGTACATGGGGGCAGAAGTAATTATCCCAGAAAATGAGTTTTTGGGGTATTTGTGGGGTGCTTTCCATTTCTGCTGCTGACAGTGCTGGAAAGAGCTATCTCAGATACCAACTCTTCTCTGTGGCGAAGAGCTCAGCAAAGGAACGACTAAGCTGATGTTTCCTCAAGACTGATCACAGCTTAACACTTAGGCCAGGGAAGTAGGAAGTGTAACTTTTAATGCCTTAAGGCAGAAAAGGGAATTGAATCAAAGTCCAATACTGAGGCTGGACAAGCATGTTAATCAGAGAGATAACAGATAAAAGTCCTAGTGAATCTCTGAAAATTTTGTGACCTTTAGCTTCTTCATTTCCATTCCTTTTCTATTCGTGCCTTTAGAAAAATAAAGTCTCATTTCCATTGTAATTAATTTTTGCATTGAGGATTTTCTTCATTTCAAGATAAAATAAAAGGTGATTCATTTGTTCACATTTAAATCATCATTAGAATCTGAATAAAACCCAACCATGGTGAAACAATGTTGAAAAAAACACATCCATTTCCAACACTGGACAGATGGCCCTCATTAGAAATAGGCAAAAGCAACCCCCTGCTTTCCTGAAGTGCTTCTCTAGCCTTCTGTTTGCCTTGGTGCTGGATCTGCAAAGCACAAGCTCACGTGTGCTCAGGAAGAGGTACCAGATAGAGAGGCAGAGCTATTTCAGATCTTAAAAAGATACAGCAGAGGCTGGAAAGAAGCAACTTTCCCCGTTCTTCTCCCTCCGGAGAGCAAATAGCTCAACCGAATAAAACCCACTCCATGGCATGGCTCCTTCCATACATTTGGCAACAGTGTAGCTTACTTCCAGTTGCCTGAACTTATAAAGCTAAAAGCAAATGTCCAATAACCTGGATGAAAACACTAAGGCATAGCTCTTGCTCCTCACTTGGACCTTGAGCACTCATCATTAATGAGATAGTTTTACTTGGACAGATTATGCATGTAAGTGACCTCTTGTGTGACCACTACATAGCACCCTGCATGAGAATGGTTGATGGGTTTCTTCACCATCCTCCTTAGGATGGAAGGATATCACCCCAAATTTAAAGATGCAGAAATAAAAAATGTGAGGGGAAAAGAAGCAGGTTAATTCTCTGCTCTGCTACTTGTTTCTGGATCTCTATAACAGAATAAATGCAAAGTACTAAGTTATCATCTTTTTCATGGCTTAACTTTTAAACATCTGTTTATGCACTTCTGCCGTTTTCCTAATACTGACTGCCCAATTCCTTCATCTTAAAATAAAGTAATGTAAAAGCTTGTGTTGATAAATGATACATTGATACATGATACACTGATACACTGTGCAGTTGATATTCTGTCTTTATTAACTTGGTCCAAACCAGACATTTGTTCTGCCTCTTTCTGCAAACTTCTGCTGAGGGCCTATGAGCAAAATGCGAAAACTTTGACCCGTGCTATTTGCAAAATAAAACATGGCCAAACCGAGAGACTAGAGGATATGTGGCTTTAAGGAAATTAAGGAAATACTTGCCATGTGCTGCAGTGCAAATTTTGTTCCCCCAAAAAAGAAGCAGGTGGCTTTCATTAGGCTAATACCAAGTCTGTCCTCTTTACTTCTGAAAGGAAAAGTCCTAACCTGCTCAAGTGCCCCTGCTAGTAATCTGAAAAGCGTTGCAGCAGAAGCGTACCTACATATAATACAAGGATCAATGTACTATCTGAAGTCACACACATCCACATACACAAGCATTTTGTAACAGGAAAACTCAGTGTCGGTGACTCAGAATTAAGAGCAGGAAACCTGCCTCCAACCTTCCTCTTCTTTCATCCTGCCAGCATCCTCCCTACAGCACCCCAGGTTACCTGTCACAGGGGTTGCATTCAGACCTGCGTATCTTCAAGTTCAACACAGACCGTAAGAATGCTGCACTGGCTCCTGCTGGCAGGTGTTTTAAATACTTATGACTCATATTTAAGAGTATGATACCCCCTCATCCTTTAGGGTGCTGCTGCTATCGGCTCATTCTCCACTCCCATAACAGAATCCACATGGTGATTATTACACTAAGTGTTTTCTTCTCTTTGAAGCTTTACCACTGAACTGAATATATAAAACAGGTGTTTTAGTAGCCAATACTGTTCTTCAGGATCATCAGCCTTAGAACAACAGTGCACAAAACAAGCTGACTCACTACCAAAAGTACCAAAAATAGATAATAAAACTAAAAACAAGGTACTGAGCAAAGCAATACTAAAGATAAACACTAGATAATATTTTTATTTAGAATCTTTTTCATTCATACTTTTTTTCTCTTTTTTCTTTTGATTGAGGATTTTCTTTGAAAGGAAATACACATTTGGCACTATATATAGCCTGCAGCAAAGCAGATTTTTACAGAACAGAGAAAAGTATTTACCATTCCAATTCAGAATTAAGTCCTTTCCCCCTAAGTAGCTCCTAGGCTTTAATAAGTAAGCTAATTTAAGCATTGCTCCAGTACCACCTAGAAAGGAAATCCCTGCTGAAGTTGACAGGACATGGCAAGAAAGGATCAGTCAGTAACTCGGCTGAACATGCCCAGATGTGCGGGTGTGTGCAGCTCTATCTGCAGGCAGCACGAACACCAAGCTGTCCACTTTCCTCCCGCGCTCGACATAACGGGGCTCCTGTACTGCACAGGCAGTAGGAGGGCATCATTTACAGGCTGCGTCTGTAAGGGCAATTAATGCGAGGAGTCAGCCTGATGCCTGCTCATTGCTCTTCGTGCAGCAGCATCCCTCACACCAGAGGCTCTAGGAAGCGACACGTGCACATCCTGGAGATCAAGTGCTCTGAAGCTGCCCTATAAATCAACGCCAAATCCCTAAGTGAGTCAAGCTGGTTATTAAGACAGAAGAAATTATTTTCCCCTTCCACAGAACGAGCCAACAGAGGAGATATTTCACAAAGCGCAAAGATGACATCTGTGGCTTCAGATGCCAACAGCCAGACATTCATACATCACGCTCGTAGGGAAAGCATCCTCTAAAATACCTAATTAGATCCAGGCTGGTTATACAAGAGTACAAATTAAAAATTGTTTGTTTAGAGGTTATCTCTGACTGCCCTAATGTTTCCATACTCGCTTTCTCCTGCACTGAGATTTCAAGGTTGGGGTAGTAAGAACTTGTAATCATGTGAATTAGATGGTTAAACACCTATTTCCTTGTTCCTTTGCATTCTTCCTTCTCCCCACTGTCCTGGAAATCTCATGAGCTGTTTGTACACCAGGAGAGAACCAAGTACACCATGAAGTCCCAAAGAGACCTAGTGAGTCATTAAGGTTTAGGTAAGTGATCTGAAAAAAAAGAAAAAAAAATCTCCTAAACATGTTTAAGATCCAAGGGATTAGAAGGAAGGAAAATAGAGGAAAAGATTTCCCAAGTCCTGTTCGGCTCTTAAGACAGAGGCCTGAAGAACCTTCTTGTTTCCTGTTCTTCAGGAGGCTCTGTTCTCACTTGGGGCAAGCTCATGCTTTGCAATATTCACCCAGTATGACTGCAGGATCTGTCTAAACCGAGCTAAAATATGAAGTGCAAACCTCTTCAGGTGCATCTTTCCCCCCCACACACTTTCTAGTTTCAGATTTAATTATATGCATATCATTTCCAGGTAATGTAAATAAGGGAATTTATTTATTTATGGAAAAAAATATGTTGTATCTCACCTGCAAAGTTATCAGCTATAAATTCATATTATTTCAGTGTAGAATGACAGTCACTACTGTACAACTAAATAGAAATTCAAAATCTTTAAGAAAAAAAAAAACAGAACCCAGTAGCATCCAGCCTCACAAGCTTACATAAAACCTAAAGCTCACGGGAAAGGAAGTGAAGGGAAGGGGAAAGAGGAAAAAGAAAAGGAAAAAGAAGAGGAAAAGGAAAAAGAGAAAGATAGAAAAGAAAGAAAAGGAAAAAAAGGAAAAGAAAAGAGAAGAACTGTTTTCAGTGGAACAGACCAATCCTTACACTATTTGCCCTTCACACATCTACAGGCAAAGCAGAAGACCTCATTCACCAGAAGTTACTCTATAGCACCCAATGTTCTGGTAACGGTGAATTAGTTGGGAGTTTGAGGTGTAAGCAAATTCTTACGGGGGGTAAGGGGAGTTGAATGGCCCCCTTTTATGGGATGGGTAACCTGTTCTACTCTTTTGAAGCTTTAATTTAACAGAAATATCAAGCCATTACTTAAGTGTCTAGGAACACGATGTTCCTTCACGCAAATATATGACTGGTGAACAGATGTTTAGCTGCTCTCTACCACTACGTTACTTCCGCGTAAAACAGACATTATTTCACTTCCTTACCAAGCAAGGATAAGTACCTTAACATAGAATCAAATTTAATTACAGCTGGTGAAGCATATGCCTTAATAATTTCTTTTGATTGAAAATACAGGAGAATTTGTCCATATTCACTACTCTATCCTCTTCCCACAAACACTACTGACATCTTGTATCAGCTTGACCTGTAATACATGTCTTGGGTCTTCCGATGCAGTACCACTACCGCTCCACCTTCTCCATTTCTATTTCTCAAGAGGCACTTGTCTCACAAAGAGCTAAGAACAGGGTTTACAGCTTCATTTTTAGAGAAAAACACATGAGTCCGGTATTTGCCCACTGTGCAAGGCTGCAGTAACTGCGCTTACACCTGTAAAAGGAGCAGAGATCAGAGGTCAGTATTTTAGTCACGAGTAACTAACTGCTATCGAACTTCTTGGACGTCTTACCCGAATCGAGCTGATCCAGTTAGAGCACCCACATTTCAAAATATGTTTGGTCTCCTGCAGCTAACATCACAGAGAAGACGTAGCTGCAGAGTACAGACGAATTCTGTTTCTCTAATCTGTATTCACCCTGAGTAACATCTCATTCCTCCATAGGACTTTAGTAGAAAATTCTCAACAATAGGATGGAAAAAATATGTACACCGATATAAAATAACATAAGAATCATCCAGGCACTATTATATTTTTAGTCAACCCCAATTACCCTTTATCATATTTCACTGAAATTAGAGACATGAGAGTAGAACAGGGCTGCATGTTTCCAGTCAAGGCTGGTAAATAAGAACACACTTTCATGCTTAGCAACATAAAGCATTTGACAGCTCTAGAAGATGAGAGCTTTATGTTAAATGTTCACATGCTCGGCATCAGCACACCAGGTTCGATGAAGGTGAACGTCACAGGACTCCACGAGCCTTTCTGGAGCAAATCTACTCACCCTCTGTGCTGGCCCTTAGATGGGAGCAGGGAACCTTCTCAATGCAACCATCTCCTCTCATGCTGACAGAAATCTTCAGATGTTTGCCAGGAGCACCCCCATCTTGTCCCTCCTGCTAGTAGCAACAGAGAGAAAGTTTGGGAACTGAAAACTAATTTTCCCTCAGAGTACTATTTCCAAGTACTTTGTGTATGACTCTTCTTCTTGTAAAATAACCTGAGGAAGACTGAAGTGTGCTGTTAAGAGAGGGGGAAGAGGGGAAAGGAGCCTGTCAGTGTTGAAGGGCTTCCCAATCCCAGGAATAGCAGGGAGATTAAAGGAGGAACATGGAGTTAGCACTTGGTGCCACCAAGCAAAGAAAGGGGCTCTGTCACTTGTTCCAAGGCCCCTGTGCACCCGCTCGGCAACGAGGAGCCCCTCCGAGCCTCAAACGCCATTGCTGAAACCAGAATCCAAGTGCTTCGCAAGAAAAGGTCGCTGTTTGGCTGGAACACAGGGCAGGCAAAGGGCTTGGAGTGCCAATTCGCACTTATTCCCTTTTTAGAGAGCGCAGAGCCGGCCAAAGCTTCAGGCACTCACTTCTCGCAGGGCATGTAGAGCCCAGGGGCCAACATCAAGATTTCCACTTGAAAGTTTGTCACCATAGCTTTGAGCTTGCAAAAATAAAACTTTCAAACTGTACAAAATCCCAGTAGAATTTTCAGTGTGGGGAAAAAATACTGGAAAAATGTAACTCCTGTTTTTTCCTTATGTGAGATGACAACAGGTCTAAAGATAAGTTGTTGAAGATTTATCTAATTTTCCTCTATCTGCCAACAGCAATCAAGAGCAAAATCAAGTAAAACAGTATTTACCTACTTCTAAATTAATTTGTATACCATTCATTTATTTTCCATAAAACAGATCATTTTATCCATTTTAAAATTTACTACCATGTGATGATATTAGATGCATTTTTTTTTCCTGAGGTACCATTTGCTATCAGTGTTTTCAGATTAAAGTAATCAGTCTGTTAATATGTTTAGAATGGGAGATAGTAGAATCACCATTTAATGCTTTTGTTCTTTGGATTCATGGTCTAAAATGCACATTTTAAGGATTAGAGCTTTTTAGAGTTTTGGTGGTGGTGGTGTTTTTTTTCTGTCCTGTGACAGAACCTGAGAACTTTACTAATCTATGCAATAACATGTGCTAATGTAATTCACATTTGTATTTAAAAGATCCTTAAAGAGTAACTTCGAGAGAAGTTCTGTGATCTAAACGCAAACTGTGCTAGGAAGCTGGGGTGGAACAGCCTGTGTTCTTCTCAGTTCTTGTCAGCTACTGTGAATTTAAAACTGAGCTGTAATAAAACTAAGTCTTGGTCAGAAGGAAAGAAAAAAAAAAAAGACTGTTTCCAAACCAAAACAGAAACACAGAAGTAAAACAAGTGTTGTTGTGAGTCATATGCTTACCGACCCGCTATCATCCACAGAAACATGGTGCCAGGATCAACTCTATACATTACCCATGGGTCTGATGCATTAGGCAGCACTGGAGGCAGAAGCAGCACCTCCCTAATCACGCCACTGTAGAATTAATTCTAGTTCAGGGCTAGGAAGGGTTTCATCCCAAAGTGGCTGTGCTGTAAAGTGAGTTTCAGTCTCCATAAAGTGGGGGGAGACTTGAAGGTGAATATGTCCTTCCCGCTCTCCCTGTTGCTGTTTAGAGGGGTGAGCAGGCGGAGCGGTGGGTTTACCTGTGTCTGCACTCAGAAGGCCATGGTTGGCTTCAATTGTAGTTTCGAAAACTGCTGCATGGTGGTGCAGCAGCTACGACGACCTCTCAGGGGACGCTTCTTTTAAACTCAGCTAGTGCCCTGTACCAAGTTCTCATTAGGGAGCTGTTAGAGATTTTTTTTTCTAAACAACAATAATCTGTCTGTATAGAAACCTTGTTCTGATTATCATGAATTAGGGATCAATCTTGTTATAGATTGGCAAACTACCTGCTAAGCAATGATATGCTATCGCCCAAGTTTTACACAAAATGTTTGTAATACAGAGCATATCCAGGACCAGATCTACTTCAGATGTGAATCAAATAGTTCTAACAGCCTGCAACTATTTCAACAGCTAGTGAAACATTTCATCTATCTTCTTATTCTGAAAATAAGTTTGATTTTTAATGCTCTTGCATCTGGAATCGGCTATTTTGAATTTGCATCTGGAATTGGCTATTTTTTGCTCAGAAAGAAAGAAAATAACTCATTGCTGTATTTGTTCGGCATATAGGCTATGCATGAGGGACATAATAGTGTGGGAAAAAAAAAACTCATCTCCAACCAATTTATATTTAAATAAATCAGTCTTGAAATATGAGTTACAGCTGCCCCTGAAATTACTAATTGCTAAGATAAATTAATTCTTTCATGAATAAAGTGATAAAGTGATAAGCTTTCACTGTTTATTATCATCCATTTCCAACATCAGCTGGAACACTGGCTTCAAAGCAAATGGATGATTTTCATAAGAACATCTTCCTTTTAATGTGCTCTAAACTTTATTAATAACACAGAAAGTTTTGTTCGTTTCCAGACAGAATATCTTTTTTATTTCATGCAAAACTTACATGGATGGAAAACAGTTTTTTGGAAAATACAAGAATGGGTCAAAATCAGAGTCCAACCCCAAATGAACATTATTTGAATTTGAACAGTTATTGTTAACTATCCTATTGTTGCTGTTGTTTTTTAATTTACTCTCTAACGAAATTGTTTTTCTGTACAGTGTCGCTACCAGTTTGCCCCCCCTATATTTTGTCATATCAAGAATTGAGATAGAACAACTTTTGTTGTGATGTTGTAGTAACATTGAATCAAAAGAAAACACAGAAGTTTCATAACTCCTTCAACTGAAAATTTTTGAGGGTATTTTCAGGCTATGGAGTGTCTGACCAAGTGAATCTGTTTCCTGAACGTTAACTTCTCTTGCATCTTGGGCTTACGCCACTCGTTGCTTGTCAACCAGGTTTCTTCATTTACAAGAAAAGATCCTTTAAGAAAGTATCAATAAGAAACTGCTTTCCCTTTATTTTTGTATTAATGTAGAGTCTGCTTCCTCGACAAGGTGGGCTGCTGAAACCCTCCCTAGACTGGGCACAACCACCTTTCCTGGTACTTTATCCATGACCTTTAGTCATTCAGGGAATTGATACGAAAACTTGAGGGAAATCTGGCTGATGGGAGATGACAGCAGTCCCACAGAGACCTCATGGCTGCAGCTACTCACTGAACACAGATGTTATAGTATTTCTCTTCTAGTGAAAAAAAAAAACAAGAAAAATCCAACAGTATCCTTCTCTAACTAGGCACTATAGTTTTAAGTGGAAAACATATTCTCAATTACAGGGCCTGAAAAAATAACTGATGCTGAAAAATAAGTCCATACATTACAACCATTTTTTTCTCAGAAAGAACTGGCATCTAATTCCTATGTTTTTTTCTGAAAATAAAATCTAGAGAAGCAAAGTCCTTGTTGTTTGGATGTGTTTGCACACATAGATGAGACCACAGGGAACAACTTAAGACGACTTGTAAATTAAAATACACATAATTGTGTATTGCATTTTGAAAAAGCTGGTCTTCTCTTTTTGAACTTTAAAAATAAGAATAAAACAGATAGGAAGCATGAAAGGCTCAATTACAGAAGAAAGGACTGCCTTTTCACTGACATGCACAAAATCTCCCGATGAGTTAGAAATCAGCAAGCTTTACTTCGCTCTTCTATATGTAGCACATAGTCAAACTTACTTTTGAAAGCAATAAAGTAAAAATTGAAGGAAAAAAAAAAGAGAAATTTTGCATTTACTTTGAAATATATTACATTAAATCAATTTGTTGAAATATATTACATTAAATCAATTTGTTTCCCTAGCATGTTTCTGAAGCATGTTTCTTCTGTTTCTGAAGAAACATGCTAGGGAAAACCTGTGTGATGTATTTAATGTAGTTGCTAACTCTATAAGGGAAGAAGCAATGCAAGCAGAAGTAGTTTTGGAGACTGCTCAGGTAAGCATATCTTAAAATAGGGAAGGAGAGCTTGGTTTGTCTCACCCAGCAAGACAAGTATTACAAACTGCATGTGTTGCTCTGAAGTACCTCATGGGGAGGAACTGCCTGTCTCTAAGCTTCATCGACCTGTTTTAAATGTCACCATGAGTCTTAATCAAAATTTGTGGATAGCAAACTGAAACTCAGCCAGGCCACAGCAGGGAAAAAAAAAAAAAAAAAAGAAAGGTTATTTAAACTGACAGGACAATGCTGTAAAAAGGAATGTATGTGAATTGTTTAGGGTGTGTTTGAATTGAAAATTAAGAAATTAAGCTTCAAGAATTATCAGGTAAGAGTGCCAGAAGCACAAACAAGTGGGACTTGCCTCTCTACAGGTGAAACAAATTCAGGCTAATGAAGTGAAGAGGGTTTATGAAAAAGAGAATGTGCCCTGGTTCCCTGCACTGGCTGGGGTTCTGGGTTACAGAAACACCCAGTAGAAACACTATGCAAAGGTGCTCTTAAGATCCATCACCACAGGCATTCCCAGCTCCTGATTCCCAGCTCGTGTAAGACCCCAAACACACAGAGAATTTGAGGAGTCACGTGTCTAAGCTACACATGCGGCAACACAGCAACTCCTTGCCTCATCTTCCTGGATTTTATCCTGAGGCAAAACCTGCCTTCATGCCCAATGCTTCCTGCTGAGCACAGGCAGTCTGAGTTGGAGCTGCAGTCAGTTCCACCTTCACCTGGGAGGGAAGCACATGGGGCTCAAGCTGTCGACATTGACAGTGAAAATGTTCTCAAGTCCAATTGCAAATCCTTGCCTCTCTTAATTTACTCTGGTAATAATTTTAGTATAAATCTAAAATACCATTTCAGAGTAATTTCAGAGCTGGGAGCTAGTAGGATTTCATATGGTGGCACACAAGGTTTGGAAATTTCTGAACACCATAAATTCCAGAGCAATCGTAGGGGTGTCACAGTCATCAGCAGGAGCACAAGGGATTTCAAATGAGCAATAAGGTGACACAATCAGAAAAACATTCCCCAACAGAAGAGCTTAAACATGCATGGATGAATAAGGTTAATAACACCGTACACTGCCCAGGGCAAAAGCGGTTCATCTTTTATCCTGATTTGCTAGCTAGTCCTGTGCAATACTGTTACTGGTTTTCATCTGGGGAGTCAAACTCAAAGAGATAAACTGCAGTGAAGGAAAGTAGATGAAATGTGTGTGAGAGGGGAAGTATCATAATAAGGTTATGCAGATCTGTTGCCAGAATTCCTTTTCCTGTGTGCGTGCAAAGGTGAATTTTCAGTACCTGGTGATATAGAGCCTCTTGATCCCCACAGGTTTCTCAGGGATGCACGTGGCTCACCCGCTGAAGAGAGCATCCCTCACAGATTGCAGCGTCGCTGTTCAGAGCCAAGCGCATCAAAAGCAATGCAAGGGACTGGCACCAGCTGCACCCAAGTGAGCAGGAAATACTGTTAGCTAAAAGAAATGCATCATACCCAAGCAGGAAAATATAAATAAACAAATAAAGCCCCTGCCTAATCACTAGGATTATGGTTTGCCACAAGGCAGAACAGATGTTGAGGCAAGCATAAAAGCACTGATTCCCCTCGCTGAAATATTCCAGCACCATGTCATTTTTAACTCAAGTAGGAACCAGCAAAAATATCAACATTGTATTTCTCATAAAGATAAAACCACTTAAAACAATTAAGCTTGCAAAAGTAAGGAGGGCGAATTTGAGAGGCAACAAAATGCTAGATGTGCTCTTGGAGCAATTAGTGTTCAGAGTTTTTACTCTGACACCTGGCTTTCAACAGAAAACTCAATGACTAAAAGCCTTCAAATTTGCTGCCTGTTTTCTTTGAAAATTTCCTTGGAATAAGGAGACTTACTAGTGCAGGTTTTCTTGCACCAAATTATATGAAAAAGACCAGAAAAGGGGGACCCCACAACACTCATTTTCCACATCATATTTGTTTTCTTAGATAATTAAGCAGTACGTACAAAATATTATTTTCATCTTTTTTTCATAAAATAAGTTAAATAGATTAAGTTACTTTTCCAGCTTATTAAGATAAATAGCATTACAAAATGACATTTTATTGTTTTATATATATATATATCTTTTTTCATTATTCAAGAACATGGAACTGCACTCTAGTACATAGCCTCCCATTGCACAAAAGCACTGAAAAAAGGGAGCGTCTAATCACCATGCAAACAAACTCAGAAGGAAACCACCACCTGAATTTAGCTGTATTGCTCCTGGTTGTAAAGCCTTTAAGAAGTATGAAAAATATTACCAGTCCCTGCAAATGGCTTTTTCACTTTACCAGATACATCTGATTGCACACGATTTTTAGTTATCAACACATAGAGGTAGGTGTGACATGGAAGCTTGTGCCTTACTACTGAAGACTTTCTCATTACCTCTCTAATGTGTGTACACAGACAATCATTTTCTCAAATGTTTTTCTCAGTAAGTTACAGTATCATCTGTATGTCAAGAATAGCGACCTTCAAAGTTTTCTCAATGACAAATAGTATTTCTAGATAAAAATTTGTCTTTTGAACAGCATAAGCTATAGGAAGGAGATGCAGGCTCCTAAAGATGAAGTTTTTTGGTTTTGGTTTTTCATTCCTCCACAGAGAACAAAAAGTATGATGATTAGCATGAAGCTCAAAAATGGCCTTAAAACTAATGAAGTGCAGATATAACTCCTGGAGGAGTTCCCAGGGCTTCTTCCTAGGCTATTACAGCTTATAAAATCTAATCAACCAGAGTATGATGACGGTAAAATACAGCCTACTCTGACTTGCTTCTGGACTCTGAGATGTTACAGGAGCTGTTCACAGCCATTATGGAGAACATAACGGGTAGGAAAAAAGCAGGATTACTACAACATGAATGCCTTCCAGTTTCCCTGGCTATTTCGAAATTCAACAAAAGCTTTTTGTATGCTTCATTTTCAGGTGCTTTCCCGTATTGCCATGTTTAGTTATAATTAATACTGTGGTATTTCTAGAGGTTGTCGGATACAACATCTTTATTACTGATTGGGTCATCAGGTGCTACTGTCCTCAGAACTCTTCTGCTTTCTTTTTGTTGGTGATACAACATCTTGTACTCTACAAAACTTTTGAACTCCTGCAGAGAATTCTCTCACAGCAGGCCAGAATGCTGGACTACAAGACACAACATTTTACTAAACGCAAAGTTAATGTACCTCAGTTAATGTAAAGACTACTTTTTTCAAATAGTTTGGCTTTCTACCCAACATTCAGAAGGGGTGTAGAATGGGAGATATGAATGTCAAAACAGTCTTTCAAGTCCTCCTTTTGGCTGCTTCTAGTCAACCAGCCTGTATTACCAGGTTGTGCGTAGATGTGGGAAGGCAGGCACTGAACAGAGGGAAAGTCAGGGTTGCCATTCTCCAGCTGATCCCTGTACGTAGTGCATGGTTTATGCAATGCCAGGAGAGCTCCTGCAGGCTGGAATTGCGGCACGGGCAGGAAGGCTGGCAATGCCGAGGCCTGTGGCCTCTGCTCCAAGCACCACTGCTCGTCCCAAGGCCTCTGCATTAAGCATAAAACAACCAGGCAGAGCAAGCAGCAACGAGGATCAAGACACACACAGACCTATGATACGGTAACAAGAGATAAAAAACATTTTGTGGCATAAAAGGTGGGACAAACCTGCTTTCTTCCCAAAACATGAGAAGCATAAAAATAATATATAATCAGGCTAATGCTGCAAAAATGTGAAGAAATGCAGGGCGCTTTCAAAGCATTTGATTGCTATCCAACTGTATAAGAAACTCATAGAATCACAGAACGCCTAAGGTTGGAAGGGACCTCTAGAGGTCATCTAGTCCAACCCCCCTGCACACGCAGGGGCACCTAGAGCACATGGCACAGGGCTGCATCCAAGCGGGTCTTGAAGATCTCCAGAGAAGGAGACTCCACGACCTCTCTGGGCAGCCTGTTCCAGTGCTCTGTCACCCTCAGGGTCCCATCCTCCTCACTGCCTCCCTTGAGGTACTTGTACACACTGATCTGGTCCCCCCTCAGCCTTCTCTTCTCCAGGCTGAACAGGCCCAGCTCCCTCAGCCTCTCCTCACAGGGCAGATGTTCCAGGCCCCTGATCATCCTCGTCGCCCTGCGCTGGACTCTCTCCAGCAGCTCCACATCCCTCTTGTACTGGGGGGCCCAGAACTGGACACAGTGCTCCAGATGTGGCCTCACCAGGGCTGAGTAGAGGGGCAGGATCACCTCCCTCGACCTGCTGGAGACGCTCCTCTTAATGCAGCCCAGGACCCCATTGGCCTTCTTGGCCACGAGGGCACACTGCTGCCTCATGGTCAACCTGTCGTCCACCATGACGCCCAGGTCCTTCTCTGCAGAGCTGCTCTCCAGCAGGTCGGTCCCCAGCCTGTACTGGTGTCTGGGGTTATTCCTCCCCAGGTGAAGGACCTTGCACTTGGTCTTGTTGAATTTCATGAGGTTTCTCTCTGCCCAGTTGTCCAGTCTGTCCAGGTCCCTCTGGATGGCAGCGCAGCCCTCTGGGGTATCAGCTACTCCTCCCATCTTCGTATCATCTGCAAACTTGCTGAGGGAGCACTCTGTGCCTTCATCCAGGTCATTGATGAATAAATTGAACAGGACTAGACCAAGGACTGACCCGTGGGGGACTCCGCTCAACACAGGTCTGTCATCATTCCCACCCAGGAGATATATTTTAAACCAAGTTACCATTTTTTTTTAATACCTCCCAAAACTGAAAATGATTTTGTAAGCTTACTGCTAATGTGTTGGAACAAATCTCTGCCATGTTACAACACAGACAGTGTTGTAACATGTTACGTTACATTTGATTGTTACATGTTACATGTTACATGNTCTCTCTGCCCAGTTGTCCAGTCTGTCCAGGTCCCTCTGGATGGCAGCGCAGCCCTCTGGGGTATCAGCTACTCCTCCCATCTTCGTATCATCTGCAAACTTGCTGAGGGAGCACTCTGTGCCTTCATCCAGGTCATTGATGAATAAATTGAACAGGACTAGACCAAGGACTGACCCGTGGGGGACTCCGCTCAACACAGGTCTGTCATCATTCCCACCCAGGAGATATATTTTAAACCAAGTTACCATTTTTTTTTTAATACCTCCCAAAACTGAAAATGAATTTGTAAGCTTACTGCTAATGTGTTGGAACAAATCTCTATCATGTTACAACACAGACAGTAGCCAGGCCGGAAGGTTTAAAAACTAACAGAGAAGAAAGGTGTTCTGGGTGCCCAGCCCCGGCTTTCACTAGCCACGCGGAAGGGCTTCTACTGAAGCTAGAATGAGCCTTCTCTTCCCTTGCACAAAAAGCCTTCTTACCCGTAGGCACAGCATTTGGCAATTAACACAGTTTTCACTAAGCTGCTTAACCTAAGAAGTTCATTTTAGCCACTGTTCAAAGCTTTCTAGACACAGAATGTGGCTGCAATGTTCGTCCTGCTCAGAGAGTGCAAACCCTTCGCAAGACCAAGACGCACCAGCTGCCTGCTGCTGTTAGCGGGCAGAACGTCTCATCAGCCTTCAGCAGCTCTGCAGTGTTTACCAGCCACACTCCTGGCAGCCAAACCTGATTTGATTGAGAAGTGATTCTCTTCTATGAAAACGATAACCACTAATAGTAGTGTTTCCTCGATCAAAAAAACTATAGATCATTTACCATGTATATAAAGAAACCGGGAATACATAATTTTGTTTTAATAAATTCAGATTTTTAAGGTAATCTAAGAATCTAGTGGAGACATAATCATTTGCATGATTGCTTTACTCCAACAGCTGCTTCAAAATTGCTTAGGACACCTGCGCAGGGCTCTTAGGCATGCCGGTCCTCTGCTAATATTATATTATTACTTTAAACAATATAAAAGCCATTTTTATTATTAAAACATATTGTGTCAATATTATATCAATATGCTAAAATTGCATTAATATTTTACCAGACAACATAACCACTAGGACTGAAAATGAACATAAGTCAAAACCTTAGAAACAAAAAAATATATTTTTTTTTGCAAGAAGTTATTTTCCAAGGAGAAACCACCTAGTAAGACTCATGACTTGCCCCAGTTTCAAGTACACCTTGCCAGGGAATGCTGGCAGATTCACGTCCTTTTCCGTATTAAAAAGGAAGCTCCGCTTCCTCGCGCTCTGGCGGTGCGATGCAGAGCAAGGCAAGTGGAGGGGAAGAGCAGGGAGCCCCAAGGCCGTGTGCAGCTCTCGCGACGCAGCTGGGTGGCACCACGGTGCAGCCACATGCAGGCAAAGCCACTCGGAGAGTCCGTCTCCGATAAAATAATTACTCTTCAGTTAAACATTTTAACACGTGCAGTTTTAACGAATAGACCTGACCACAATACTGGGATCTTACTCTGTAGTAAATGCAAGAAGCTTTAGCTATCATCAAAAGTCAGGTAAAGTACTGTCATGGAGTGGTGGTGGTGGGAGTGAGTGACACAAAGCACTTCACTCGTGGAAAAGAAATAGGAATAGGTTTTATTGATAATGGCAATGGTTTCACAAGATTCTGTGGCAAGGTTACTTGTTATTTACTGCATGGATGTTCAAGATACACAATTACCAAGGACACCCTCCCGTTGGGTCACGAGGTTCAGATCGGACCCCCTTGCTTTCCAAACTCCTTCTGAGAGGAATCTGGGTGCGCCTGGATCCAATTCTAGTCCCAGACCTGGTCAACAGTTTATGGCTAAAAGGGATTTGTGCACAGTTACAAAGTAAAGTTTACAAATTCAAGAAGAGAAAGGCGCACTCTAGTCACTCACCACAAATCTGCAGTGGGAAGGATCTCTTAACCCCAAGGAGCATCCTTGAGAGGCGTCCCTGCTCAAGGGGAGATCCTGGCATGCAGCCCACTGTGATGCAAGGACAACTCAATGGGCTCTCCAGCGGTCCCCATATTTATGGGATAAGATGATTGACATATAGTCATTCTTTCAATTCAGAAATGACTGTTGAGTGGTGTACTCATAGTTAGCCTTATCTCCCCATCAGGATACAGCCATCAGAACTGTTATTGATGGTTAATGTCTGGGTGGGGGAAGAAATCAGGGAGGCAACTACCAAGATCAGATAATGTGTTAGTTAACAATTGAACAGGGCTATGTGTAGAAATCAGGTTGAGCTGGGGAAGGGAGCATATCCGTCACAGCTACTTCACTCTTATATTTGCTGTAGGGCATAATCCCGTGTTCGAGCAATGGATTTATTATCTTCTTGTTTACTTTCACTGGATGGAATTAAATGAGTCCAACACGTAGGCTGCAAGAAAAAAATCTTGCAGATATATTCACTACTCCAGTAAATTTACTACAGCTTCAACCAACTCAATTTCCAGCAGAGTATTTGCTCCCTTCCTCTGCTGTCTTGAAAGCCAAATTTTTGGTACTTTTTTCTTTTTTGTCTGCAAAATACAAAATTTTATCACAATGCAGACAGCTCAAAACACATACTAGCTCTGATAGTTAATTCAAATTTCTGTAACTCAGTGCAGCCTGAATGTGAGATGTTGCAGATGGTACGTGGGAGAAGTATCCTTTTGGCTCCAGGATCAGATTCAATTTTTTTTTTTTCCTTTTTATCATAATTAAGCAATGGGACAAGACTCTTAGTATTACCACTATGGCCCAGTTCTTTCCTCTTCTTTTGTTCCCACATATTTGTGCCAGGGTTTTCCTGTGTGAGTTAATCCGGCAGACAGGATGAGTAATGGACAAGGGATACTTAATACAGTCCATCAGTCTCCACAGACTGAGCCTCAGAAATGGATTTCTTGTGGCAAGCTCTAAAACCCAAGCCTCCAAGTTTAAGATCTTGTGCTTCGAACATAGCCTTCTTTTCCCTCAAAACTGTGGATTATCTGTTTTTATTTCGTGTTTTTGAATCACATAAGAGTGGCAGATACCTAACAAAGAATGACTAAAAGTGTGACTATTAGTCCAAAGACAATTTGCCAGGAAAGGAGGCGGCTCAGCCCCTGCTGCAACAACCACTAAAAAGTTGTCTAACCACCACATCTCCGTTGGATGCATTTCTCCTGCCAAGTGTCCACGAGCTGCGCTGCCAACAAGGCGATTCTCCCAAAAGCCCATGAGTGCAGCGGCTGGGTAAGCGACTTAATTTAGCTCATTTTCCAACTCCAGTGGCCTAAACTGATCTTTAGGTTTTGACATTTATTGTTGGATTATTTTGCAGTCTTTGTGTCACTTACTTTGGAGTAATCTATAACCAATTCTACACAATTTTCTGGCAGTTTTACTGAGTAACTTCAGATGATAGAGAATCTCTGTCACAAGAAGCTCTTGAGAGAAATTGGTTCATAGGTGCATATATTCATATATGCCTTATGGCCATACGTGCCACCTTATTCAACATACACTTCAACTGACTTTTTTCACAAGTTTGTTTAGTTTTTTTTTCCCCTATAAAAATGGGATGCTGATTGAATGCTGAGTGATTTATATTGGGAAATACAAAATATCCCTAACCATCCCATCCCCAGCACTAGTACTAGTCAATACAGAACTGGTAAACATAGTTGTTAAAAGCTCTTTTCCAAGGCAAAGGTGAGCAAATGTGGTATCTACTAAATACAGTGTCTTCACTCATATAAAAGAAGGTAAGTTTTTATAGCCATCATCTCTCATCTGTATAAAAAGAAAAATTGTGTTGTCCTATTCACATGGCAGCTACTTGCATAGAGGGTGTTTATGAACTTCTCCCAGTCACAGAAAATTATGGTGCAGAAATCTGACTGTAGCCATATTAGTTGCCAAGCTATTATATATCCCAAAAGAAGAGGACTGTATGACTTTATGACCTAAGGATATATTGTTTCCTTTTTCCAACCACTTCAGAGCAGTTGAAAAATCCATTAAGTTCCCTAAAGATAAACTTTTGGCCCTGGCTCTTTATTTCACATTTCATGAACCGCTGCGACTTGGACTGTAAATCTACTCTTGTGTCTAATCTTTAAATTGAGGGAGAAATCCTTAGACTGCCTTGACACAAGCGGTTTACAGCTGGCTCAGTGATGACTGTGATTTTAAAGCACTTCTATAACTGCTTTTTAGTAGTGAAGCACATTAAAGAAGTATTTCACACAAAAGCAACTTAAACCTTCCTGAAGCAGCTATTCCACCTGATTCCAGAAGAACTGTGGAATATGTACAGAATTACACACACCAGCACACACACATATATAGCCATGCATGCACACATATATGCATACACAAATTCACTTTCTACTTATGGGCTGCAGGATCGCAGGAGTTGTCTGTTTATCATTTTTCCCCCCTCTCTCCCTCTTCCTCTGATTTTCACAGTGAATCTAATTATGCTTGAGTAATAAAATGATTTAATGGAAGTGACTAATGCACGAATGTTATTTAATTTTAAAGTAGTAATGTAACACACTTATACCAGTTATCTGTGCTGTTTCTGCATCTCTCTTCCTTTGGAAGATTTCAGGGTCTTGAGCTTTGCATTCTTTGTTTTGGGAAGTAGGGACACTTTTTACCTCAGCTGCATGAAAGTTTCCAGATGCAGAAAATGTTAGGAGCTATAGCTTGTCTGTCATGCTAGCTCTTGAAAAAAGAACAGAAAGTATATTTGCACAAATGACTTGATTAATAGGAGTCTGCATATATCCAGTTGATAACACTGGAGTTCAGTTTAAGTGACTGTGCAATATTAAATTACCAACTTGGCACTCAGAACTGCTGTAAAATCATGAATGTGTATTTGGCTGTATCAGTAATTACTGTAGTAATTACTGATTTTTTTTTCTTCCCATTACCAAAATCACTGGGTCTTTCTGACCTGTTGATGACCTAGGACTTGTTGATTTTCTCCACACTGCTTTTGAACGATGTTTGCTTAAAAATAAATAAATAAATGCTCAGAGCTGAAAATGTTTCAACTTCAAAAAATTGAACATATTTCCAGGTACCTTTGGCCCAGAGCAGAATAGGGAGCTCAGTACCACCGTTTGGTAGGAAGCCATCGTGTGCTGAGCTGTCCCAGTGCAAGCTGCAGGAGCTGATGGCTGCACACTTCATCCAAGCTACCGTGGACCGCTCGAGTTCTGGCCTGGTTGAAAGCCCTACAGAATTGCCTCAGCCTTTACAGAAATAGAGCAAAAACGCTGCCTAATGCAGTGACTGTGAGCAGGCTCATTACTGCCCAAGCCCCGTTTCACAGCGATGTGGTGCACAGCACTACCAGGGATTTACACACAGAGAAGCGGCCCCTGGGTTGTTCCCAGGGGCTCATCAGCTCCGCAAGCTGTTACGGCTGCTGGAGAGCTTGCACTTCAATACAAACTGCTTGTAAGCACTTTGCTGGAAAGGACTGCAAGATCAAATTGCAGATAATGAGAAAACTTTCAGCCTGAGTATTGAAGGATCTGGAAAATAACTAGGTAACATCAGACTCTGAAAAAAGCCTTTCTGCTTGGCATTCTCACAGAGAAATGTTTACCTCCTCTTTGAGTTAGAAAGTTTTATTCCCACCCCAAATAATAATAATAATTTAAAAAAAAGAGAGAGAATTCTAGTAAATCCGCTCTACTGCAAAGCTTCTGAGGGATCCATATAATGTGTTTAGACCAGCAGGAATCCTTACAGCAAAAATGGCAACAGATTTTTATCTACAATTTTCTGGAGAATGTTTATGTAAAAGATTGATTTTTAAAAATATATATTAAAATAGATGTTTTCTGAAAAGAAACAAAAAAATGCTTCAAAAAACACTAAGCATGCAATGTATCACTTATTGCAGATTTACAGTTACAGAAGAGCATATCAGGAGAATGCACTCTCCTTATCTGTACTTGAGTCAGTGCCTTACGACCATTGATTTTTAAATTCTTAAATTTAAGTTTTTAAAGTTTCCTCTGAAAGACCTAAAGGCAGAGTAGGCTTTTGTGAGACTGAAAGACCAAGTTCTTAACTGACATTTTACTGTGAATTTCTAGATGGTGTTGGTATTGTGTATCTCCAACTCTAGCTGCTGAATTTTCTTTCTGTTTTATAATTAAATGGTGGAGCCTTTAAGGCAAGAGGCTTCTGCCCAAGCGCTTGCTGCAGACACCTAACTCCTGCCAGGCAGGAAAACATCCAGGCTTGCCGGCCCACCCGCTCTCCCGCCTCCCAGGCCCTTTCCTTACACCAGTGCAAAGCCAGCTGTTCCTTCCGAGGAGCCTCGCAAGCCTTCTTGATCAGTCACATTGGATGCAGGGAACACCAGTATATATTTTAATACTGTTAGAAGGAGAGGCTGCCTGTGGGTAATGCATGATGTAGCACAGAAAAGTGCTCAGTAGACACGAGCTGTTGCTCTTTGCAGCGGAGCAGGTTGCTCAGCCCCGATTCGGCGGTGGGAGGGAGCTGTGCACTGAGCCAGTGCGTGTCACCCCACCAGCAGTGCAGGATCCAAAACCATGGATAACCGTGAGGATCGCTTCTAAACTGCGGAATCCCATGGATCTGAACACAAGGGGACCACACATGACGACTGCATGCTGTTTCTTCAGTCAACAATCAGTTAAAAAGCACTGTTTTTCCAAATACATAAATAAGCTAACAAACTGCTTTATAATAAAACCTGCAGTTCTTCATGCACTCCCACCTCGCAGCTGCCAGAGGAGCCATCCTCACAGTATCCACAGGCAAGCCTGTATCAAGCATCTTCATTTGGCAGGGAAGAAAGCTTATGCACGAGCCCAGGCAGCTCAACAGCAACACTTGCTTTCATAAAGCACTTACTTGCTTTAACAAACCGTAAATTTAAAAGAAGTGCTCAGGCACAGGGAGACTAACAAATCACTATAATAATAAACCCCTACATCATCTGAATTGCAAGGCTAAAACTTGAAGCAGTAAGGTGGCCTCCCCAGTCCCCTCACCCTAGCGATATGAATTTGAGTGCTGATGAACAGTAGCTGCTTTCCATGTCAGGTGCCAAATATCCATTTTGCACATCCTGACGACACCTAGGGAAGGGCTTGCTTTCTAGAAAGAACAAATTCATCAATGCAAGGGTTTTTGCAAGGCCTACGAGAACCCCACGCGCGTTGCCACAAGCAGGCAATAGCCTGAAGATGGGTCACTTTGCAATTAGGAACAGCACAACTCTGAACCGAAGGCTTCCATCAGAGTGACTCTGAATACCTCTGAACTACAACCACAACTCAGGCATTTTATCTTGAAATAAACAGGATTTTAGTAGGTGGGTAAGGTTAAGAAAGAGCCTTGCCTAAGGCATCTGGGTTTTATACAGGAAATTGCTCTTTTTTTTTAACTCCTCCTAAAAAGTTTTTTTTTTTCCTTTGTTAGTCACCTAGGAATTATGGATTATATTCATGTGCCACTACAAAATATATTCATAATACATTACAAGGGACGACTGATGTCGCATTAAAAAAAATACCCACAATCCACATTCTGAGTGTATTCTCATACTACCAGCAATGGCAGGAAAGATCAGCCCTGGCATCGCTTCCGTCTCCCAGGCCCGCAGAACAGGTCATGCACAGAGCCTGTGAGTTCCCCTCCTTGAGTGTATTTAAGAGCCGAGTAGATGTGGTTCAGGGCACCCTGTTCCCAGCTGTCTCCAAAGGCCCCTTCCAACCTTCACCGCCCTGGGGTGCTAGACACAGGGCCATTTTTCACATTTCCTTCTGTAGCTCTGACATGAGCCAGGAAGGAGGGAGCCTGGCAGACACGGACGCCTGGACAGCTTGCAGCGTGGCTGCTGCTTTTAGGCATCTGCGAGGACCAGGAGCATTCTGCAAGAATCAGTCGCTAGCAAATACTTTGGATCAGTTTCCAGTCAGAGACAAAAGAAAAAAAGGGGGAATGTAAAAAACAATAGGCTTACAATATGAACCATGTTTTGAACTAGATGGCTGAACACAGATTTATATACAGCCAACTAAATATGTTCTCAGTATTTGTGTCACTTACTTGCCAGCCCAGAGAGCGTCTTTATCACCAGCTCCCAAATTCACCTGCCCGTGTTGTCGAGAGGCCTGCTGAGCGGGGCTCTGCATTGGGGCTCCCCTGGGCTAGGAGCACCTGTGAATAACAGAGAAACACACGAGAGTTCAGAGCCCTCCTCAATGCTGCGAGCCCTGCTGCAGCACGGGCGGCCCTGCTGCCTGGGCAGCTGCCACTGCCCATTTGCTTCCGGACAAGGAATTTCTCTGCGCCTCCCAGAGAGGGGCTTAGATCTCAGAAGATCCTGCCAGGGATTTTTCTCCCACTCCACTGTATCTGCAGGAAGGCATAGTTAGCTGTGGACTAACCCTGAGCTCCTTCACATAAAGCAGCAAGGGTACCTAACACTAAGAAGATTTGGTGCACTCAGGCTGGAAATGCCGCGGGACATTAAATAATCACCATGAGAAGAAGAAAACAAGAAAGCCTAAAAGGTATTTTATAATTTCATACAATACTCGTCTGAATTTTTAAGCTGTACTAGGTAAAAAAAATAGCTTCTTCTTAGGGAAGCAAGTATCAGCTCTTAAAATTTGCCTTCAGCTGAGCCTGGCAGGAAGGCCAGAGTCACATGCATGAGCACCCTTGCACACAGGCACACATGCGGAAACAGGGTACAGCCTGGAACAGAAATGCCTGGGAAAGGGCAGGTGAGAACACGACTCAGCAGCTCTCTAATACGACTCGCACAAGGCAAGGATGTTTTATATACCATACCGTGGTTCCTGTAAATGTAAGATAGAATTAACCGGGTTTCACGTTACTATAGTCACAACATCCCACACGCTTGGGAAAAGAAAAGGAAGAAAAAAAAAGCCACATGTAAGAGAGAACAAGATATGTAGCCAACCTCTATTTTAGAGGTACAGCAAGCTTCCATAAGACTGATCTCTGAGGAATGATGCCTTCCTTCCTGTCCCTTTGCCTTCAATATAAACATATTTACACTTCTATTTTAGCAGAAAACTGCAGAAAGGAAAGAAAGTCACAGTTATTTGATAATATTGGCATATTCCTCCAACAAGTTATGATCTGACAGGCATATGCTTAAGGGACAAGCCTAATGATGGACTTCAAAAAGTTTTACTAGGTTTTAGCTTAACATATGTCTTTAAGTCAGTATCTTAAGTTTCCCATATGTTGATAATCTGTCCAAGGGCAAAACAATTCACCAGTTTTCTTCCAGCTTATATTTTTAAAACAAGTACTATATTATGTTGTACAATTCATACATAGAACTCTTTATGGTGCTACCACTTCTGCATGTATATCAAGCAATGATACATCCTTTAGAGCTACTCCAATACATCAAGAAAAGAACTTGTTACTAATATATATGCCTGTCCTCCCTTAAATTGATTTTAGTTTTAGTTATGTTTTGATCTAACCTTTTAAAATTGCAGGCCCAGAATGATCTGACATCTGTTAAAATCAATTCCTAGCCATAAAAACAAAAACAGAAAGCATGCAATGTTATTTCAAGACTTTCATAAGACACTCGCGCTACAGAAAAATGTAATAACAAAAATGGTGTTTCCTTAAAGCACACTTCTCAACACCAGCCTTCCACAGGTCAGGCGCCCCCTCCAAGAAGCTGTTTGAGGCACAGCTGAAGGTCAAGAGCTCGAACGGAGCTGAGCTCAGCCCCGCACTCGCGTGCAACAAACAGCCCGTGAGTGGCAGATCCCAGCCCCATGGAGGTTAATGTGCTCTGCAGCGCCCAGGCTCTAAAAAATATAGTAAACTAACTCACACAAACCACCGTGCTGCTGTGACTGAGAAAGCTTGCAGCAGCCAAGACATCTCGCCCCCTTCCAGGCAAATTATGTATTATCTACACTACCCTGCAGTTGACAGTTCTTGAAGTTATTTCACAACAATAGACACCCTGATTCAGAAACACATCCTTGATGCAGAAGGAAACACTCCAATGAAATCCGTGGCAGGCCAGTGCCTAAATCAGTGTTTTCTCCACGATCTCAAGATACGACCCTTAATTCCTTAGCTGCGTAATTTCCTTAGTTCCTTCAGCTCGGAAGCTTGTTTGTTTCCCAAACTGAGGCCACAGAATACTCCGCCAGCAGCACTTCCCACCTCGGCTAACCACAGCCCCGCCAGCGGCGCACCAGCTTCCACACCATGGGAGAAGTTTGGGATTGAAAATTTTACTTTTGGCTTGCCGAGAAATGTCAGGAGGAGGCAGCCACGGAGCCTTGACCAAGGAGACTAGTAAGGACCTCTACTCAACACGTGGCCTAACCAAGAGGTTTAAAGCTGCTGCATACAGAGTACAAGCCTCTCAGAAGCAGAACTTTACAAAGGACAACGAGCACATCGCATCCGCACTGCTCAAAGGAAGCTCAAAGAATTAGAACTGAAAAGCAAAGCAGCGTTGCAGGACGAAGCTACTAAAGACTTGAAAAATATATATAGCTCCTCCTTTTGGTTTTACATCCCCTTGAATTTTTTCTTTCATGTGGCTTTCTCTTTCCTGTTGGAGCATGATATTCAAAGCTTGCAACTAAGGAAGGAAGGTGGCAGTTTTAAAGATTGACACAGTTTCTTTGATAAAGAGCAAGTTGTCAAAACTATGCACAGAAGCCCCTAAGGCAGAAAGGAAGGATCTTTCAATCACGGTGGAAAATAAAGTCCTTGACACAGTCTGAGTAAAGTGTCCAACTGGCAAATTCAAGATCTAAGTTCTGCATGCAATAGGAAAATCAAGGAAGACATATAATTTTTTTTTTTATCAAAACCGCACTTACAAAAGCACTGAATCTGCTGGGATTTAACTCCATGTAAAATATTTCATTCAGTGGAGCCTCACCAATTTATTATCATACTTAATATCAAATAAAAACACTTCAATCACAATCAGGAAAAAAAGATAAAAATAAGTTAAGCTAGAGAAGGATCCTTAAACAATTTTAGTGCTAGGAAGATGTGACTTGCATTACCACAATACATGGAAATATAGTGGTAGCTATCATGGGCTCAGTCATTATTACAGTCTCGGGTTGGAATTAAATAATAAAAGGGATAATTTGATGCCTGCCCCATGCTGTCAGCCCTAAAGGAAACCTGTTATTTTCTGCCCTGGTACCCAGGAATGACGCAGGGAGGATGGATTTAGCTTTTATCATATTCCAAGCCACGGACCCTCCAATTTGATCTGCACAGGCAGCATGTTTTATGTGCACAGTGCTGCGTGTGAAACGCTGGGAGAGGAATTCAGGTTGCATGGATCCCAGTAGCTGCTGCATGAGACTCTCCTCCGCTCCCGCTAGCTGCAGCAAGCGTGCGGAGGCAGGCTGGTTTGTCTGCAACTTACAGTCCAGCTTCCAGCTTGGTTTCTGTTGCTCTGAACTGTTTTCCGTAGACGCTGATTATAGAAGGGGCACAAGTGACAGCAGCTTCCTCAATGCCTCCCTGCCTGTGCTGCCCCCAAATAATGTGGCTGCACCCATGCAGCCAGGCCATGGGGACACGGGATGCGTGCATGGAGCGCTCAAGCAAAGCCCCTTCACATGGCAGGAGCTCTAACAAAGCAGGAAATACTGGCTTACACCCAGCACAGTCAGCTTTAACCCTTGGAATCCTGTTTCTGAAGGCAAAGTTTCTGCTAAAGTAAAATGAAAACTTAAGAAGTGAGACATTTTGATATCTATGGAGAACAGATCTGAATGCAAAAATCTTTGTTGGATACATACTCTAGATGCAAGGCAGATTTGACAGTTGGCTCTTAAGTAGAGAATTTCAACTATGAATTTTTTATATATATACATTTTCCAGTGGAAACACATTGAAGAATATTAGGAAAATAAAAATAAAACATAAGCTAGAGAGTTCAAACGGGAGTTGTTCTGTGGCTCATGGCAGACCATAACTGCAAGCAAAATTTTCTGGCAGATGAGGCATAAAACAGAGTATTTCGTTTGCTTTTTCAAGCAATGAAATGATTAAATGTTCTTGTTAAATGTAAATTACTTTTGGATGATAAAGATAATTATGTGTGGAAGACATAATGATTCTCTGGCCCTAAGAGAATAAAAGAGATTAAAAAGGTCTCATAAAAATACATCCCTCCCTTCAGGATTTGACTTACAGTCTTTGCAGTGAAATACAGATGCTGTGCAGTTGACTGCAATTCTTTTTTTAAAATTAATGGGAATTATGTTTGTTAAATAAACTACAGGAGGATTTTTGCCCCAATTGGTTCCTATATACAACAGAAAACATTAAAAGACTAATATAAAATAAACTGGCTATCACATCTATCAAGTTCA
The DNA here is from genome assembly GCA_013389825.1 of Crypturellus undulatus. NCBI lineage: Eukaryota > Metazoa > Chordata > Aves > Tinamiformes > Tinamidae > Crypturellus > Crypturellus undulatus. Next base: position 83,633 of record VWPW01008664.1, on the reverse strand, counting down.
GATAGTTTCTGTTCCCTTGTTCACTAGATAAATGTACAATACCAGGAAAAATAACTAGTTTCTGAGTGTTTACCTAATCTAGTTTCTATTTTAATGACAGCTCCTACGTGCATGAATAAAGCAATTTTAATTAGGTTGGTTGCAGGTCTCAAGATCAATAAAATTCTCCTTTCACATGAGAAGCATTGCACAGGAACAAACAAGGGCATGGAGCCCATAAGAGCTTCCCATTATAGGGGTGCAGGGAAATCCTGAACGGCGACGGCCAGTTGTTGACATTTGGAGAGGGTCGGTGTGACAAGGACTCGCGCACGGAAGCGGGTTGATGAGACTGGCAGTTTGGTTTCCTCTGTCCGCTGCCCGGCAGGCACCAGCGCAGCTCCAGTCAATAATGGAGCCCGGCCGAACAAGTACCAGAGCACATGTGACCAGGGCAACTCTTAAATACAGCTAAGAGCTACACATACCTGTTTCAAATATAATTTGTCCTTATATTTATGTGGCTGACTGTGCTTGAATACTAGATGCTTTATTTTGAAACAAATTAAATTTTTTTACCTTCCCATCTTTAATAAACGCATACATGCCTCTTGCACACATACACGCATTCGGCTCTCGGCGTTTTCAGAGCTGCGGGTCCAGCGCAAAGGAGTTGCCATGGCTACTACTCCATGGGTCTGCTGGATCATCTCTTGCAAGAAATTACATTGCTCTCCTGATGCTGCAAGCCTTTTCCTTTATATGCTGAAGGCCAGTGCATATATACATGCTGGGGAACCATATCTCTTCCTTACTCAGCTCTTTAGTGCCTCAGCACGTATCCATGGTCCATAGCAAAGGAAAACATGACCCAAAACATCTTATCTCATTCTTGGTCTAGCCACTCTGCTGCATGTAAAGCCACCAGTCACCTTCAGTCAAATTTCACAGAGGATAGAGACCTTACAGGCACTGAGTTTCAATAAACAGCAAGGAGTTTGGCAGCTGAGTAGAAGACACAAATGCTTTCAGTGACTGCCCTGCATGAGGCAAAAAGCTCCATCCCCTCCCTTGGGCCAGGCTGCAGCCAGCTGGCCCTCAGTGCACATGCACCGAGTTAGCAATCAGTATCTCTTCTGTTTGCAACTAGCCACAGAATGGGCTCTATCAGATGCAAGTTCCTTCAGAAGTCATGGAGAAAACATGTTGAGGTGCATTCAGCATCTTGGGAGTGGGCTGAAGGAAGAGGATTGTGCTTATGTAGACACCTGTGCAGTTATTGGTGTTCTGACATCCCCCATTTCTTTGCTTTTACCTGAAAACATATCCTAAATTCTTCAGTTAAATGTCCACAGGTGTTTTCAGTTTTAAATGTATTTTCTGTCAGGTAAAAAAAACAAACAAACAAACAAATATTGCTTCTAATGGTATCTTTTCCAAAGACTTTTGCATTTTTGTACTTAAACTAAGGCTATGGACTTGTCTCTTCGGTCTCACGGAGCTGTAAAGAATCAATACAACTTTCCAGCTAAGCAAATCTTACAGATTAGGCCACAATGACCTAAAAGGGATCGCAGTTAAACAAGGAAGAAAAACACCTCATCAGCTGGAAGCTGATGCGGGACTTTGGCGAGCTGGGCGTAAAGGGCAGAAAAACTGGAACAGCATCACGTGCCCAGGGCTACAGAAAGGGCTCCCAAGCGCTGACCTCCCTCCAGATCTCTGGCATAACCACGATCTTCAGCTGTGTCACACTGATGCCCGGTATGGCTGCGGCCTATGCAAAACCCTCCTCCTCAAACACTTTCCAGATACCAAATTTTAACAGCTTAAAGGAAACCCTAGGCGGTTGTTAACAAACTTGCAGCACTGAATGAAGCTTTGTGTGCATTCAAAGAGCTTTGTGAGCAAATTGTAGAGATTTTGGAGACCTTCCCTTTCCATGGTTATAACACCACCACCTCTGAAATAGTTTATCAGCCATCTCATCTGAGCTTTCTAGAAAACATTTCGCCATTTTTTTTCTAAATTCACTCCAGTTTAGAAAACAAGTATTTGTTCCAAAAAAACCAAGTATTTTAATATAGGATTTTCTGTCTCACATGGGAAAAAATGTGATTGTGAATCATTTCTTGTACAATGAACTGAGTTATCACCAGCCTTGCTGAAACGTGAATTCACTGGTTTGAACAAATCCTTCCTAATTATACATTCTCAAAATACAAAGTATGAAATCTAAAAAATCTAAATGAAATTGCATTTCCGGTCAATTTTAACATAATAGAACGGCTCCAGTCGCTGCTGTGCTAGGTGGTTGGGGGAATTCAGCAGAAACTCCAGAAGTGGGGTCTTTTCTCTTAGCCAGACTCATTCATAAACCCCAAACTGCATCATGCTCTGATTTCCCAAATAATAAGGGTAATAAGCACAGAAACATCTGTAAGAAGCACCATTTCACCACAGGTGGGCAGGTGGAGCTGCTCAGTAATCCAAACACTGGCTTGGCATTAATTGCACTAATTGTATCCTGTATTCCTTGTTCCACGCACACTCGAAGCATCACCACACACTGGCACGGAGCAATAACTATTCTCTTGGTAGTCACTTGAAGAAAGGGATAAAAAAAGGCAATAAAAACTCATGGCATCTTTGAAAAAAAATGTGTTGACCAAATCCTGCATATTCATATTTCTTTGAGCATACAATTGGCATCCCACAACACATAGAAAAAATAAGAATCCAAATGCTAGACAGTGGCCCAAGGAGCACTGCCATCCAAACATGGGTGCTGAGCCTTTTGCCAAAACAGTCTGCCACCATGGCATGCAGCACTGGCGAAACCAAGCACACGTATCCCAGAGCAGGGTGTATAGGTACGTGTCAATAGGCACTCTTATCTACGGAAGTTTTAAGTGGAGACGTAGACTTAAGGAAACATTTTAATCCACCATGTAAAGTCCTGCAGGGACTAAAGAAAAAAGATTTGAGCAATTCTATAACTAACTTGTTCAACTGACTGACACCTAAAATAAATGCCAAGACATCCATTTCTCGGAATACTATTATGTGACTGCTACTCTATACACGGATAGGAAAATAAAGCCTCTGCTAACATCAGGACAGCAAACCTTCATTCCTAGCCACCCTCTGAGAAACAAGCACACGTCCAAGCGAAGCAGAAGCATGCAAGCAGGGTCTTTAGTCACCCTGTATTTTATTAATGAACCAGTCAGCTTAATCTTTCAAGACAGGATAATAGCTGTTTTTCCTAGCATACTAGAGTCTTCTCAAAAGAACTAAATGTTAGTATTTCGGGTGATTAAGCTAAGCAACTGGTGACTAATCATGTTATGCATCAATGCTGCTTTGTTGGAAGTTGAGTGGGTGTTCTGATATTGTCAAAGAATTGCTTGAGATTGGGGGAACCATAACAAATATAGAACATACACATTTCCCACGCACCCACCATTCCTACGTAATGCATGACACGCAGTCCTTTCCTTCTGATAACAGCTCAATCAGAATTTCCGAAAAACAAACTCCTTAAAAATGCAGAAATCACAGAAGGCTGTATCATGACAACAACTCTGTTTACACGCTTAAAACTTACATACAGCAATCACTGTGAAAAGAATAGGGAGATTTTGAATACAAGTAATTGCATTTCTCCAGCATTATTGTTCTACCTTCTGCCCTCCTATAGAGAAAAATCCATGCACAGTCTGATATTCTGGGGGAAGAGCACTTGGTAAAATTTCTTCCTGACCTGAATGGCTCATAGTGTGCCTATACAGGTTGCACTGATTCTTCTAATCATCCCAACCACTTCCTAAGGCAACAGGAAATTCTAACAACTGTATGCATAGTCCTGTCTGGATAGTTCCAATATTGTACACTTCAGAAGCAGTACATACATTATGGGTATGTGGACACATCACCACACAAAGAAGCAAAATCTAGTAGAAGTTCAACGTTTTCAAAGGTATCCTGGAACTTGAGCTAGTTTGTTCACCATACAGACATACACAAAAGCTCAGGGTTTGGTCTGCAGTAGCTCCCAGAAAGAAAGCAAACTTAAAGGTTCATGTGGAATCTTAGCTCCTTGGCATTTCTATTAAATGCAGGAAAAACCCTACTCAGTACCACATGTTTATGCTCTCAGGAAGTGTCCTCCCTCTCACCTTTGCAACTGCGGCAACAGAGCAGTGCAGATTTGGCAGGAACACCTGTAAATGCAAACTTCTGTGAAACCAGTGACACTGGCTGTGTTTTTTCCTCCAGGGGATCACATTCTAAATCTATTTAAAACTTTGTTCACAGAGTTAAGAGAATCTTTTACCTTGTACGAAGTGCCTCTTCCTGCCAGTAGAAAATGTCTGAACAAAAACATTTTAATCACTTAGCAGAAATTCTGACGACAGAAGGTCCATGGTAGCTAGACTAGGACTGAAAACCTGCTATTTTGTTATTTTTTTTGCAATGCTAATTCTGCAGAAAATAGGGCTTGGATGGATGGATTTCCTTCTGTTGCAGCAAAAGTATTTTAAAGGGCGTTAGAGCATACCCTGCTTTAAGGAGGTTTCTCGGTTTTCAAGAAAACCGATTTCATACGTTTTGCCTAAGGTGCAGGGCGAGGTGCAGGTACCACACTGGGTTGCTCAGTCACACCATGTTCTGGCTCACTGCGACACGACAGACGAAGCTCAGAGACCGTGACGTGCCGCAGCACCGCGCGCGTGTGTCGTTTCAGACATTTTTGCCTTTCCGCCATCACCGCTGGGTGCTTCCCTTGGCACTAGCGCCGGGCTGGGGCTCGGGCAGCTCCGAAGCCTGGCCTCGCGCAGCCTTCCCCGCCGTCTGTAGCTGCTCTCCTCTGCCATAGACCTCTTCTGCAGCTGCAGGTCTGGGGGTGCAGAAAGTGCCATCTCCCTGGTGCCACAGGCCCTCAGCCTTGTGCAGCGGTGCAAAAGGACCCCAAGATGTCCGAAGCCGCCCCACAAGAGCTGCAAGCGGAGCCCAGAGATGCCGCAGAGCCCACGAGCGATTGCAAAAGCAGCAGCCAGGCACTCCCCGTGTCCCCGAGGCCTGGCCCAGCCGCCAGGTGAGCAGATGCTCTTCCCTTTAAATGCCTTTTTACACTCAGGCGCCTGCTTTCCATGCTGTCCACCAAGGCCGCCGGCCTGTGGTGTTGGAGCCACAACATGGCGGTGGGGGCTGCTCACGGGCCGCATGAAATGGCTGCCACCCACAGTGGCCGTTAATGGCAGCAGAGCGCCCGTGGGCCTGCAGGTTTGGCCTTGGCTGTGTGCGGGGATGGCTGTCACCTTTCCTTCCTCCTTATGCCTCGGCATGAGGGGACGCCGAGCCCCATGCTGACCCCGCGGGAGCGACTGCAGCACGGCCGCGTGGGCAGGGGCTGCTGGCCCAGCCAGGGCAGCGACGGACATTAGCGGCAGGAATGGCGCTTGTCAGCGAGGGCTGGGTTCCCATCAAAGTTTATAAACGTGTGTTCATCACCTGAAACTTTATAAAAAGAAAACACAGAATACGTACAGAAAAATGTAAGAAAATACAGTGTCAAACGCAGAAGTGATGAGTGCTGCTCAGGAAGGAAACCAGTGGATCATCTGGAGGCACAGTGGAAATAATAAATAATACATGAAGCACAAACAGTCACGGAAAAGGTCTTTTGCACATGTTTCTTTGGATGCACAAAATCTGAATATTAATATGTATAAAATGCAAAACCCTAATAATGCATCAAACACACGAAAGAAAGAAAAGCATAAATCTCAATTTAAGGAATAAAAATATTCTGAAGTTAAAGCTTTCATCATTATAATATTCAGTCCTGAGGTAGGATTACTTTTCACAGCACTCCTGCAGAAGGACAGCTAAGAATTATGTAGGGTTTTTTTTATATATTTTTTATCCAAAAATATGTTCATGAAGCAATCTGTCCCTTGCAAATATGATCTCTTTCTTGGTGCTCATAACTCTGATCTGTGTAGACGTCTAATGACTTGCTACTTCTGCTTCTTTTTAGAGGGGTTCACCTGAAGGCAAAAAGATGCGACATGACCAGCACTCAGATTCCCTCGGTAGGAATTGGGATTCCTCTTCTTTTCTTTTTCTTTTAATACTGCAAAAATTAGAGAGATTATAATAATAATAAAGTTAACCTGAAAAGCCTTTAAAAACTCAGATTATTTTTCTGAAAATAAAAAGCATGTGGTCTATCCCTGTAGGTGTCTGGGATGTTTGTAGCTTTGGGCACTTAACAAATTAGTTGTATTAATCATGAGTCTCCAGAGACGGTTAGACCTCTCTCTTCCTCAATTAAAAAGAGTAAATACAGAACATCTGTTTATAGATTTTTAAAGAAATGGTTTTAATGATTGAGATAATGATGTGGTTTAAATGGGGTCAGGAAGAAAATATGCTCCTGTTGTACATAAGAATTAAAACTCCACAACTTGCAAAAGTGAAAAAAAAATAAAGAAACCTAACAACAGTAAGTAAAAATGACAATTCTAAATAATGCAGATATGAATTCTTCCTGTTTTGGGGTGAAAGAGCCTCTTTTTCACCTCAGGAAGATATGTTTGTTTCTTAAGTTAGTGTCTTAGCTTATCCATCACTTTTTCCCACATGATCACAAATCTGTGCATTTTGGAAGGTGAGGGAAAAATAATACCATCAGTATTGTTAGTAAGGTCTTTAGCACATACAAGGAATGAGAAGCTTCAGACTGTAAGTGACCGTCAGGATAATCCTCTTTTAGAAGATCTTGGATATGTGAGTCATTCTGTCAGGAAGAAAAATGTCCTCAAATTCATCATTTTAACTATTTGCCTTTTAACACGTACAGCTAATTGCAGGGTAACTCAGCAGCTTGCAGAGTTCCACATCGTTGTATACAGCTAAATATTAGTTATTTCAAGGCCCTTAAAATATTCTCCTGGAGTCATAATAGTGTTACAGTTGAATTTCCCAGGTGAATTACAGTCATTACACATGCAGAGAAAATTTGAATCTATTACTGAATTGGAAAAAGATCCCACAGATAACAAATTAATGACTTCTGAGCCATGTTTTATGAGGTTTTACAAGGTTTTATGAGGTATTGGTCTAGAATTGAAGTGTATTTAAGCTGAAATATTTCTCCAGATCAATAAACAAGAAGCTGACCACCACATCATACAAAACTTAGTGTAGTCTCTATAGGAGACAACAAATTTACAATAATTTTCTGCTAGTTTTATTCTTTTCCTCCATGCTGTAAGTGCATTGAAATAGATCAAGGATTTGGGAAATGGAAGAGTAACCTTTCTCTGAGACAGTGGGAGTTTGGAAGAGGTCCTGGCTGAGGTAGCTGATAATGATCTCCCTCACTGTGTTTGAATGTGCAGAAAAGGCAACTGGGCAATACTATAACAAGAGAAAAAGTGCAGACATTAATTTGAAGAAGAAAAGCATGAGTGAACAAAATCAATTAATTTTAAATAAAGATGAAGAATCATTTATTCTATTTTATCCTATAAAATTAGAGCAAATGTCAACAGTACTTTGGTTGCTTTCAGGAAGACTGCATTAATTAATTCAGATATCCAGAGCTGTTTTTTGGCCACAGTAGGATACACACATTTGAAATTTGGTCCCAGTTCTACAGAGATATGAGAACATCCTTTTGTTTCAAATATGAGATGTTTAAAAGGCCATCTATGACATTTTCCAAGAAAAATTTCATGGTAAAACCTTCTCCAAGCAAGAACTTCTTTGCAAAGGTCTTCTTTTGATTTTCTGTCACTATAATATATGCAGGAGAAGTATATGTGGAGTATAGCTCATCAAACATGCAAAAAATATAAAAGCTTACTCATCCAAATTTGTCTTAAATTCGCTTTATAAATAATAACTCTATAGAGTTTTTTATCTATCATTCTGTTCCTAAAACCATTCATCTGAAAACCATAGGATATTTCCTAGATATTGCAGAGATATTTCCAAGCTTACAGCGTTTGGTAAGTAGCAGCTACATCAGATAAACTGCATTTTGCTGATGTATTACAGCAGTACCTCACTAGGACAACACCATCCAAGGTGCATTCTGGAGACAGCTATTCCATATGACCTTTGTTACTGCTATTTAACGTTCTCTTTTTTCATACCTGAGGTAGATAGAAGATACAGAAAGCCTGGCTGTCTAGTCAAAAAAATGTTATTCCTTCAAGATATTTTTCTTCGGCTATTTTCAGTACAGTTATGCGTCATAGCACAACTATTGTATTGTTATAATGAGAGCAAGTGGACGCTGATGAAGACAGAAAAATGGAAATGGTACACAACAGCAGAATATTATTGATGTGTGGGTGCAAAGGGCAGACAGACATAAGGTTCCGTGAAATGCACAGTATTGAATTCTGCATTGGCTAAAATAACTGCTAGAGCCAATACCTTTTTTTTTTCTGGTCAAAGTCTTCTGCTCTTGTTTTCTTTAGTTTATGCTAAATAAGCGCTACACAAGATCCTAGGCAAGAGAAGCAGATTTTCTTTGAGAAGGCAAGAGGAAGAGCTGTAAAAGGTGGAGAGATTTTTTTTGCCTCTTGCTGACACTCTGCTTATGAAATAAGACAGTTTAATCCAAAATTACAGTTCCTATTCAAGTTTAACCACCTTACATTCACACCAATATAAGCTATATTGTGCATTTTTAATTACTAACAGCAGTTTCAAGTATTCTTCTCCTTCAAAATTCATTACTTCCGTAGTTGGTTCTGAGACAGAAAAGGGCAAGGAAGAGCAAGCTGTGAACCATAACAGTCTAATTCCCTACATAATATAATGCACAAGAGGAGTAAATAATTCTTCACCAAGAAGGTTAGTCTCTGGAAAAGAACAGCATCATCAAAACTGTGATCATCTATGGCACAGCCATGGTAATAGCTTTCTTAAGGCATTTTCATGAGCTTGTGGCAAAATATCACAGCATAACCCCAAAAGTTTAGGAAAAAGCACAGAGGATTTTCTCTCTTCCTTCGGAGCAATGCAATCACGAGTTAACCCTCCGTTAGCAGCCAGTCGGGCAGGAGTACCATAAATGCTGTATACCTGCTAAAATATGCACCATTTGCAGGATACTGAAGCCACTGGGTAAAAAAATATATATATTAGAACCTTGTACAGTCTCCAAAAAAATTATCACTCAGGTCAGGAAAATACATCTGTGAGCCTCCTACACAAATATAAAGTTCTATAGATAAGCCATATATATCGTAAGGGTACTGTGCTTTTTGAAAAGATACACTGCTTTCAACCTTAATAAATCTTGGGTAGCACCAAGATGTAACGGATAGAGTTATTTGTAAGACATAAAAACAGTGTGATAACTAAAAATCTGTGTATTCCTTAAGTTATGATCTGCTGTCCAGCAGCAGTTGGGTTGTTCCAAGAAGGTAGTTCTGTCTCATGATACTTTGCATCTTTCATGAACCTCATAGAAAGTTTGTATGTCTGTCCCTTAAGGAGTAGTCTTGTCTTCTTTTGGGCATTAGTAGGTTTTTTTTCCTTAGAATTTTCCTTATCTTGTTTAGAAGCTATTTAGCATAAGATTTATAGAAAATTGCTCAAAAGCATTTCTTTGCTGGAATTTCATAACAAATAGAGGAGGTAAATGAGCCCTGAGTATGTTATTTCGATTGGCTTCTTTTGCTTTTTGATGACTTTTTAAAAGCTTCTGTGGGATTTTGTGAGATATTGGGAAAAAATGCTAAGAAACATAATGATTCTTTATGTAAAGCAGGAGAGAGTCCACTCTGTGCAGATGAAGAAAGTTCAGCGAGTTTTCTACAATTGCTTAACACTCATTTTCTGATGTCTTTCTTAATGCAACTATCCTAAATATAAACTAACAACTGAAGTGGCACTTCCAGGATTTCTAGGTTTTATTATTTGACAAGTTCAAGGAGAGTATAGCAATGACATTTACATTTGTCAACGTGCCTATAATAACTGCAATTCCCCTGAAATTATCAGTAGATAAAAAGTCACAAGTAGAAAATGAAAACAGTTCTACCTTCTCTCTCAAACAGAACAAAAGGGCAGGAGGAAGTCATTATGTTCAAAACAAGCAGTTTTGAAAGCTCTACATTATCTAGGATAACAAAGTATTTAAAAAGAAAGTAGAAAAGTTAAAAGATGTCCAAAAGGCATGTTTTTTTTTGACATAGGGTACTGATCAAAACCTTCCTCCCGAGGTATGACAGGAATACTTACAAACTCTTACAAATCTGTATAAACAAGAAACTGTCATTGTTTTTCTATGCAAAACGTATTCAGTGTATGATGTAATCCAGATACCCCTATGTTATTTTTTCTTCATGTTCATTGGTTAATATTCTCAGGATGCAGGATACATACACCCACACATATATGCATATACTCACATACAAAAGAACCTTCCTGAGCTCGAAAGGGATCATCTTTCTAGTTTACATCTTCATTCCTATGAGGGTGTCAGGGAGCCTCAAGTCTCTGGGTGTTTTGTATCTTTGCAAGAGGTGAAAGGAGAAAGGAACCGAGTTCTCCATCTCAGAGCACAAAATGTCATCAGAGAAGGTACAGAAACATTCCATGACAATTTTTTTTTCTCCGGAAAAGAGTGTGAGAAAGAACTGACCTGCAAACTTTTTGCAAAACCCCATCTTCTGTAAGAATTCAAAATAAACTTACAGATCTAATCTGCTGAAGGACTTTTACAGAGCCTTGTTGGACTGGACCCTAGAAAGCAAAACAAAAGGACCTAGCACTCTACAAGGCACTCAGTGCCTTTAGTCAAAAGGTATTATAAATCTAAGCAAAAGAAGACAGGCAACAATCAAGACCAAAACTTGGGAAACAAACACTTTTTTTTTTCTTAAAAAAAAAAAAAAAAGGCATTTCAAGCCTAGTAGGCTCCCATTACAAAATGCTAGTCCCGGAAAATAAGTATTTTGTGTATGATTACTTGACCTACCTCACACTCACGAAAGAAGGTTTGGGAACACTCCATGGAATATTTTATCCCACAGAGCCTGAGCTAGCAGGAAGCTAGCATGCCACAAGTTATTTGATTCCTTTCAAAATACATTCTTTTTCTTCAAAAATGTAGAGAGATCTGCAAAATCTCTCAGATGTCCTGGGCTTCTGAAAATTTCACCTCAGGACACTTCTGAAGCTCCTGGGTCTTTCCCACCACAAGAGAAGGTTTAAACAAAACAAACAAACAGAGGACTCCATTACAGAAATTTTACTCTTAAAAGTAACTATGTTAAATAAAGATTTTGCTTCTATGAATTAGAGCTAGAAACTATCTCAGAAGGACGCTGGGATTCTGAGCACCTTGGACCTGATCCATCCTGATCTCGGTGCACTGAGGTATATGACACTCCTAAGTTCCTGTGTGTGTAATGCAGGACGTGCCCACATTTCTGCTGCTGAAACCAGCTCCTGGGATAAGTGACTACCTCCACCAGAAGAAACGCCCTGGAATTATGGGCTGCTGTTGTGCACAAATAACCACTTTCCTCCACTCCACAGGCTGCTCACCTGATAAACAAGGAAGAGCCAAGATAGCCCTCATTCTTTGCATGGACAGATAGAAGGATCTCTTCCCATACATGCATTTAACAGTGATTGCTGTTTGAAAGTGGTTAGTATAATATTCCACATGCTATTTAAAAGGAATTTCCTATTATTTCCTATGGACAAAAGACACAATAAGGAGAGGCTCTTGTAAACAGACACAGAAAAGAAAAAAACAAAGAACAGATGATAAAACTGTATGAGCATATGCTCTAAGAATACAGCAACCTTTTAGTCTCTGCAAACCTGTAAAATGAATCAGCATGCCTAGATTAGGAGTTTTTTTTTTTTTTTAATAGGAGGAAAGAAAATGTTGTTACAACAAATATTTAGCAAACTGCTGTAACTTATTTAAAATTCTGTGAATGCAAATGTTCACTTTTAATGCACACAAAGAACCAGTTGGATGCTGGCCTAATCAATTCCAAAACATGAAAGGTATTTTTTCTTTTCCTCCTGAGCTACGCATTCCTTTGCATGTACCTAGGGGCTCTGAGAAACAATGCTGTGGAGTGTCCCTCCTGTCCCACACACTTCAAGCCTGGTGCTAAGCAGACCAAGATTTGCATTGCTTGTGAGCCTTTGTTCTCAGCACTTTCAGCTCCATTAAAATGAAAAATGACGTGAGCATCTACAGTTCCTGACACTGATAATGTTCTACAGTAATCGCCCATCAGAATAGATGCCAGGCACAATTGTGCATGAGAACTACTGAATTATTTTTAGATAAGGCAGAGTGGCAGCTAGGATAAATAACCCGTTATTTACGTAGATGTCCAACATCGTGATTTTGATTTAACAAGTTAAAATTCCATTACAGGTAGACTTTTTCCCCTCACAATGCACTATTCTGGTATTGTGCCAGAACAAGAGATTTCACACTTCAAAGGAATTACTGGCAAAAAGCTGCATACACTAGAAGGGAATGACTATTTAAACAGCATGGATCAGGTCTGCAGCATCCATGTGCTGCTGATAAAAACTACCCCATACTTCAATGGCAAGATAGGGGAGGAGAGAAGAGCAAGTAGTGTAGTTAATGGCAAAGAGAATTGCAGACCACGGTAAATAAAAATATAACTAGAATAAAGGAAGTAAATAGGAGCAAAAATCAAGAGACAGAAGTTTGGGGAAAAGTAACACAAGTAGTACCTAGAAATTACTGGGAAACAAAAAGTAGAGTAAGGAATGGAACAGAAGGCAAAATTGAGAAGAAAGGGAACAAGCAATTTAAAAATGACTGCAGAGAAAAAGAATAAAAAGAGCAAGGTAGAAAGGAAGAGTTAGGGAGAGGAGTGAGAAGGAAAAACAGGTTATGAAACTGAGCCTGAAGGAACAAGAACTTGGAGGGGTACAGAAAGCATAAGAAATGTAATAAATATACAAAGAATGCCGAAGGCTAGCAGATACTTAAGGGAGAAATGGAGGAAAAGAAAGAAAAGGATGAAGAGATAACAGATGCACCAGGACGGTCATGAACTTGACTCAGATTTTGTTTTAGACTTCATCTTCTCTGTTGCCTTTTTTTTATTTGTTTCTTCTTGTCATAGATGTAGACTGAACCAATGTGTTCTGAAGGAATATGAAGTAGATCACGTGGCAGCTAACAGAAGCGCTACTTCTGACAAATGCATCCAGTGATTCCTTTCTCTGTAACAATGTGCCAAGATTTAAATATTTTATGTGCTACAAGAGCAGACTCTTCTCTACTTATATTCAAAAGAAAAGAAGTGTCGAGACAGGCTATCCAGATCTCAGTACTGATTGGACAAATGAGTATATTTAAATTGTAAAAGAATCACAGAGTCACAGAATAGTTAAGAGTGGAAAGGGCCTCTAGGGATCATCCAGTCCAACCCCCTGCTCCAGCAGGCACACCCGGAGCACATGGCACAGGGTGGCATCCAGGCAGGTTTGGAAGATCTCCAGAGAAGGAGACTCCACAGCCTCTCTGGGCAGCCTGTGCCAGGGCTCTGTGACCCTCACAGGAAAGATGTTCTTCCTCACGTGGAATTGGAAATTCCTGTGTTTCAACTTACACCCGTTACCCCTCATCCTTTCACCGGCCACCGGAGAAGAGCCTGGCCCCATCCTTTCTACAGGCACCCCGCAGGTATTTGAACATGTTGATCAAATCTCCTCTCAGCCTTCTCTTGTCTAGACTAAACAGGCCCAGCTTGCTTAGCCTTTCCTCATACGATAGATGCTCCAGTCCCTTAATCATCTTTGTTGATCAAATGGAGCGAAATTAGAATGGATAATTTTAACTGAGAAAATGCATTTGATAGATTTTGTTACTTCTATAAAAGTTACTACTTTTATGCTTACTATGTTCATAAATAATCCTCCATCCTGAAAACACTATCCTTGCTCTTTTACCGTGGTTACAACTCCCTGAATGAAAATTGTAGTGAGGCCAAAATAAGTTTTATCTGCTGAGCTAATACCATATATGAACACATAAGCAGCAGCTTGATCAGTAGGATTGAGAAGTGTGGAAACTCATGCATTTCTGCTTTGGTAGCCTGGACTTGGAGGGCATTGCCCCAGAGCAGGAGAGGGCAGAGATCTGTGTTCAGGGAAGAGCTCCCATCTGCACTGCAGAAGCATTAGCACTGCTCACGGGCCATATAACCAACTGCAGTGACTAAAAGAATGTTTTATTAAGATACTCCAGTTTGGCTGTTTACTGATGAACACATTGTAAAGTGGATTTAAAGTTAATGCTTTGTTTGTGAAGCATTCTGATAATCTACTAGACTGATTTGTGGTATTTAGTAATCAAGTCAACATTAATATTCTGCATGCAAACTATCCTTAAAGGGAGACTATTTATGCATTTTTTTCATCTCTGCAAGTGATGAGTTATATAAAATCAAAAATGTGATGACAAAATGTGAGAAGGTTAAAGAATTTACATTCCTCCTTTGCAATCCACAAAGAACTTATAATTATATTAAAAAAGGAAGTTTATCTATGAGATTTTTCCATTTGTTTCATCCTCTTTAATTTACTTTACCTTAGATGTTGAACTTTTCTCTCAGTGAAAGCCACTGCACCTATATTCCTTATGGTTTTGCAGCATGTTAGGAATTTTCATGTTCTTTGAAGCTACTTCACAATAAACCCCATCAGACTTCCAATATGCCAAGGTTGTTTGGGAGCCTACAGAAGCGGCACGACACAACTGCCCACAGCACGATTCCGGAGGTGCCAGCGGCTGCTCCTTGATTTCCCACCGCAGAGCAGGAGGGTTGTGCGCCAGCCTGCTGAGCTGGGCTCCTGTTGTAGCTCCCCTTCCCTAGGGCAGCCGTGGGTTGGCAGAACCCACCGCTCTGCTGGCACCACCACGTGCAGTTGGAGCCTTTCCAGCCCTGCAGGTTCACTATCATCACCTTGTTCTGCTCAGACTCTCTTAAAAGAACAGTTTGTTCAAAAAGAGCTCCATGGGATTTGCGAAATTAAAGATGCTACATGAATGCATGATAGTACCAATTATTTTTTTAAAACCACATGCAGAGTTTGGTCTTGATCCCACTGAAGTCAATGGAATTTTGCTCCTCTCTGATGGGAGCAGAGTGAGGCTCACAATGAACAGAGAAAAATCTGATCTTAGAGTTTAACTGTTATTTTAAATTTGAGCAAAGAACTGTTTCAACTGCAAGGAAGTCTATGGACATTACACCCTGAAACACTGAACTCTCACCAATCTGCCTTTAGGAAGCCCATCTTAGGGCTAAGGGTGAGGTAAATAAGGAAGGACATTCATTTGGATAACAGAGGAAGGTGAGGTTTCTGCGTCACCCTCAGGGAATATATTAGGTGTTTGACAAAGTCTGTTTGTTGGGTCAGACCAAGAACAGTATCAGACAACCAACTCCTTAGGGATCCAACTTGTGTTCATGGATATGGCTGTGGCAAGACCTGGTCCTTCTGGGCCTTCAACACAAGTGCTATGAAATTAATTATTTAGGATAGTGTTTGAATATATTATTTAGCTTAAACTTTAACCCTAGGATTGTGGACACCCCTAAATAAGTAAGAATATGGTTCACTGAATCAGGAACTTCATTTTCTCCAGTCTTCCTGTCTCCTCCTTTTTTTTTTTTTTTTATTACAGTTGAGAGGTGTTAGGGGAAGGAGCTCTGCCTCACCATTTCTGCCACAAATGAAGATGTGATGCAATATACTTGTTCTTTTTGTGGAGATGCATCTCAATTATAATCAGACCAAGTCTCCTTTTCCATGGAATGAGTGAAGAAGTCCTCTGGAAGAATAAAATTTCTGGGTTTTTTTGTTTGTTTGTTTTAAAACTTGCATTCAGTATAATATGTCCAAAATTATTTCTGTTTGAGTTATATTTTCAAGGAAGATAAAATTACTAAAAATAGCTCAATAGCTATTTTACAGCTACTTCTACAGCTAACACTGCTGTAGATTTAACATATACTTAGCAAGAGGCACACAGCTCCTAGCTGTCTGAACTAATGCACGTAAGCAAGGAGAATCAGGCAAACCATTATATACACAATTTTGGGCCTTGTTTTAAAATTACCTCATGAATATAAGATGTCATACTCACTTTTTAGACCACATTTAGGTTATCAGCTGCTCTTTAGAGGTAGCCAACCAGAACAGAGGTAAATATGATTGAATGCTTTATGTCTTATTGTTATGATTTTATTTTAGGAGATAATTTAATTGAATTAGTGAAGAGTCCTTGATTCAGGCATGCAACACACTAAAAGCAGGTAGTTATTCACAGAATTGAATTAAATCCAGTAATTCATTTGTGACAAAACTTAAAATTTGTTTCAAAACAAGTTCTGACTTTCCAAAGCAAGATTCTGAAAGCAGAAATTCTTGGAATGATGAAATCAAGCTTAGTATCTATAATTTTCAAATTTAAAGGAAATCAAATAAATCTCTGAAATTAAAATTTTGTATTAAAATATTTAAAACTGTACAAATTCTGAAATTGCATTTATTTGTGCTTTACCCCATGAACACTTCTGTCAAATTTATGCTTTCTTTAAATACTTTTTTTTTAAGAAAAAATTTCTGTTGGAAAATTCCTACAATTAAATATCTTCCTTAATCCAATGTTTCGTTGATTGGAACAAGTTTGCATTGAACAAGAACAGTTTTGAGGAAAAAATCCTTCCAATATAATGTTATTAAAATTCATATTTTGCATTTAATACATTTCTTATATACTGAAAGTAGCCGTGTGTTACATTCACAGTGTCTACTGAAGATGATAATCAGTTCCAGATACTGAACTATCTATAGAGTTTTACTATTCATTTCCTCTCAATCATGAATTCATAGTTTTCCTCAGTAAAAATTACTGCTGTAGTACGATGAAAAACTTGATATAAATAAAGATGTACCTTGCATTTAGAGTAGGCTCCATCTGTCTGGTCAAGAAAAAACATAAAATTAAAATAAGATGGTAGCTCATTTTAAAGTAATGCACTATTACTTTTACATTAAAGACTCTCAGTTCTGTCCACCTTCAGAAAGCAAGAAATAAACTTGCCATAGATACAGCAACATAACTTGTTAACACTAATATAGTTCCTCACTTCTGCAATATATTCATGTAAAACTTATGTTTCTCTCTTGCTTGACAGTTCTGGTAAATCCTTCTGCTCATATTTTTCAAGTAAAATATAGGATAACTCAAGACTACAGTAGATACAGAGATGACACATTCTTTGAATTAACACTTACAGACAACTTAGATTAAATCTTGTTTAGCCTTTGTCAAATGAACCTGTAGTAGCAGTCTGCATTGAGGGCTAACATACAGCAAATACTCCATTTGCTATTTAAAGAAGCCAAGAGTAGTGAGAAAAAAAAAAAGATCACAATAAAATCTTTGGAAAAAAAAAAGAGAAATATTTCACCATTGCTTCATATTATCAGTATGACAGTTATTATAACACATATTAAGAGTCAAAATAATAGCAACTTTTTCGTGATATTTTAACCTAGTCATAGTGGAACATACAAACAATTTCCAAGTCCTTGTCCTGAAGAACTTGGAGCCTTCTCAGGCCCCAGAGGTATTAGACAGATATTTTTAGAGAAACTGTATGATTTCACAGTACCTATAGAAACTTTTCGAAAAGTATAACAAAACACTCTTTTTTAATCTACAGTTGACCACATTGTTCTTTCAGTTTTGTCTGCAATGCTCTTCATTCCTTACAGAGAAATGTGGGATTTCACTCACTGCTCTATCCACTGGGCACTTCAGCTCCCCCGAACCTGACTTGATTAGTATCATAAGAAAATAGACTTTAATTGAGATTCACTCCATCTAAACATAATATATACCTGTGATTAACACATGTTGCCACTGGAGGTCACTCATGTTTTACTTAGATTGCACACAATTATGACAATTAAATACAATCTTAGAAGACCCTCTCTTACGTACACTACTGAGAAACCATTAATAAATCTAACGTCATGAGAAACATAGTTAAAGAAGTATCTGTGCCTATTTTAACAATATCCGAGTCACAAACTCTCAAAACTGTGAAAAATCACCTTTTGTTTGTTGTAATTATTCAGATGTGTGGTTATATCCATGTGATTTGAAGACCCGTAAAGGAAGGAGGACTGGGTTTGAGATTCCAGATTAAGACTAGGAATCTTTTAAATTGCTTGTTTCCTAAATTTAATCCAATTATACTCCCCTAATTAAATTCATTGTCAGAGGACTAGTCTCTGGTCCCTATAAAATTTGAAAAACCTATATTAAAAAAGGCAAAGCTTTTTTAGTGAACTTGGTGTGTTCACAGAAGTAAAGACAGTTTTTCCAAAAACAAATTTTAAACTTTCAAGTAAAATATAAATAAACGTTAGGTATAAGAGGTGCAAAATGCCTGCTCCTCCTTCCAGTGACTCTGTGGTCCAGGAAAGTGCTCTGGTTCCAAGGTTCAGTGAGGGACATATTACAAATGGTCATGAATGTTGAGGCTTGTTTAAAGGATTTGGCATTTGGGTGAAGTTTAGGTAGTTCCCTCTCCTTCTTAGCACAGAGATATTGCACTGACAGGCAGGCTATATAACAGTGAACCTAGACGCTACAGAAATATTGGGTTCCAAAACACGTACTACTTCAGGGTAACAGTTACCCCAGTTAAAAAAATGTCTGTGGTGGGGGAGAAGATGCAACAGCAGCATAGTTCCTAACCCATACCTTTCTCTGCTTCAGATCCTTGCAAAAAAAATTACCATTGGGAATATTCTATAAAATTGCATCAAAGAGTTTTCACATTACAATTAAGCCATAAACTATAACCTAAGAATCATCACATTCAACATCAAAATATTCCTGTCTAATAAAAAGTGAGAAAACTTACCCTGTGATTTATTACCTATTTGCATTCTTGACATTTTAAGAGTGTCAAAACAATTTCCTTCTCCAGATAGCTTTTATTTCTAAGAGAAGGCATTTGAGTTTTCTCTTCTTCTCAACTAAGCTAAAATTAACTAAGCCTTTAGCCCTTTTATACGAAATGATAATTCCAAAAATAAACAGTAAATTCACCATGACAGCTGAACAGAGACTAACCATATCAACACTCCAAAGCAGTAACAGATATTATATTACTAAATCTCCTCATCTCAGAATGAATATTTAATGCTGAACTCAAAGCACTGAGTTTACTTACACTATGTGAAAATATGAAAAGAAAAATGAAGCTGCTATGTTATTAATGTTTTAAAACTAAACTCCACTCCAAAACAGTGTAACAGTTCCATGATTTATTTAAATTTATGTGGCAAGCTATATCCATATTAACTTGCTAACATTTCCCTCACACAGAGATGAATCATCGTGTCTCCTCAGGAATAACTGCAATGGATCACTGTGGCAGGGAGCTCCATTACTGATGATTTTTGCACCAGCATTTCACTCCATTCAGAAGTGTCAGAGCAGTTTGAAGGGTGTCCTGGTGAACAAATCATTTTCTCAAATATCACGAAGAGAGGCATAAGAAAACAGAAATTACTCCTTTTGGAGTAGAATATGCACTTTTTTCCCTCTCTCCTTTATGCTCATTTTTACTGCAACAATATATTAAATATTCAAAAATAAGAAGTCCTGTTGTTACATGTAATACACGTGGAAGGGAACTGCACTGAACTGCATTTTTTCAAACACATGCTATTTGGTGCAGTATATTTTAGACACCTCATATATGCAAATGTAGTGTAATAATATGACTGACATCAAAATAATGCCACAGAGCATCTGTTGTTAAAAGGCTACGTGAACTGAGCTCCAGCTAAAGCAAAGCAAAGCTAAGCCACTGAGCCAGATGCAACTGCTCACAGTGATATAATCCACTTTATATGCCATTACTAACCTCTATTCATACGAGTATTTAAATGAGTTTTTAAATATTTCTTTAAAAAAACAGAGGAAAAAACCTCACACAACTCAAGCAGTTGTGAGCTATGAACAAAAACAAAATTTATGGAATAAGAATTTTTTCAAACTGGTTAGAGCCAAATTGGCTTGAGAAATTTGCAAATTAATGTTATCCTTTTCCATTTAAGATTATTCCCTGGTCAACATCATATAAAATGTCATCACGAAAGGGGCATAATACTATAAAATACTTCCTACAAGACACAGCAATTAACATACAGCCAGCCTGCATATACTTATTTTCCTCCCTAGTTTCTAGGCTCTGCTACTGTAATATTTGTTAACTTAAAGATTTTTTTTTTTTTTTTTTTTAGAAAACATCATTGAAAAATTGTTGATTCTCTAAATTGATGTATATGAGATTCCCATGGATAGCTTGCAACAGTTGGGAAAGTAGTATTACACTCCAGTACAGTCTACCAAAACCCATCCAAAGAATCTGGGTGAAACACACACCGCTCAGAACAGACTTAATGTGTAAAACATCACCCGCCTCTTCTTTGATGCATCCCTCCTACAAAGTGGCGAGCTCAAACGTATCCCCAGTGGACAATCACCTTTTGTGGACCAAAAGCATCACCCCGAGGGACCGCAACCCAGTTCAGGCTGGTGCTTAAGCCAGAACAGCTCAAGGGTAAATGAGACACTTCCACGGTTTAAAGTTATGAGATGCTGAGGAGCTTGTTTGCAGATGTAGTTTTAAGATTTTCTGGGGCTTATATATCTCAAGAGTCCTGACGCAATGCAAGATATCCCTAACTCACTGTGGAAAGCTAAGGGAACAAAACGGACTTTCTAGAGTTGTTTCACAGCAACTCAGCATTTTCTTCTCTACCTTCCTTGGCTCCCAGGTGGAGTCCAGAAGTTACCCACAACATACTTTTGTACATTAAAACATTTAAAGGCACAATTTATACAGGCTGAGAAGACAAATCTGCATTACTGTTATTTCCATATTTCAGATCCCTGAATTTATTTTATCTAAATAAATAGAAACACATCAGTTTAAGTTACTGACATGCAGATAATTCCCATATAAAGAAAGCTTACAAGAATCTCTTTTAAATGTTCTTATTATGAGTCCCCAGAACAAGGCTTTACCAGCATTCATAAAAAAACTTAATAATGTGAATATCTCAGTAACTAGCAGAGGAAAAAAAAACTGGAGTCATGATTTAAATCATAAATGGTTCAAATACTGAACCTTTTTCTCTGTACAAACAGTCAGTTCATATATGAGCTGCCCCAGACAATTCTCATTTAGTGTGAAAGTCCTCATTCTAGATTAGAATATTGCACATGAAAAGGAACATTAAGTTAAACTGAAGAAAAAGGTAAAAGGCACTAATTGAATCTTTAACTTTATGTATAAAATTATATTGAAAAATAGTCAAAGTTTCTTATATAGGCACAGTTTTGCTGTACAAAGTTTTGGATGGGAGTCAATGAATGATCACATCATGATGCTTCTGCTGTCAGTAAGAGCACGACGGCCTTTTCCTGCCAAATGCCCTTTTGCCAGCTACAATTTCTTATCCAGAAAGACGAGCCCCACTGATCCACCATTGAAACATTTTTGCTGCCAGTTCCAGACATGAGACATGTGAGAAACATGTTCTCCGAGTTATATAACTTAAGAGCTTCTGCTGAAATGACTCACCTCTGTTATTAATCAGTTTGCTAATATAACCAAATCTTTGGTGTGCAGAAAAATGGAGGAACTAGGATTCTTGGTTCATAAGATTACCTGTTACATTTTTAAAAACTGTTTCTACTACAATTCTTTACTTGTGACATCAAGATGAAAATCTTATCGTGGTCAGGATGCTGTAGCTCCCAACACTTTAATTCTTATCTTCCTTCGGTTTTCAGGACCAAGACCCAGAAAACCTACAGAGATTCCAATAGTAAATCAACCTAAAGCTCAGGCTTACTAACAGGTGGGATATTCAAGTTAATAAGGACTGTTTTAAGAAAGCTTAGGGAAAACATTTGGTCTTCTGGCAAGCCCTCAAGGGCAGGAAGCCTTTAAGTCCATTAAAGCCTAGGTCCTTTACCAGCCATGTCAGCGTTTTGGCTTCTCCCAATCCTCTTCAACACAGCTTACGTTGAAGTAGCTTGTTGTCCTGTTTCCTGGCTCAGGAACTCTTAACAATCAGCATGTACCCACATGTCATCTTCCAGGAGAGAGAGAGAGAGAGGAAAAAAAAAAAAAAAAAGTGAGCAAAAAAGTGTTGTCTGGAAAAGGTAATCAAGTGTTACAAGTAAGGTGACAGAGTGTACGTTTACCGCAAACACGACAGAGACATTCCACAGATTGTTACAAGTGCCAAATTCCAAGATGGAAAACTTTCCATTTTCCGTAAGAGCATTGATACAGTGTACTTGGAATGCCTGTAGTAAAGCATTTTAGGAAAGACATACAAACTGCAAGTTTCAAAATGTAATTTTCAAACTTTTTTTTTTAAATAAAAGGTTTGGAAGGAAAATGGCAGAAGCAATCTGGTGGATCACTTCAAGTAAAACAGTGATGTAGGTGAACAATATTAAACTTCAACAGAAGTGAAGGGGAAAAAAGATTGCAAACTGTAGTTGCTTCATCTCTGAAGAATCCCAAGAAAGGGATAAATAAAGGATGAGGTGGAAAGAAGGAAAATAGTTTTGGAGCAGTTGGATCCAAAAAAAAATTCAACTTTGCAAAAGGTTAGTGCAAGGGGAGTTTTGGAAACAACATACCTATTGCTGAAGTGGATGGAAAGCCAGAGAATTGAATAAATAATAATAAACTTGAAGTGTCAGCCATCAAATTGTATTACCATAAAATGACATTTGAAAAATCAGCTTAGTTAACCAAGCCTCCCTCTCTCTCTCCCCTAGAGGAGGATGATGCCAACCAATTAGGAAATCGTTCTTAAATAAAAAGACATAAGATTCATTGGTCTGTTAAAATAGCACATGTAAAACCCAACTCACATGAGTTAAAATAAAAAAAAAAAAAGAAAAAGAGAGAAAAAGGTTTTGAGCATTTTAATTGTGAGGGCGACTAAAGAAATTGCATTTCAAGAATGAAGATTATTATGCAACTATCTATTTCAACAAAAAGAGCAGAGTTTTTAAATGGAGATAATCATTAGCCTAAGAAATTCTGCAAGTACAAAGAGGACAACATGTCCTGGTGTGCATATATTGAAATTACAACATGCCACTTCCATATTTGCCTGTGAATATAGAAACCAATATGAATATTCTGAATTTGGAAGAAAGTATTATAAAAAAGCTAACTCTGGGAAACAGACAGAATTCAAGAGAAAATATATTTGATCAGAAAATATCTTCCCTCTGCACTGTTCTGATGACACTAGAAAGCTCTAAGAGTTTGCTGAAAGTTTAATTCGTATTTTACTTTATGTGGGATACATCTTGGCATCGTTTCCAGTCAGCCCTCTGAGATGATGTCTAGAAGGCCCCTTCCCCAAGCCTTCCACCACACAGCCCTTGCTTCCCTTGAAGGGCCCTTAAGGCACATCTGTAAAACAGCAGCCCGAGCTTCAGATCATGGCATTGGCAATGGCTCCCTCTCCTGATAACGCCATGAACTCACATTCATCATATGAGACCAGGTGGTTTGTTAAACACCACAAAAGCTTCAGCAAAGAGTTGGGGAATGTCAGGAAGGCTCTGCCCTATTTGCTGAGGATCTGTATGTTTCTCCCAGCTATTAAAAATAGCTTTGATTTGCACCTGGGAGGTAAGAAAAAAAACATGAACTTTCCTGTAAACATAGATTTTTTAGAAGAGTTATTAGGACAGTCCTAAACCTTTTGTGTATAGTAAGGCAGGCAGCCTGCACCAGGTAAATTTGCTAGCTGCAATTCAGCAGCCTCACAGACAAAAATCTGCAAAACCCAGAACCAGTCTGGAACCTCAGCTATTTCACTGATGTTTCTTATGGCTGCAGAGTTTCCACCCATGAAGTACCCAGGTATTTTGGCCCCAAAAGGCTACACACTGGAGCAGGAGGTACAAATGGAAACAGCAAGATACCAAAATAATTGGGAGTTTTTGGGGCTTCAACTTTGTTGATTTCAATGTGCACAATCTCCGCAGGCTCAGCAGACACCATGGAAGTTGCTTTAAAGCAATTTGTGACAGCTCTATCAAACACTATCTGCTCATATTAAAACTTCATTTTAAAGCTTCTTTAAACTTGATTTTTATGTGCATGGAAGAGAACTTCTTAAAGCTTAAGTGGCTTCTTTTCACAATATTTTCCTATCAAAATATAAAGCTAACTTACACTGATAAGTTACAGATTTCTCCCTCATTCTAGAGAAAACTATGAAGTGTAGATTTATGTCAACTATCACTATCTGAATCTCCTAGGATAACAGCAGCAAATGTAGGAGAGCAGATAATACTACATGTTATTTACTTGTATGCTTGTTGTATGACAATTTAAGAACATAAAGCAGCAGATAAGTCAAAATGCTCTCCTCATACTCATTTATCAATGGCCTTTACCATTAAAGGGCCCCAAAAGTGAGATCTGCAGTCTTGATGACATTAAATGTAAAATAAGTTTCCAAAACCTCTCTAAGATTTACAGAACTAGAGTTAACTGTAAATAAGATATGATGTCACTCACAAGAGCAGCAACAGTTATAACAGAGCTTAGAAACAGTGTTTAAAGTGAAGAAATACTTCACTGCATTCCAACTGTTTAAATACGCAGTGAGTTTGGGGGTTTTCCTTGCTATTAAATGTTCTGTTTTCAGAGCTGTTGGGGCGGTGGAGAAGGAGGGGCCTTTAGACATCTGTTCAAAAAGGAACCACGAGTGAAACTCGCTGCTCTTAAGCCCCAGTTTAACTGTAGCTGTGGCTTTGCACAGGAAACCCCCATTCCGGCAAGACATGCCATGCGCGTAAATAGCCAGGCCCTGGAAAATCGAACATAGTCTTTCCTCCCATGCCACCCATGCCAGTGGATAAGTAGTAATCCAAATTGGACCAAAAAAAAAATATATATATATATATATAAAAATATATAAATATATATATATATATATAAAATATATGGATAATACCAAAAAAAAAGCCTCTAAAATCTTGGCAACACAACTAAGGAATGAAGAAACACACCCTACCTACATATGATATCATATATCTAGACTGCAGAAATAGCATCTCTTATTTTTTATTTTTTTTAAACATACTCATCATGGTTACCTAAAAATACCCTGGCATTCAGTAACAGAGCGGATGAGACAGTTGCCTAGGCAAATGCCAGGGAAGCTCATGTGAGTCTTCCTGCCTCCAAAACGGTTCCCCTTCCCTTGGATCCTCTCCCCACACGGTCTCTGCCCCACTTCTGCCCTTCCCATCTTCCTCCTCAATCAGTGGGGAGTGATAAGCCCATCTCAATTTAATGCCTGTAAAAACAGTACAATCTACATTATTTCTTTCAAGTACAGTTATATGGTCTATAAAAAAAACTATCAAAGGAAAAATTTATATTATTTAATGACATATAAAGATAAAGCTGAGTATAAATACATGCCTTAATAATATTTCATTAGCTTAGCCACCTCCCCCAGTTCTCCAACAACATGCTGTTATTACAATGAGCTTACCTACAATAATTTAGCCAAAACACAGTATTCTATTTCAATATTTTCAGCAGTTCTGCTGCTTTGTTTCTCAATTCTGTGCACGTTGCTTCTAATCTACAAACAGCATCCTCGTATGTCCTGAACCATATTTCAGGCCTTCGGCATCAAGTACAATAAGCACTGAATTAAAAGTACAATTGCTTTGCAAGATTCTGTTGCCAAATATTACGTTTCTGTGTACTCTAGGCCTTTCATAGCTGATAGCAAAATTTCATTGCACTGCTGAGCTTTAGAGTTGTCAATATTTCATACAAATACACACTGCAGGATCTTTTAACTTTTAATCTGCATTAGTTGCATGTGAAAACATGGACTATTATGAGCAACAAAGTTAAAGACATGCAGACACAATTAATGTTAAAGACACTGTATCTATCCAAATATTTAGGAGGGGGAAAAAGTTTTAGGTAGATATAACTGTCTAGAAAAAGACCCTCATTAGCGACTTCTGCAAACAGAAAATATTCCCAAGGAGAACCCAGTGCAGCTGCAAATATACATAAGGAAAAAAAAAAAGAACTCAGCCCTCAGCCCCTTCAACAGCTGCTTCTGTAACAACTTTACAGCACTGTAACAAAACTCTGTTTGAGTTAGCAAGGACTGCTGTGTGCTTCGCTGACTCACTAACATTGACCGCTCGTTTCTTTACAGAGATGACGAAGAAGGATATATGGTACAAGCTGAGCGTTCCTTAAGCATTAACCACAGCAGCAGCTAAACCTACAGAAAGTTTGTTACCCTCTATAATACCCCGTTCGTAATGTATTTGTGAATAAATCCAACACCCTGAAGGAGGTAAACGTATTGAACAGCTTGTTTTTCAGGCATAACAACAGTATATAGCATTGCCTTTTCAGAGTTCATAAGTATGCATTTATTAGAAATAGCTCAAAAGAACACAAATTAAGAAAGTTAAAACAGTCTGATTCATCAAATAAGAGTCTAGAACATCCACTAAAAACTTTGGATACCAACATAACTGTGAACTCCCACTTGCTTAAGTCCAAAGGCTGTTCTTATGTCCTTAACCACTTGGCTACATACCCACTGCAAAAGTGTCACTTATTCCTCCAGCAACTTACCTCCTGCCAGCTTTTCACGTTCTTTTTCTGTGCTCAGGAGTACTGGTGCACTCTCTTACTTAGCACCTGACTGGGGTTTTCCCATTTCAGGCGACTCTTGAGCCTGCGGCACAGGCGAGCAGACACCTGCGGACCTGGCACGCAGCACATGGAGCAGCCCACCCCATGGAGCTGCAGGCTCACCAAACCCCTGCCAGAGCGGGCTGTGCACTGAGGCAACAGCACCCGATTGCTTCCCAGAGAGCAGCTCCTCAGGGTCAGCACAGCTCAGATAAGGAAATGATTATGGCAGATTTAAGGGACCCTGGGGAACAAGAAGTCTAGCCCTGCCTGGGGGTCTGCCCTGGGCATCCCACCTATAGCTCCAGCAGCCTCCCCCTGGTGACCCTCTCCTGAGGAGCTCCCCACATGAGGTGAAAATCCTTTACCAAACCTATCCTCTTTAATCCCCTGCAAACTTGGAGCACCCCTTTCCAGCTGTATCCAGCCCTCTCTTGCCTGCTCTGCGGCCACAGCACCCAAGCAGATTGGAACAAATTAACCCAATTAAAGCATCCTACACAGCACAGCACCTCAGGCCCTTCGCTGAAGGAGCCGCTCTCTTAGAGCCTCAGCTTTTGAAGTTACTGACCCAGGCTCATTTACAGCAGTTGCCAGCACAGTTTAGGGGCCAGCTGTTCAACATTTAGATAATTGAATGACCTGCCAAGAAATAGAATCGAAACACTGTTTAAAGCAGAAAAGGGTAGTAAAATAGTAAGGATTATCTGTTTATTTAATGCCTTTAATGATGGAGTCTTAAAAACCATTTTAATAGACTTTTCCCATAGGCATGATGAAATGAAGATATTTATAGGAAACAGAAAATGCTGTATTCGTAATATGTTATTGTTGAGAAGAGGGCATCTGTTACTTTAAAGCAAAGAAATCACTTTTGCACTATCCTGTCTTTCTCAAGAAAGGCAGTGTGATAGTTGTAAAAATTGAAATAACTAGAAATATAATCAAAGCCAATGATATAAGTTCTGCCATGTTAGAAACTAACTTTATTTATTTGCCTTAACAAAGCTCCTATCTCTTTAGCTTGGCTTGCGTAGTTGCCCCATGTTATCAGGAATAGAAACAATAACTGGTTTGAAACTGTACACGTTACACTCGCCTAAGTCACTTTTAGACCTTTGCACTTTATTTAGCTGAGTCAAACAGTTTTATGAGATCATTTCTGCCACTTACAAGGCTGGGTTTTACTTAAAGCATAAAATTTTAAAAGTTGGATACTGCTTTTGCTATTTTCTAGTGCGATTGGGCTGAGTATATTATCTACAGGGTCGGGTCTACAGCTCTGTTCCAGCACTGGTCAGTGACAGCCGCCTCGGGGTACAAGGAAGTGCATCTACCAAAATGCTCCTAAGAATATTATATTAAATACAGTGGTATCATCATGGATATTCCTGCTTCGTTACAAGCATTTTTCCACTGACAGCAATAGGTATGTTGGTATGTAGAATATATGTTTGCTTTATATTTTCTACCTTGGCCAAATTCATTTTTTCTTAAAATTTTATCATTCCTATAAAAAGTTTTAAACATATACCAATTTTTATTGTCAATAAGCAACCCAGAATACTGAAGAAAGTGTAAAATTTTTTAAACAATATTCCAAATAATTGATTTAAATCTATCCAAATCCCATTAAGTTCTTGTTTGTTCTAAATTAAGTTCTGTCTTTGCCTAACCTCTAAAGCTAAAAGCTCTGCTTGGAGAAATTATGGATTTTTCTTGTATTCTGTCTTACAGTTCTATTTCTTCTTTCCTAAGGCTATGTTCTGATTTTAAGGACCAAGTATTATCTGAGCTTCAAATACGTCTCAGGCTCCTGGAGACGTATTTTGAATTACTTCACACTTTATTTATCACCTAAACGAAGGATTAATTTTTTTAAATGGAAATATTAGAGAGTCAAACAAGAATATGTTAGCCTTATGTAACGGTACTCAATCAAAAGAAATCTAAATATGTGGAATTGTTTCACTGAGAAATGTCAGCACTTCAAATTTGTTTAGTAGTTTTGCTCTTAAGTACTCAGAAGTGGAAATGTTGGCAGATTTCTCAGCCACAATACAGAAACATTTGGGAGTTAACCATCTATGCTCTTTAACCTCTTGTGCATTTCCAGCCAAAATTTATGCCTATTTTTATTTTTAAGGCCATAAAGTACCCTTTATGACTTCTCTTGTCTTTCTCTTCAGTGACTGCTGTCTCTCAGGACCAGGAGATGCCTCTGCTTTGTATCCATTCCTAAGGATACTCAACCAGGTAACCAAAGACTGAACAGTGAAGAGAATATATATATTGTGTTTACACAATTATATAGATTTTATTTCATCAGCTTCAAATGGGGCACAGTAGCTATCAAAAACTATCAATTACGAGTAAGATCTCTGCATTTTTCTTATATTGATAATTGTTCAGATTAATTATATCAAATATTTCTTGTGTCTACTGATTAACCAATCTCAGAAATCATACAGAGAGATTCTTCATAAGTATTAACAATGTGTTTGATGCAAAACTACATTTGATTCAATTAACAATGTGTTTGATGCATCAGAAGACACAGGGGTCCTGACAGAGACACAATCACGTCCTACCTCTTTGGTTCAGGTGTTAATGACACGGCACTTCAGAAGCATCGCTCCTCCGTGTGTTGTGGGGTGCTGCGGAACTAGTGCTGATAACTATAGGAGAAAGAAAAAAAACAAAGACCCTTGGGATGAAACTCAGGGAACAATCACTATTTCTAAATAATGCAATAATGAAAATTTATTATTTATTTATTTATTTTTTCAGAGAAAGATTTTACAATGAACAAAATCTATCCTTTAGAAATCAAGATTAGAGTGAAAAACTCACAGTGATCAGTAGGATCCCTCAAAAACACTATTTTTCTTATAAGCTGCATCAATGCAGTTTTTCTTCTTTGCTGTCAAAGCCATGTCACTCTAATAATCACTATTATCAGATAAGTTTTCCCTGCCTATTTATTGAGGTTTTTTTTTTTTCTTATAATAGTAAGTCTTGTTTACCATTCCGTTAATATTCCACTAGTGTCTCCAACCCGCACGCCATCCAGTGTGCAAACTCCAAACTTGCCTGCCCCGGTGGCGTTTTCCTGCCTCCCGGTGCTGCGGGTGGCGCGCACGTTGCCAGCAGCCTGCAGGCAGGTGCAGGAGAAAAACCCTGGCCGGGCCCTGCGCTGTCCCCAGCCCTTCCTGTCCCGTCCCGTCCCTGGGAGCCTCTGTGCTGATGGCGCTGCCGTGAGGAGGGCAGCAGGGGAAACGTTCACGGCAGATCTTTCCAGCAGCGCCCCGCCACCGAGCCCGGGATACTGAATCGCTTTATAAAACTGTGGTGGTTTTGAGACACTAGGAAGAAATTCCAATGGAATATACACAGAGACTGCTGGCAGCCAGTAAGTGGCGGCTTCTCTTTATGAACTGCACACCGTTGTGATGTTTGCATATGCTTCTGATTTTTTGCAGCTTACCTATACAGATATGTTGAAGTCCTTGGTTTTGAGATTTCAGGGGGCTGAAACTGCCCTGCTGCCGCAGGCTGTGCTGCAGCGCGGCTGAACACTTCCAGGTTTCCTTTGGCGTTATAATCCCTGGGCTAGCTACTGAGTGGGGCTTGTCTTGTAACTTGGTTGTAATGCTCAGGCTTTCTTTCATACATATTAAACTTTCCCCTACACACAAAGTGTTATTTTTATATACTAGAAGGTTTACTTTTAAGAAAATCTAAGCTTTCCTGTAGAATCTTACACAGACTTTTTGTTTAAAAAGTTTTTAATTACTACTATGAAAGATCAAAAATTTGTTCCTCTATTTAAATATACTGGTTGTAATTACAAATATAAATAAATATAGAAAACAGATTAATTCAGACACTGAGTTACGCACAGTTTTACTTTAAGTGCTCTCAAATAGCACAGGCAACTTGTAAATGTTCCCTAGAGCAGCTCTGCATAGTGTGCATTATCTAAAAAGCCTTGAATTTGCATTCCGGTATGAGCCAACAGTATTGTTTCCTTAACTGCTAGAGTTACTTAACCAGTTTGACCAGGATCTAGTATCCTTCTGCCTGAAGACTTAACTACTCTATTCAGAAAAATCCCTTGGGACAGCAAGCAGAGTAAACGTTTACACTTTTTTCCAGGTGAAGCGCCAGCAGTTCATGGAGCTGCCCTTCACAAATCTTGAAGTAGCTTTCATCTTGCTGGCTTTTGTCATTTTCTCTCTGTTTACCCTGGCTTCTATCTACACTGACCCCCAAGACAACAATGCAGGTAAATAAATTAATCTAAAATAAATATAATACTTTAAAGTTTTATTAATCTTCTAATTTTAGCTGTTGTGATTGATCTTGCAGGTAGACTTTCAGTACATAACATTTTAGCTTTATAACACCATACAAAGGGCAGAGAACAATCAGTTAAGGCATGAGTAAAAATCACAAGTGCAGACTTTTCACCAAAGTATCTGAACAAGAACTTTTACAGACAGATCTCCTGACTAAGACTTAGCCGTGCCAAAAAGTTGAGGGCACACTCATAACTACCTCAAAATGAATTAGAGGGTTGTTCTTTGTATGGGACGTTTTTTCTTAACAGTTCATGTTCCTCCTTCATGTGCTAAGGACTTACAAAATGTTTAGGCTGACATAACTGAGGATGTCCTTGTAATCAAGGTAAGTGTTTTTATTAGGCAGAGGCCAAGTCTTTGCTCTCTTTCGAGAGACTGAAAATGCTATTAAAATCACAGAGCGGAGGGTGTTCTGCCGATCAAAAGGATTCTAAGTCTGAAGAAAGGAAAAAACACGGAATCCTCTATTAGGTCTACAAAAGAGATTTAACACAACTTTACACCATCAGTGGAAAATTCCTGGTTACGGAGCTAGTGCTATCACAGGCCCCACCAGGGCAGCTAAGGCCCTGTTGGCAGGAGCCTCANAGGTAAGTGTTTTTATTAGGCAGAGGCCAAGTCTTTGCTCTCTTTCGAGAGACTGAAAATGCTATTAAAATCACAGAGCGGAGGGTGTTCTCCCGACCAAAAGGATTCTAAGTCTGAAGGAGGGAAAAACACGGAATCCTCTATTAGGTCTACAAAAGAGATTTAACACAACTTTACACCATCAGTGGAAAATTCCTGGTTACGGAGGTAGTGCTATCACAGGTCCCATCAGGGCAGCTAATGGAGCCTCACTGGGTGGCTGGAGGGGAGCTGAGATGCAGAGAGCTCTGCCAATCCCCCCAACACCAAGTTCCTTCCCGCCTCCGCCCCACGCAGAGATGGGACCACTCTCCCCCTGCAAAGCTTCTGCGCATTGAAGAAAGGAGGGAGGGAGCGAGGAAGGAAATGACTGAAATAATCTTCCAAGTCATGCAGCAATATAACTGCTGGTTTCTATCATATCTGATAAGAAATGATTCATAATTTTGTCTAAATATCTACTGTCTAAAAATCTACGGTATGGATATGTTGCTCAGCAACACTAATAGGGCGTTCTTAGCACATGAGTTGTCTCGTAAAACTTCTGGCTGCCTAAAAATTTGTGAAACAACAGTAATCAGCGCGGAAGGGAAGTGAGTGTCACAGTGTTTGCAGCTTGCATTCTGATTAGATTTCTTTCTTACTCTTCTGCTCCTTTGGATTTTACATAATTTCTGCACAGAGGAAAAAGTGTCAGAAAACAAAACACATTTCTGTGGAGAAAACATAGTTGCCATGAGAACTGACCTCACTCAGAGGACATGGACACCTTTTTTCCTGAGATAAGTCTGTGGCACTGGCATTGCAAGAACAGCAACTCCTCACTCTAACATGGACTGAGGAAAGATGTGGCACAGGAGATAATGACAAAAAATATATATCCATAGGATGATTTTGCACAGTCTTGATCATGAAAATGAGATACTCTTTACCTATTTACCAACTGCTGTGTGTCTTACAAGATTAAAAAGGCAAGTTAATCAGATCATACGACTTTCTTTGGATAGTGCAATGACCGGGCTAGGTCTCCTCCTTTGCCCTCAACTTTCACAGTAACTTATTGCAATGATACATCATGGATAGCTCTGGCGCTACCTTGTTTGTGCCTGAATTGCATGAGGACATTTCACTTGCTGTGTGTTTATCACAATAGCTGTGCTTCCATCCGTGCTGGAATTACAAAATAAAGCAATTGGAAATAAGGAGAGGCGTGCCTACCTTCTGCTCAAAGTCAGACTTCTCTCAGAAGAAGGAGAAGGTTCTGTACCGTTATCGGCACCTGTGAAAGTGCAGTAATCTGTGCAGCTGGAGACATTACAGTGTCCTTCAAAAGTCTGCTTTAACTGAAGAAAGACTTCTTGAATGACCAGGATTCCCCTGTTCAGAAAGTAAAATAGAATTAAGAGACCATTATCTGTCCAACAAAATGACAACTGGCATACTGGAAGAAGGACGTTCATCAACCCATGATAGAATTAATGTCTCTGAATTAAAGACAGACTCTACTGAAGAATACTGTAATGCCTGCGCTAAACAGCGCTAGATCTGCTTAAGGAGATTTCTCCAGTCTAAGCCTGTTCTGTGCCTGTCCTGTTGTCAAAAAGACTTTCATTTCCAAAGTATGTCTCAATGGAGCATGAAACTTAGTTAAGGAAAGTAAATTTAAACTAAGGCATGTATCGCTCAAGATCAACAATATACTCTTGGTACATTTTTTACAACTTTTTTGCTGTCGCTGCACGCTATTCTTCGCATGTCCAATTTGAGGTCTAAGGCTCTAATTTGGCACCAAGAGCACTATTAGAGGTACAGAACATAAATTAGAGCAAGACCCAACAGGACTGCAAGCTGTTTGCAGACACGTCACTCTGATGGACAGTACTTCCAGCCTGTTGTTCCAGCTGCTCTTTCAGAAGGGGCTAAACCTACTCTCACACCTCACATCGAACATAAGGTTCGCACCCCAGTCCCACTTTTGCTCTTAAGTATAAAGAAAAATGGGGAGGAAGCTGTTTTCTGGTTTGGTTCTTGTTCTGTGTAGCCGGTAGGCTGTGATTTAATTCCTTTCATCATTTAGTTCGTATCTCTCTCGTGAACCCAGACTTGTATTTCAAATTATGTCTTTTCCATCTCCATTTGCAGAGCACAGCTCCTTGAGGCAAGGCACAGTGTGTTTTACAGAGCTTTGTTTTAAGAAATTAAAAATCTTATGGATTTATAGTGAAAGGCAAAAGGGAGTAAGCCACATTAATAGCTTATGAGGAATTTGCTGCCAGGGACAGACGGTCACTAGAAGAGCAGAGTTTCAACTGGAGTTCATGCAATAAATCTCCACTGGAGGGAGTTCTCTCTCTAGCCATCATGGTCCACGAGCTCCTCCGCTTCCCGAAGGATTATCTTGCAAGGGCCAGGAACAATCCGTGATTTCCCTGGCAGCCTTGATCGCAGCAGGCTCGGGGGGATTAGAAATCACAAGTCTGAAGATAGGTAGAAATTGGCCTGTCTCACCATTCATCTCCATAGCGCGACAAGCTCCACCAAACACAGATGCATGCTAGCAGGTTTCTCTTTACTTAGGAGATTTTTGCCTCAGAAAAAATTGATTTCATATACATGAATTAAACTTTAGTGGAATAAAGTTTCTTGCTCCATGTAGGTAGTTTAATCCAAACGGTAGAGAGTAAAGCTACTATCAAGGAATACATTCTGGCTCATGGCGTGCATCTCTTCTTATCTGAATATACATTATTTACTTCCAGAAAAGAAAGAAAAGCAATTACATACAGGGAGGAAAAAAAGGGAAGGATTGCCTACAATAAACCACTGCTAGAAAAGCTACTTAAGATGACTGAAATTCTGCAAGATGCCTTTTTTTTTTCACACAACTCCCCAGTGCTTTCTCCCAGCTGGTCTAAAGTCCATAACCCCTCCTTTACTTCAGAAATGTAGGTTACAGTTCTATCTGTTTATTAAGCTGTGGGATTCATATGAAAAAAAAAAGTAAAAGTATGTGATTCATGTTCAGATATACAATTTTTAATTCTAAAGCCAAACTATAAAATGTATATTTAAGACTAATATTAAACCTAATAGAAGACTAGCTTTAAAGCAAGGAGAGGGCATTCTCAAAAATGTAAATATCCCAGGTATTCAATTGCTTGAAGATACCTAATGGTGTAAATTTGTATTCTTGTTATGTTCCTAAATCATGAATCATGATTTAAAATAAATCATTTTTAAAATAGTAGAGAAATAAGCCTACTTTCTTATTTAGTATCTGCTCCATACCATATGTGTAGGCCCGCATACATATATACATATGTGTTTCCACACGTTTTATGGCTATTTACTTAGAAGCATGTAGCTTACAGCCGAGTTTCAGGTGAACCACTAAAACCAGACTGTCTCTGCATCATGGCAACATATGGCATTTTTACACTCTGTTTAGAAAGAGAGTGTGTGAGACCACCCGTGGTGCAGCCTGAAAGGTTTTCAGTAACAGTTGTTGCTAAAAACGCAGGTTGTGCCTAGGCTGGAGTGAGCTATAGGAAATGGTAAAACACAACTGTCTGTATGGCAGTACAGACCTTGCCAAGGAGGTGAAAATTTGCAAGAAACTGCTGAATAATTCAATAAGGTATTTAATTTGAAATAATTATAGTGATTGCTAAGGCTGAATGTAATTTATATGCAGTATCAGGTGCCGAAGTCAGGAGTGCCGAAGTCTTTACAGATAATAGAGACCAGGAGAAAGACGAAGATGGTAGGAGAGAAGGTTGCAGTGATGCAGAGCTGGGTGCACACTGCTGTGCACGCACATGGGCGCGCTCAGCACAGACGTCTGGCAGCTCCCCAGGCTTCAGCAGAAGATGCGCTGGGGAAGAGGCACTGCGCAGGCGTCTCCTTCACCTTCCGTATAGACTAATGGTCACTGCCAGAGGGGGCACTGGGCAGGAGATGCCGTCTGAGCAGGTCCAGAAGGTCTCACAAACCTGCATGCTGAGCAGTGACCGGTCTGCGTCCAGCCGGACGGTCAGCTCTCTATAATCAGAATATTGTTCAGTGTGAAACGTACTAACAGGCTTATCCAGAACCAGGGACTGAAGCAGACTCTTCTGCTCGGGGCACGTGCACAAACCATAGCAGAAGCCTGTTGAAATGTAAATTATTTTCTGCACGTTTGCAGCAGGACCGTGCTTTCGGGTGATGTTACAACCTGGTGTTTAGCACTTCTCTTGGCACGACGAGGCTCCCTTGAGGAAGGCGCTGAAAGGAGATTTTCCACTTCCTACATAAATGTTCTTAACCACTAAGTGATCATAATGTAAATAATGGCTG
The DNA here is from genome assembly GCA_013389825.1 of Crypturellus undulatus. NCBI lineage: Eukaryota > Metazoa > Chordata > Aves > Tinamiformes > Tinamidae > Crypturellus > Crypturellus undulatus. The sequence goes on along the minus strand of VWPW01008664.1, from coordinate 47,437 downwards.
GGCTCCTTTTTCACACACACAAGAAAACCCCAAAACAAGGAACAACAACAAAAGCACCTCCAAAGAGCTTGAGGACAGGGCAGAAAGGGTTGCAAAATACATTATTGCTAGCAAGGAGAAGGCTTCTAAGTCCACAGCCAGGCGAACGGAAGGGGTAGCTTTGCCATGTGAGTGCCTGGAGGGAAGCCCCCCAGCAGCAAGGCCTTTCCTGCTGCCTCCCGCTCACGGAGCGTCAGCACCACGTGCGGGGGCATCACCTGCCAAATGGATCTTGGAATTTGTTGTCCTGAACAAAGTGAAATAATTGTATTGAAAGAGAGTTCAGAATCACATATGAAATTCAAAGGGTTTGGTTGTTAGTAGCAACTTAGTGTTCTTCTCTTGCCGCTTTTCTACGAAAACTTCTGAAGAAATCGAATAGGCCTCATCAAGTCCTCCCCCTGTCCCCGCAAAAGCGATACCAAGGCGCTCCCATGGAGATCCTCCTGACACAGAGTTTTTCAAGCTTAATAACTCCTTTCTGTGGCAGAACTCAGGGCAAATGAGCAGCCTTTGAAAAGCACTACAAGGGAGGATAGAAAAGCAAGAGAATAACAGTCTTGTGTTTTCAAAGTAGTGATGTGGGAGTTGGAGCTCGACATTAAGACTTTCCCAGGAATCCCTAAAGAATTGTAAAATATTATTTTAGGACTAACCTTAAATCGTATTGGAATCATAGGATTGCTTTTGAATTGTAGGGTAAGACTTATGGATTGGATAATTTTGTTATTAAACTCAGAAGGTTATTACAGATTTGGTGTCTCTGGGAGGTAAATGTTGCCGATAAATATATAACAGAGTCGGTGCCAGAGAGGTCAAGGACTTCTTCCCAGATTAAAAAACTAACAATTGGTATTGGTAGAAGGCAATAAATAAAATTACTCTGCCAGCTCCTGTTCTCTGTCTCTTAATTCTACTCTCACCCTTTAATTTTAGTAGCATGATTAATATCTTGCATTCCATTTGTGCTGGTCGTGCTTAAAAGGCGCTTTCTGAGGACTTTGTTTTGCTTTCAAGAATTCTCTACACGCAGAGAACTGATCTGAAATAGAATATAGGACAAAAGGGGCCCTATAATCTCTTCTGGCTTTGTGCCTAGAAATTATTATGGCATTGCAAGGCCACCTGTATGAGCTTTTACTCAGACTCAATTACAGCCAGAGACATTTGAAACGTGTCTGAATTAGTTCATGCTCTTGCTTGGTTTTGGTGTTCCTTGCTCTTCACGTGGGCTCTTGTTCTGCCTCTGCCACCCAGAACCACGTAACTCTCACCAGGCCTGTACCCACCAATACCTCATACGCCAACCTTAGGCAGGAAAAGTGTCAGCAGCAGTGGAGCATGATTTGCCATTAGGTTTTTCAATATATAAATGTGCATGGCACAATGTATGCGTTATAGTAAACAATGGGAGAAAATCTATAGTTTAAGTTTGCATGGATGGCGGCAAGGCATCCACTGGTCCTCATGCCACTGCCGTCTGCAAAAGTGGGCCCTTGTGTACACACATGCTAGTGTGTGCTCTTCCCATAAACTACCCAACAGATTACGCTTTTTAGCTGAAAAAATAGTAGTTAAATACAGGAATCATAATTTGGTAGATATTGCTGAACTTGGAGGAAAGAAAGAGCAGAAATCCCGAGAGAACTGTAGAACCATAAATAAAAGCCCTCAGGTAAGCTTGTGAGTGACCTGCCTAGCCAGGCAAAGTAACAAAATTAACTTTCTTTTAGTTTCTTCACTACATAACCTAGAATTCTATATGTATTTTGTTCATGGCAGATAGAGTGGGAAGGAAGGAAGGATGGAGAAAGATATTTGTGAAAGTACCATAAACACTACGCCTAAACTACTGTAAGGCACAAGAAATAAGTTTTCGGTAGCACTGAATGAAAAAAAAAAATTCATTACAATACAAAGCTGATGAATAAAGATCAAGAAAAAAAAATAGAAAATCTTTGGAAAAATGCTAGATCTTTGAACTCAATGTATTTCCTTATCATAATTAGATTTAAAAGATACTGCACCCAAATGCAATGAGGAGCCTAATCACCTCTGTCAGTTGAGGTCTTCTGTATTCACTATTCCATGAGAAAGCAGGCTCATGATTTCCAGAAACCTTCTCAAGAACCTTTCCAATCTGATAGAGGAGCCTCACATTGTCCGGGAAAAAATAATGGGAGTGTTTTTTTCCAAAATAGCTTTTTTTTAAGGACTTTTAGACCATAAGAAATATAGACAGTTTTAGTTTTCTTTCTGATTTAAAATGGATGCTCTTTTGGAACGAAAGACGTCCCTATTGAAGATAAATTTTGAATATCTAAAAGCTAACAATGACAAAAGCAGTAATATTTCATTAATTATACACAATTGATTTTTGGTGTGATTTAAATACTGTCACAGGACATTATTGTGGAAGCAATTAGTAAAGGTTGTTCTTTTAAATGGCAAAAATCTGTTAAAGAATTGAATTACTATTTCAGTCCCATAAACGACAGATTTCCAGTTGACAGTAGTATCTCTTCTCCAAACAGCACACAAAAGTTTATTTTTTTAAGTAAATAAATAAATGTTTTTAAGTAAATAACTGCTGTTAAAAACATGGAAGTTTAGTTATGTTTTGGAATCAGACTTTCCAAATAAATTCCAGGTTCTCAAAATTGTTAGAGTATTTGAATTATCATAGGGGAAATATAATTCTATGCCCATATTTTGCTAAGTTATTGCTAAAAAGAGAGGTGCTATTTGAGTTTGCTCCGAAGGCACTAATTCACTTTAGTGCAACACTAAATAATCATGATGTAACTTTTAGTCACAAACAACTTGAAATAAAGTGAACAACATCCTTTACTTATTGTGTATCTTTTTTCATTACATTTAGAGTTAATGCTCTGACTTGACACAGCTAATTCCAACAAACAAACAAGAATTTAGGAAGCTCACAGATGGCTGACATACTATCAGTTACGGGGTTGTTTTACGTGGGCGGTATTTAAAACATTGCTTCTCCACTCCCTCACATCAAGCCTGAACTCAGAAGGCACTCAGCGCTTGGTCACACTTTTTTTCTGTTTTTAATTTATGTCCGAATTTTCAGAGCTCTAAAGGTAGGTCTTGTCATGTGGGAAAACTTTTATGTAAGATAATCTCTCAAAATATAAAAAAATAATGCTTGTCATTCATGATACTCCTGTTTCTCTCTAGAGGAATGCTCCACACAGGAAGAGCACAAGAAAAGGAGCAAGTCCAACAAGAAAAAGACACATGCCAGTGTGAGGGAAGTGGTTTAGAATAAGAAATACTACTCAGACCCGCTGCTAGGAATACTTCAGGAAAAGATGACTTTGGAAGCTGGTCACCTGAAGACAGGGCGATAAAGGCTATGAGAAGGGAGAGACCCCATCATCCATCACGTGGAATCCAGACGTGGCAGTCGGAGTTAATGAACCACAACCCATGGAGCAGCCTCAGCACCTTTTTACAGCCCCACTTCATGGCCTTAATAAAACTAGCAGGGCTTTTTCCACATTGCACATCTGTTCTAAATTCTCAAAGGAGAAACTTTAAATTCAGAAGTCACTTTTGCCTTCTTCCTTGCTTTTCAGTCACATATAAAATATAGCTTATAGCGATCTATTTACTTTTGTACCTATTAAAGCAACAAGTCATAGAAACAACAGCAGCCAGGGAGACTCTAGAGCATTACTCTATAGTTTCTTGATTTTCATGAGCAGTACTACACTGCTGAAGCTGACGGCAAAGTAGCAGGCAAACTCTTTAAAACCCACCAGGATGTTGATAGCTATATTTGAGTATTGTGTTAGATCGCAGGTAGCTAAAAAGTTTATACAGTACATTGGAAAAAAAAAAGCTTGACTTGATGTTTTTGAAAGCTGCTTTGTAAGTCAGTCTTCCATTTCTTCATAGATCAGACATGGAGCAATGCCTCTTTCTCCCCAGAGTCAAGAAGACGGGATGAATTTTTCAGCTTCGGGTTGGAACTGATTTTACTTGACTCTTAGACAAAATATTTTCGCATTTTTTTGGCTCTACCCATTTCCTGTAGGTCTCCAGCAAGTGTACCCACAATAATCTAAATTCTTCTGTGCACAAGTAGACGGCAGGGGACGGTCAAAGTACCCCCCAGACCAATTCTTGGAAGGTTTGGAGACGTTGTCTGTGCCTACCAGCTGCACCATGATTCCCTCTTCTCACGGAGTTAAAAACGGATTGGATGTGTCCTGCCTCTGCGCAAGGCAAAGGCATCGCAGCGCTGGGTCCTCGGTCCCCTCCTAACTCAAGAAAAGCTTCGTTGAGCAGCACGAGTCCATCCTGGAGCTGAACACGACTCCTCTGCACGCAGCACCTCCTCGGGAGCCAGAAGCCACCGGGCCGCAAGGGAAGCGGCTCCTAGGTGTCCGTTCCCACTGAGGAATGCACGTTTACCCACACACTCCCCTTTGCTGCCTTTACCACTCTTTATTGTTTACTCGGCTGAACCTTGCTCATATTGCAATACCAGAAATCGCTGCTACTATCACCAAGTTTCTTTCTTTTGGATCACTTTTAGTTAAAAAAGCATATTGCTTTCTTCTATACTGTGAGTATGGGCAAGCCTATGTTGATAAATTAAATGCAACTCAGGTGTTTACTTTAAGAAGAGGGATTTTTTTTTTTTTAGATCAGGTACTTTTCTTTCTCTAAAGTAAAAAGGGTGATCATAAGTTAATGAAGTAAATTTTTATGACTGTGCTGAAGACGAATGCTAAAGAATATAACATCCTGTTCTATCTTAATTAACAGATGAAATAATAAACACTTCATTTTATTCTTTTTCATCAGTGCAAAAAGTATCGGACTATTTAAATGTCTTGGTAATAAAAATCCACAGAGTATTGCAAAGACAACTCCGGTTTTATCTCCATTTTTTGCTATATTGACTTTCCAAGAGCTCACTCAGTGCTAGTTCATTCAGTACTGAAAACACAGCTTAACAAATGAAATAAAATAGAATGGGTTGGGAATATAAATATTATCAAAATATAGAGTGCTTGCTAAAAATGTCTTCTGCCTTGCTTAAGCATCAAATTATTTTTAAACATGTATTGAGAAAAGTATCATAACATAGTGAATAAATACAAAAACTCCAAAAACTAGGTGAGTGGAGTTCAAGTATCCATTATTTTAATAATTTCCTTCAATCCAGTGGTACTTCAATAAAGAAAGAACATAGAAGTTTTTACCTTCAGGTGTTTTATCAAAATATTTAGTGGAAGTTCTCCAAGTAAACAAAGTGTTCTAAGGGAAAAAGGCTACTGGATATTTGTGGTTTTATGAGTTGTTTTTAAGTTATGCTGTAACAAATAAAACTGATGAGGTTCCAGATCCTAGAGCTTTTTTTTTTTTAAGTGACTATAAATGGTCTTTAACTAATTTACTTAAATTATTGTTTTGGTGACATTTAGTTTACGAAGCACTCAGTTTGATCAAAAAGAACGTTTTCTGAGCTGGTCACTATACCTTTGGATTTGTTTTAGTTAATAATTTAATTGAGAAACTGTGAAGAAGCAAATTTTAAGTAAGAACATCCACAGAAGAATTATATTACTTCAAAATGTTTCAGAGTAAATCAACTTAACTTTCTTGTGCAAAGACTCAATGTTTCACAGAAATGTTGGCAGATACTACTACAGAGAGGGAAATGCTATTCTCATATTATTACCCAGTTACTACTAATATTCATTTTAACGATTTGTGGTTAGAAAAGACTCTGAACCATTAAAGACATTAAACAGTCAACACCTAATTGCTCATCTAACCTTTAAGAGACGGGAAGCAACCATAAATGCACAGTGAAGAGGAAGACTTTTTATCAATGACATGCAGTTACACTTTGCCAGATTAAAATGCTATGCTCTGGTCTGCTATTATTCACAGCTCGGACTTATTGTTCTGTTTCTATTAAGTTCTGTAACAAGACAACAATGTCATCTTTCACCCCAAATAGCTCTAAAGCTTCCAACATGCAATTTCTGCTTTTTTTTTTTATTGGTGTTTTTTTCCTGCCAGGCACAATATAGTTACTTCTATTACACAGGGCGAAGTTTTCCAGCCATGCAGAAGCCAAATAAAGACCCTGGCATTGCACAGATGTTTTTCTATAACCTAAATCTGGTGCTGTTCAAATACAGAAGACTTCTATAGTTGAATTTGATTAAAGGACAGCTTAGACTTAATAGCTCATTCCTGCTCATGGTAAAAGTTAGGAAATATGAAGTGTCATTTTGGGAGTAACTTGTTGATCTGCCACATCCCCATGGCTGAAGTCCTTTAAAAACACCCAAAAGAGTGACTCCAAAGTGGAAGTAATCCTTCCACTACTGTGCAGTACTGTACAGTTCAGTACTTTCACTGTACAGGTAAAATAATTATTTTCTTATTGCAATATTTACTGGCTATTGTACCCTAATGCTATCCATCAAGTATAACATTTCTGCACTGATGCATATGGTTCTTGCTGACTGTTGTTTTCTTCATTAAGCTTAAGTCATTTATTAACAGCAAGAAGCAGAAAGAGTAGCATTAGTTGTGAAAGTTAGTGTTTAAAAATGATAGAAAGAACCTTACCAGAAATGTAGACCTAAGCCATGAAGTTTAATGAGATAATAAAGAATAACAAGGAAAACAAAAGCCTATAAACAATTGTCCCACTAGATAGGTACATTCCAAATTGTTTTGTTTTAGGAGAGCAGCTGTTATGCCTCATATTCAGAGAAGCTGTAACATTGCACTGAATCATTGCCCTTTGCAGCATTGATATTATTTCTGCTTGCTTTTCTAACACTCACGCAGGTTTTCAGCTTCGTGATTACTAACATTCACACCTGCTTCATTTTCCAGAAGTGAGGAAGGAGCGAAGCAGGAGGGGACAGCAGAGGCAGGCGGTGCCGTGCTCAGCTGCTTCCCAGGGCAGCGGGCCTGGAGAAGGCTCCTCCGCGCGTGTCCGTGCAAACAGGCTCCTGCTGCCCTCGCTGCAGAGTGAGCTCGACACAACAGCTCTCCCACGCTGACCTCCTGTGTGCTCCTTCCCATCTGCTGGAAGAGGAGATGGGCTTTTATTTCTTAGGTTTGACTTCCATAGAAGACTGAAAGTGATGCTCTTGGCTCGGGATAGGTTTAAATAACATACTTTTTTTGCAGACTATTCTCAAGCATCACCACTTCTTAGCCAGCCCTTCCGAACCAGACTATTAGCAACCGACTCGCATGCTTCAGAAGCCTGCAAGTACTCACGCAGCTGCTCTGCACTGGTTGATACGAGACCAAGTCTTACATTCATCTTTGTACTTTCTGAACAGTCAGCAAACAAGGAACACAAACAGGAAGATCCTGTTTAGAAAACCTTCACTTTGATGGACGGACAAAAGCTACCTCCCTACAACCACTGCAGCCAAACGACACCTACTATGACTAGCAGAACAGAGCGGCACACAGTATCCATAGGGGATTCCTTTGATCCCAAGAGTATCATTTACCTGTGTTACGGGTCATTTAATTATTTGTTTTCTTGGTCAATATCCTTTGATGTAACAAATTCAGGATGTCAGGGCTCTGGTATATGGAGAAGTGATTAATTCCATCAATAGCATCTTCAAAGATGGCATCGCAATGAAGAAAGAAAAAGCCACAAAAAAAAGGAAGTGTTAGACATTGAAAGTACGTCCGTCTGGCTTAGGAAGCAGACTCTGCATGTTACCCTGAATGAGTCTTTCAGGGAGAGAAGGCTAGCTACATAATGCAGCTTTTTTTGTTTTATATCTTACCCGCAAATCTTGTATTGTCCCACTAAAATCAGTGGACTACATATTTTACTCGCATGCGTGACATTAAAGCCCTAAAAACAAGGTTTACCTGTTCTTAAAATGAAAGAATTTAGGATGTATTCTCATTCCTTTCCCAATGAAGGAAGAATCCTCACAAGTTATAGGGATATCAGAGCCATGTAAAATGTAGTCCCCACACCTGTACACACTGACACTCGGTGTTGTTATCTCTAATCTTACAAACTGCACAAGTTTTTAGCTACAGAAGCACAGCAATCATAAAATAATTATTCTCTATGAATGTATCATCTAGGAAGCAAAATCTGAAATATGAAAACAGTATGGAAGACCTTTTTGAAAGGGAATAGTTAATTAGGAGAAGAAATTCCCAAGAAATACCAGATATTCCTCATTTTTGGAATTCTGAAATCAATAGTGAAAGTCCACCAAACACGTATGTTGTAGTTTCATCAAAGCATATATATTTCAAGGTTCACCTACTTTTTACAGTGCTACTTTGTGGAATCCTTAATATATGGAAAGCCTTTCATGATGGCAAACTGGCTTACTAACCAGCACCACAGATATCGTTTCAAAATCTGATTTTGTTTCTTTTTCAAATCATTCCTTAATACACTAAGAAAGCTCAAGCAACACTAATTTCGGTCTGCACCATGATCTTCCCAGCTCTGCTGCCGCAAAAATAACCCGTACTTCAACACAGGCTAAGAACCCAACCGACAGCAATAAAAAGCCACAGCTCTAAACCACAGCGCTTGAGTTACACCTACCCAAGCAGGTAGGAGAGCCCAAAGGGAAGAGACCTGTAGTAGAGAACAGCGCGACGGAGCAGCCTCCGCACAGATGGCAAGCGTTTCAGCACTCAGCTCCTTCTGTGACATGATCCTAAAATCTGGCCCTTTACTCTGTTTTGCAGATTCTGACCCTAACGAATTAAAATTAGCAGTTGTGCTGGCATATTTAACATGAGCTTGAATATTCCTTTGGGGGCTGTACTGTGGATTCAGACCTTAACATTAACATTAACAACATTGAGATGTATTTCTCCCTTTTTTGTTTATCTACTATGTTCTGCATAAGAAATCATTTAACAGAATCAAACGTGTTATCTCTGCAGTAGGTGCCTATTGTGTAGAGGCTCTGAAATTGAAACAGGAAAAATAATGTGAAACTTGAATATTTTTTTCAGAATGGTAAGGTATGTTTGTAAGAAATTTGTCTTTATTTTCTTATCCATGTTTGCTCATTTCCATTATGGGGTGATGATTGTCAGCAAAGGTTATATAGTTGTAAAATAGCACAAAAATCGTATAAGAAGTTTCAGATTATACTTCAAAAAATAGCATTTTAATTTCATCTTTGTTTTAAGAGATATGCCGATTAACTATCCATTACTTTGAAGATTGCACATGTATTGTTAGCTACTTACATTTGGATACAAGCTTGAAGTCATATCAGAAAACACAACTGATGAAAACACAGTGCTCCGATTGTTGCCTCAGTAAATATTTTCCTCGAGCAAAAGATTATTTGGTGTGATGTATTATGACTTGAGGCAACTAACGTACTCCAGAAGAGTGGCGGAGCCACACCGGTCTGCTGGTGAAGAGGCTGGTCTGCGGCTTTGCTTGCAAAGAAAACCACCCTCAGCACACTTTCCTTTCTCCTGTTTTCTTCAGACACTGTGGAGAACCAGGAAAACACTGGACGTCCCGCACACAGTCCTCCCGTGGCCTCTGTCAGCCCTTCGTGTCAGCACCCGCCCAGGCTCCACGTGGGAGCTCTCTGAGCGGGTGGGCACCTGCCGTGGTGAAACTCCCTTATCTACCTGCCCTGGTCTTGACAGATGGCAGAGGTCGCACCCTCGGGAGCAGCTATTTGCAGACTTTCCCTCCCTCTTTTTCACCTAGCTTGTATTTTAAGGAGCAAGGGAGTGATGTTATTTATAGCCCGGTTAAGGAAGATTAGCAGGATTGAATTAGAATAATAAAGATATAAGTTTTATGATGCTCCATACCCAAGGTATAAAACTACATGTTAAAGATGCTTATCAAAGGTGTTGGATTTAACGCTATAGCAAGGAATGTGAAATTAAGAAAAATATACTTACTGAAGCTCTAAGGGACTATATCACAGACTGATTTTTTGGATGCCCAATAATTCCTTATTTCTTTAATATTATCATATAACATTAGGTAATCGATAGGCATATCGATTTGATATAAATTAACTAGGTGTCAGCTGAGGATTGGATTACTTCCCTCCTGCTCCTACCCTTCAAAGCTTAGCCAGCACAGTTATAACAAGTAGAAAGTTGGATGTAAACTTTAAACTTTATTATAAAGTTTTGGTAATGACTGGAAATAGTTTGGCATGCAGTTAAGCTATTTTGTCGTAGAATTTAAGAGAAACAAGTATGCTAAATTTTCTAATACAATCTTGTTACATAAATTTATGCAAAGGGGCAGAGATAGTCAAAATTACATTTGACTCTTTGTTGTCTACATTTGACATTTATGCTACTGTGTCATTTTTATAGATTCCCCAAACTTGCACAGAAAACTATAATGTGAATAGTAAATACCTAGGGTTTGCGTGTACGTGTTACAAGTGGCCTGAAAGGTCTTATCACAAGTTTTGAGCTATCTGTATTTCAGAAACTATTTAACAACCCATTATTCAACAAGAATGGAACTAGCAGAGCCCATACAATCTATAACAAGCACAATATCTAAAAGCTTTGTAGAGCTGAGATTGCAGTAGGATTGCAGGCCTCTTTTTTAAACAGCATTGGTTTAGTCACTATCAACCAAGAGTTTGATTTAGATTTTAGAAGACAGCCTAATATATATAGTAAAAATGCAGTTTCACATGTATGAGAGGGTAACCTGGTTAGGTGCCCACTCATTGCATTGTCTCACAATTGCTGGAAAGGGCAAGAGAGGGGGGACAAGCCACTATGAAACAGGGCAAGCTAACTATTTTGCTGACTTTTCTGCCTGATTTTTGAAGGCTAGGAGCAAACTAGAGAAGGCAGTTTTCAGGTCCAACAGTCTTTCCTTGATGTTGTTAAGGCTACTGCTGAAGACAGATGCACATTTCAATTTCTACAATCAGCAAAACCTTCTCAACTAACCTTGATTAATTCTTATAATCCAAACTAACATATATCCTGATTGGAACATCTGTTTCATTGACATTGGTGACTCACTACACCTTTCTGGGAACAATCCTGTGAGCTTTGCAGCCCTTACAAGGCTTCTGCAAACTCTTTATATTGTTAGACACCACATTTTGTCATTAGTTTTATGGCCACATACATCTAGAAGATGATACTATTTTAGAAGGGAAAAAAGGGACCTCCTTCTACATAAATGAAGTAATCACAAAGGATGCATTTTATTTAATATTCAGTAAAATTTTCACCATTCTGAAGCTGATACGAAAGATTTCAGTTTCATTTGCTGCAGTACTTACCAAATAAAAAGCATTTACTTTAAGTTAACAAAGCATTCATACAGATATTTTTCTCATCCTCTATTTATTACCGCATTTTTGCAAATGTATTTTATTTGGTAGAACTTTTAGCAAACAGTATGGATTTTCTTGCCATTCTTTTGTAAGCAAGTCCTATGGTATTGGGCTGTTTTTTTGCATAAGCATGGCATAAGCAAAGCTGTCTCTCCAGTAAATACTCCCATCTTCTAACCACACAAGAGCACCTGGTACCTCTTAACAACTACCCAGCACTGCTTGCTCCAGAGTACAGCAATCAGTATTACAATTATGCAGACAAGTATGGGCAGAAATTCCTTTTGAACCTGAAGTCTTCAATCAGATAATTTTGCAGTCAATTTTCACTGCTAGCCATCTCAAACCTTTTCCTATCTCTTTCTATTTTTCTCTGTATCTTTTAGCCTTTCTATTTTTCTATCTTTCCTATTTTTCTTATTTCCTATCTGAAACAATTTTCCTATTTTAATTGGGTCTTTAATTTCCTCTTTTATTCCAGCCTCACAGTAGAATTTGTATCTTTTTGCTTCCTCAGGGACATATAGATTAATATCATCTGTATAGTTTGAATGATAGTATAAATCACTGGGAAAATTGTCTCTCTCTTTTAAAACCCATAAAGACAGTGAAAGACAATGACAAAAACAGCATTTTTGTACAAGAAAAAAAAAATAAAAGGCCCAAGATAAAATTCTGTTGTTTTAGAGTTGTTATATCCTTAAATTTTGTATTTACTAAGATGTTGCAACCTGTTCTGCATTTCTTCCATTTTGTTAATGGACTTCAACAAAATTTGATAACATATAAGGAACTAAATGAATTCTGCTTGTTTCCAAGTTTAAGCACTTGCTGGTACATAGCTTTGAAAGCTGAAAGTTAAGGAATGCCCTAACTTCAAACCCAAAACATCGGAAGTTAGCTCTTCCTGGACCGTCCTTAAACTGCTCTCTGCCTTGATAGTTATAACACTACTCTTGAACGATGGTAACAAAGGAGCTTACCCCTGTAGGGTTCAAAGGGTGCAAAGTTTGGAAGAGAAATGAGAAACTAGGAAATAAAGTGAGGAAGAAATGACCCTGCATCCAGGGTCAGCTTTTACTGAACTGCCTACCCCTTTAATCCATAGTTGGTTAATCATGTTCTTGTAAAGAAAGTCCTACTAGAGTGGAGTTCTTTTAATTGTTTAGAACAACATCTAAGCTCTCTTCACTGCTTCAGTTAAATGACTCTTACACGTTTAAGACTTCTTTTTCTTTCCAACTTGTCTCTTAAACTTGCTCTGTAGGTTCTTAGCTTTTTTTAAGAGAGTCTTCAATGAAGTCTCAATGAGAGAACTTCAATGAATGCCTTTGTACGGCCCAAACCCATGCAGAAGTACAATGCTATGCCTCTAGGGTTTGCTTTTCATCACGTTCAGCCATGCACAGCACTTTCTTGACAGCGGGACCACCATTATCGAAACCGTCAGCACTGAAGAAAGCACAACTGGAAGCAAAACAGCTTCTCTTTTTGCCATGTGAACAAGAGCAAAGAGTTCCCTATACCCAAAAACACAAGCTCAGCACACACACACAAAAATCCCAGATCCTGTTTGCTCGTGTAACATTACTAACTAGGGGCGTGACTTCCACGAAAGTACCTGGTACTGTAATGGGTCTCCCCCCAGAGCCTGCATCAGATACTGGCCAAATCAGCGCAATGCCTCCTTAGTGTCGTCACTAGAGGCAACTGGCAACATTGAAAAGCAGCTAGATTACTACTTGCAGATCAGGGTGAAAATTCTCCTAGAGCATATCAATTCAGCAAGTGCTTAAATTGATCCCCATTCAGCAACGAGACCTTGACTGCAGGCCTAACAGCCTTCCTGAGAGCTGAGGCCTGACCTCACCCTCAGCCCTGCCTGTGCTGGGCAGTCCCTTGGTGAAGAGCAGCCTCACGTCTCTACTACCGAAATCGCGGTGCTATCCAGCAGCCATCCACAAAGTTACCTGATTGCAGCTGATTTCCCACTTCTAGATCCTTTTCGAAGGGGACCATAAGGAGAGTTCCTGTCTTTCACTTACTGCTGTCCTTAAGTCCAAACGAGGGGCCTATGTCAAACATAATAAAAGAAGTTAACTTCAGTTGGTTTCACAACACAGAGAAAGCAAATATATTAAAAAGTTGCAATACAGTGACAGTTCCCAGAAAGTGATGTCATGTGGGTTGCCCACAGTGACAATGTGACAACCTCAATGCGTGAGTAATACAACGCCCATGGCGTGTGGAGAGAGCTTTGAAAATTTGTAAATTCGACTTCTAGTGAAGTTCTGACTCACACTTCTTAAGGACATCAGCTTGTTGTTGCTTCCAGAAACCTCCAATTCCAACCACTAAGCTCAGAAAGTTCATCTGTGAGCCTAATGACATTCTAAAAGCTGATTCTTACGACGTCAAAACAAATTTTGAATGTGTTGAGTTGGAACTTTAAATTTTAACAGATTGAGATTTTCAGAGCAAAGACATTATGTTCCTATATATTCATAAAGCACTCGGTATATGTCTAGCATATGGGAATTATTAACAAATGAAAAAAGAAGAGTCTAAGAGGTCTCAATTTCAGCAGTCCCTAAGATAGAAAAAAATCTTATTAGTTTTTATAAAACATTTTTGACTCTACTGTTCTCAGTGACTTGATGGAGAACAATGTAATAGTTCATGACTGAACTGTGATTCTATACATTTTCCTTCAGATTTGGCAGTATTTTGTCAAAGAAGTCACACATTCTTAATAGGCCGATACTTAGAGCTTCTGAAAATGAGGCACCTGAATTACAGCTTTATTCCTGTCGTAGGTCTGACTGCCCTCACACACAGCTTCTCCGGGATCACATTGGCCATCTGTCAAAATCACTGAATGATCCAAAGGGTTCAAGACCTGCTGCCACCCGGCCAGCAACAGACACTGCCTGCGTGGGGAGACAATGTAATGGGTGCAATGGAAAGTAGAAAACGGAGTTTTCCCCAGCCCCCAGACCTTGTTTCCTTCATCACTCTAGCAGGGACACATTGTCCAAGGTTCCCATTCCCATAAAAAAAACCTCCAAACATACAAAAACACAGAAGGAAGGGGCCAGCAATATACCTATTATGCTGTTACAAATAAATATCCCCAATAGATTAGATGATTCTATGGCCACCACACCCAGCAGGCATTACTAACCTCAAGGGCTGGAGAGAAGCAGGACTTGGATTCTCAGCACACCGTGAGGCCTGACCTTCCAGCCTACCCCTGAGCTCAGGATCAGGCCATGTCTTCCAGAGGTGCATACAACTTGTAAAGGAATAGGTGCATCTCCTGACTGGCTTAACCTCTGTAATCCCAGCACAGCCCCACCAGCATGCAACATGGAAATGGAGCACCCTTTCCATTTGCAGAAGCTTTGCACTATCAACAGACTGCAAAAAATAAACTAATAGCACCTCATTTCTCCGGAATCAGACTTTGGGACTTTACGACATTAAATAAGGCAATAATAAAGATGATTAATAATAATACAAATAGATGGAATGCTGAAGACATGGGAAAAAATGTTCTTTTCAGATGAGATATGAGGACAGCTGGAGAGGGGCAAAAAAGCTTTTGATGATATGAGATAGAGGCGGAAGGCTTGTCTTATTTTTCATTTAACAGCATAAATTACTTTGGGATACAATAAATATACTATACTGAGGCTTAAGGAGAGGTTACATCGTGCTAGGAGAAGTTAAGCAAGACAGCAAAGAATGAAGATACATGAGAGAACAAAGGTCTGAAGCAGTTCTGAACAAATTTATGAAAGTGTCTATATGAAAGACAGCAAAGAAATAGGAGAATAACTGCAAGAGGATGTGGGTTCAGACAAAAACATGCATTTTGCTGCACGAAATTAATGCATTTGTGAATTAATTTTCATGCATTCCTGCACAAATAAATTTGCAGGGGCAAACAGAAGAAAATTCAGCCAAGTGGTAGAACGGGAATCTAGAAAAAAGGTATTTGAATATAATAAGGGCATATATATCTTACCTTGGTTACATATTAAGAACAGCTATTTATAGCAATACTGATATTGCATATAGGCCATTTTCTTACTTATCTAAAGCTACTTCAAATGTCATTGACTCTCCTTTTGCTAACAATATGTTCAAACATTAAAATTGTAATTTTGACAGCTCTGAAACCTGAAAACTACACTGCTCTCCACCAGTGTCAGAAAGATCTTACAGCTGAGAATGAAAAATGGCAAGACTGATATTTCAAGTTCTAATGTGGATTTCCAATTTTCACAGTGCATATGACTGAACAATATTTTTTGCAATTGTGTTTTGGAAGCTGTGTTAGGTAATAGTTGCTAGCAATTGTCTCAGACCGTCTTTAGGTAGAAATTTTTATAGGACTATGGTATGTCTCAAAAAATAGTCAAGATTTAGGGTACACCCACTGTTCTTCAGAAATAGATCCCAAAGATGGCTAAATGCCAGTTGGAAAGAATTACTCAGGTGTAGATATGTATCAGTTAGCGTGTATTTAAATGGAAATACAGTTTTGCGCCTTTAAAATAATGGAGTCTGGCCTGTGCCAAATATTATTCCCCCAAAGTGATATCCACACATTTTATGGAAACTGGAACAGTTCAGAGATAATTCCCAACAAACAAGATAGATGCAGCCACTGTATTTTGGATAATAAGAAATGTCAGTAGTATAGACAAAGGCTATTCAATACCAAGCTGCTTTAGCACCAAAAAAACAATCCCTGGGACATAAAATCTATCAACATACACTACTGCACAATTTCTGCTAACCTCGCTTTCCAAGTTCCATTGTAGGAGATGGAGGTAGGTGCTATTCACTAAGAAGCATTCTAAAAAGAAAGCTTTGCTTTAGCTTTAGCTTTAGCTTTAGCTAGTCACATGCTAAGATTTCAGACAAGGCTAACTATAGCATAAGGACTGGAAAACAAACTTTTTTTTTTTTCATGCCGATGACAGGGGATCATATTGGTCATATTGGCTAGGGGCTCTTAACATCACAAGTTTTGCTTAAGAAACAGCTGGTGGAGATTGGAATTCATTGGAGATTGGAACTCAACAAAAAAAAATGTCCATTTGTTCCTGTTTGTGAAATTAAAGTTTAGGAACTGTCGGGTGTGAAGGTGACTTGCGAAAATCTTCACTTACGCCAAACAGAAGTTCAAGATATATTTATTGGAAATGTATGCACATTCTTAGGTAAAAGTAAAGCATTTTGAGATGAAAAAACATCCTTTCCCTCAACAATTCATCTTTTTAAAGAATACTATTGTAGGATGGCATGAATGAGCTTTAGATTTTTCTTTTTAAAGAATACTATTGTAGGATGGCATGAATGAGCTTTAGATTTTTCTGTTGTTATCACATCCTTTTCACAAGAGTAAAAGATCTACTACACACTCAAGAAGAAATTCTTCATTAACAACTGTCAACAAGAAAATCAGCTCTTCATTAAAAGCAGTTGTCCGGCCCAATAATTTGCCATCACAGTTTGTCTTGTTAACCTGTATCCACAGGTTATCCACATAATTGATTGAATTTCATGCTGTTTTAATCTATAAATCCAATACTTCAGAAGTTCTAAGCAAATAAAACATGCTTTACAAAGCCATGTGGCCAAATAACAGAAGCATTTGTTAGTTACAAGAGAAAAATTTGCCTATGTTGATAATATGTTGTGATAAATTATTCAATCAGCTAATCTTCAAAGAAAAATGATACATAAAGCAAGCATACAATATATTATGCTATCTGTATAGGTCTAGAAATTGATTTGATTCACTTTCTAATTTCAAGTTCATTCACTTGTTCATTCAGATGCTCAACAAAACAAGTTTATGTCCTCCACCTTCACAGGTCTACACTCATCCAGTTTTCTTATGCCAGAACAATCAGATACCAGAATCAGCTAAAAGTCAGCTAAGAGATAATAGTATCTTAAACTGCTTCTCATCTGCTAGATACCAGTCATTAAAGCTAATCCTTTAATGTTTGACCTTCACTAGACTGAGATTATTCGACAGCTACCAGGCATTAAATAGCCTCCTAAACTGCTGAATTAGATCCTGAGTCACTCCCCTCAGATTCACACATCATGAGAGGGATTTCACTCTAAGATCACAGACACTGATATGTTTTCTCTGTGTATCCTCTTATTCTAACACAAATCCTCTTTTCTGCCACACAGATGGTTAGGAACTAAAGGCTCAGGTGCAAAAATCTGTTATACAAATAGAAAGATTTAAGACTTTCTCTGAATCTACACAGCCTCTCAGGTGATTTCTGTAAACTTTTACAGTACCTTTTTGAAAAAACACCTTACTCACTGCCTCCTCTCTACCTCTCCAGAGAGGAGACATTTTCTCCTCTCTGCTTTGAGTACCAAATTCCGTATGTTGAGAATATGTTGAGAACCAAAGTTTTAATTTCACACAACAATTACTTCTCGTTATTCTCCAGGTTACAGTCTATTTTAATAAATACAGTCATTAGCAAAAAAAAGTATTGTTTCATTTAACTGTTTCACTGCTGTACAGTTATCAAAATAATAATAGTTAATTAATACAGTTAATAGTTGATAATATAATATAGTTAATAGTAGTTAA
The DNA here is from genome assembly GCA_013389825.1 of Crypturellus undulatus. Lineage (NCBI taxonomy): Eukaryota > Metazoa > Chordata > Aves > Tinamiformes > Tinamidae > Crypturellus > Crypturellus undulatus. Next base: position 29,383 of record VWPW01008664.1, on the reverse strand, counting down.
TAAATAGTTAATAACAGCTATTACAATAACTGTTCTTGAAATTTATTTTTCAGATCACCTTTTATGGGATGCTATGGAATTCCTCAACAAATGTAATTAGAGGAAATGATAATGTGATCCTGCCAGCACAAGCACGGGTCTAAAGCCTCCCCTCACTGTCAAGTCTTGCTTAAACTACAAACATAACTCCTTCATCCTTGACTATAGTGGACCACTCTGTACATTTCTGTTTTCCATAAATATTTCTTCTTCAAATTATTTTATCTGTTTTTGATCTGTTCTTCCAGCTAGTCTCTTGCACTAACTTACTTTTAAACTTAGCACCTTGTTTTGATTGTTTTGTTTAACTTATTGCATTATACTTAGATGTCTATCTATATCCCAGTGAATTTCAATTTTTACTTTCGTATGCTAAGATGAAAGCAATAAAAGATCTCAGATCTGAAGTAGCTCTTGTGTACCTGAGAAGTCACCTGCCTTTCTGAAAGGATGGGTTGATCTAAGAAGAGAGAGAATTTCCCCTGTAATCTTGCCTTAGACCATCCACAGCTACAGTAATGCTGTGAGAACACACTGCATTTTTGGTGCCTAGACGACAGGCCCTGCCCCATGTCCAGGTTACCTTCGCACTGTGGTGCCAATGCAACTAATATTGATTGATCAGTTCTTTCCTACTTCTTATTGGTCTTCCAGATCTAGGATAAATCACCAATGAATGCAGGACAAGATGGACCAGTGCTCTGCTTTCAGGTATCACTGTATCAAGAACTGTTCTTGTAAAAACAAATAAATAAATTTGAGTTTGTGTAGCCAAAGATCAGTAATTCTGTTCTGTGAAATCAAAGCCTAATCTAAAGCAAAAAAGGAAACTACTTAAATTACTAGCTCGTTAGTGTTAAATTGTTGTAAGACAGCATTAAATCAGTCATTATTCTTGTACAAAGGAGTCATGCCAATTTACACAAGAATCTAAGAAAATTCATTAGGTCAGCACAAGAATCGTAGCAAATAAATGTATTCCCCAGTTGTGTGAGAGGAATTCAAGCAAACAGAAGCAGTATTGGCACAAACCTTTTTTAAAAGTGATTCACAGAAAGAAATCTGAGGTTGCTTCTTCAACGAATCTTCATGAAAAGCCTGTTTTAGCCACATCCTTAGCTTTTTATAATAGATCACCACTTTTATATGTTTTGTTAGAAGATCTAGTTTAACATTACTATTTCATCCTAGCTTTCCACTTACACAGCAATATCAAATATTCACCTCTGTTTTTTGTGGGGGGGAGTTAGCACTTTTGGGATTTTCCAGGACAAAATACTGGGAAACTCTTCTACTATATGTTATAATGGGCAGATGTTCAGAGGACTATTTCTGCCAAATATTAATGTTAAAACAATTTTAACAAAAATACATCTAAATGTTTTGGATAAGGTTTTTTTTTTTATTAACTGAGCTACTCATCTTTGTATGCGAAGCTCAAACTCCCTACTTTTGCCAGCTAAAAAAAAAAA
>VWPW01008664.1:17751-27845 GCA_013389825.1 Crypturellus undulatus | reverse complement strand
AAAAAAAAAAAAAAAAAAAAAAAAAGATGTGAAAGTCTAATGTAAAAATTTCCTTCTAAAAAGCTTGCATTTTCCTGGAAGAGATATAATTGCTCAAGGTCTATTATATAATTCAAAAATAAATACAAAAGCCCTTCCAAGTTTATTCTGTCAAACACTATAGGCCCTTATTTGAGAGTTACCCTTCCAAATTTTTCCTGTGTATTTGTATTTTCTGAAACATTGTGTTATTTTCAATACAAGACAATGCACGTGTCAGCTTGTATTGACTTTGACAGCGAAGATATTTGTTATACATGTGATAAATCCACTAACTCTAAATCATGCTATTTTACCTAAGGGTGGACTAGAGGTTAGGAGAGAATATCATTGTTTTTCAGCATTAACAAATACATTCTAGATGGACCACTCTTCATCTAGTTCGTAAAGCACAAAGTCCTATAAAGCCAAGATTTATAGGGCTGCAGGAATTACGCATACACATCACTGAGACAAAAGCGGCCTCTGTCAGCACTGCCTTCAATCGCTTACCCAAAAAGAAAGGGGCCTGCAGTCTTCAAAAGATCTCCTGTCACCAGCTGGAAACATCTACGGGATAAATTGAAAGCAGAAGCAAAGGGATTATACCATCTGAGTATATGGGACTTATAAACGTCCCTGGGGATTACTGTTGGGCAGGGACCCTGTTGGGGCCCTGCCCCAACCCTCCTTCCTACCTCCACCCCAATCCTCTTTAAAAAAAAAAAATATTTTTAGGAAAAGGAACTAAAAATATAAATAAAAGTTAATCTAAGAGCTTTTTTGTAAGAAATTGAAATTTGTAATGAGCTGAATCTTAGATGAAACCCAGCTAGTCAGTGAACAACTCTGTCACTTCACAGAAGTAAGACCCTCTTTAACTTACAAGTGTAAAAATAACACACATTTATTCTTAAAAATCATGATTCTCTGAATGCTTCTGCCCATTCAAGTAAGCGAGCAGTCTTTTAAAAAAGAAGACAAAATATTCCACAGTGTGTGAGTGATAAGCCTAGGCTGGCTCCACCTGCCTCTCTCAGAGCTCCCTGCTCTGTGAGATACTGGACGTGGCAGAACCTTAGGTAAGCCAGATGTGAAGACTGGTTGATAAGACTCCCTCTCCAGAGGCAGTAAAGCAAAGACAGGATTTCCTGGGGATTACAGAAGAGATAATAACATACTGAGTATTTCAATGAAGATTCAAGAGAATATTTTTCCTTTTCTGAAAATGTTTGTAGAGGAAATTAGTTGCCAATCATATAAATAAATGAATCGCAATTTAGCATGCTGGGTAAAGATGTTTTCAACAGTTTCTTATGTTGTCATACTGTAATGTTCCCAACAAATACTTACTCATTCCATGAGAGCTTGGCCCTAAGCATTCATTCCCGCACATAATTTTAAGCAGACGAGCAGCCTTAGTAAAGCTGCCAAGTCTGCTTACTGGCTTTAGCAGCCGCACATACTGAAGAAGAGCGCTACCAGCTCAGGCCTACGAGCTCTAGCCGCAGTGCTCACTGAGATACACTGTAAACTCTCAGCACCTCTCGGCGTGTTATGAACTCAGTCTGAATCCCTGATCAGCTGCCAAACATTTACCTAGCCGTTACTGCACCATAGCTAATGTGTAACAACTGCCACAAACCTTGAGAATAATGTATTTCAGCCAGCTAGTCGGTAAAGGTGCCAAATTCAAAGCACAATTGCAATTTTATAAATCATGCGAAAATATGCATCATAAAATAAACTTAAATATTTATTTTAGAACATAATAAATCCCAATCTTGTATTTACATTCTTCTCAGACTTTTTTTTGATGAATCAAAGAACAAAAATATTCTTGCAGCATAAACATTACTTTAACAATTCAATTATATACCATGATATATGCTTAGAAAATCATACAATTCCTTATTAAGAAATACATAAATATGTTGCTACTGAGCTTAAAATAAAAGGTCCTCACAAATACATTTAATCCTTTGAAAAACATGACAAAGAATGACAAATTCATTTGTACTTTCCAAACACAACTGCAGTTAATTTCTGCTTGTATTGTGAAAGAGTGTTGCTACTATTTAATACTTTAAGTCATGTAACTCTGCTGTTGGCATACAGAAAATAAAAATTATCACACAAGAATAGATCATGGTCCATTTATTCTGCTACATGCCAGTGGTGGACGGGAGATAACAGAATAAAAGCTGGACCTGGGGATCTTCAGGTAGAATGCTCTTATTTCATTAATATAAATTAATGGGTAAACTCCTAATACAGTGGACCCCTGTCCAGAAGATTTTGAGGTGAAAAGCCTCTAAAAGCACCCAGCATTGCATCAGGATGAAATTAGCACCAGTTCAGTGACGGCCTTGTGGCCCACAACGGCCCAGAGCAGCTGGGCCAGCACAGACTAACCACACGAGCACGGCAGCAGGGGCCTACGAAGCGCCTGCAGCCACAGCAGGGGAGCGCAGCACATGCTGCCCAGCCTGCCTGTTCTGCCCCTGCAGCTGTACTGCTACGGCTACCCGAGCTAGCACACTCCAAGTCGGTAAAGGTGATCGCTGCAGTGATAATGACGCCTTGCGACGACCTCCCAAGCGCGCCCCATACATTTGTTGTGCCCACAGGCCCTTTCCTGTCTGCCAGAACAAGCTGTGGAGCTCGTAACCGCAGCTGCTCCCCAGCCTCCGGGCTCAGCGCACTGCCTTGTGGACAGCGCGCTTCCGCCACGCTCCCCAGGAAGGGGGGCAGAAGCCGCTGCTGGCTCCAGAACGGGACATCCAGCTGCTGTCCTACGTCTTGCCCGCTCCTGAGAACGGAGACGAGCAGGAAGAGCCCCAGGAAGTGTCTGCTCCCGCGGAGCAGCCACAAGACACTTGCCTGGCCTCCTTGGCAGTGCAGCACGTGCCAAGAAAGCCCAGGGTCCTTACGAGTCCCCAGGGCCCCTACGACTCTGAGGCCACCTCTGCAAACGCAGACTGGCAGCTCCAACACTTGCAGTAGGTCCAACCACCGGTAGCAAAGTGCTGAGGCTTCCACAAGCCTGCAGCACTGCATGCAGCTAAACTCCACTGTAGAGAGTGTAGAAACCTGTGAGCGCGGTCCATAGGCAAAACATGAGATACATGTGCACTCTGGGAACTTGTGCTGTGACCATCATGCTCGCTGTCCTCCAGCCTGCATATACCATGCCAGGAAACTCTATTACACCAACATATTATTTTAACTATAAAGGTCAAATCACACTGACTCAAATTATACCCTTTAAAGACAGTCAGCTATTCACTTCCACCTTAGTATCTTAGTGGCTCTTGAAAAAATCAATAAAAGGTAAAATAAAAATTAAAAAAATACCCTCCAAAACGCACAGGTCACTTTTCAAAAGTATCTGGAATAAGTTGGTGCCAAGGACCACACCATGTCCTTTTGCAAAACAGACATAAAAAAAAAAGCAGACAGCATATGGTAAAATTTCTCAGGGTCTTTGGCAAAGTAGCCTTGGCTGATGATTTTGTAGAAAAGTGCAAGATGAAAGTATTTACTGGCCTCAAAAACAAATCAAAATCCTGACAATTCAACTAAGAGTTTCTAAAGTTGTGATGCAAAGTGTCAAATGAACTTCCTAATGTTAGGTTATGTGTGCAACCTAACACAACATATTTGCCATGAAGCACACATTTGGAGCTGCTTTTCTGTTTCCCTGGATTCACCTATTTTTGCATGACTAGAATATTCATTACAACACTGTGATGAGCCTGGAGATTTGGGTTCTTCTTTGCTTAACACAAGCATCTTTGCACCAAACGCTGAAACAACTCTTAACATTTCAGTGCGCCTTGCTTTGCATCCCTATCCCTAGAACAGACTATTATTATTTAATATACATACACATAGCAAAAGCAGAACCAGTGGAAATTATCATCACCTTTTAAAACAAGCAAAGTAAACCCCAAGCCACTCCTGAGCTGCTACATATCTGCTTTGACTTCTACAGGATATTCTTACACTGTAACCTGCCAGTACACTTCTATCAGTGGGAGAAATGGTAAATATTCTAATCATTGGAGTAGTCATTTAGCAAGTGCAACAGTTAAAGCATGACAACATCTTCAGAGCAATCCTTTCAATCAGATAAACTTTGTTATCACTGTGCAGTAACTGAACTACCCACCGCATCCAATTATAAAAAACGGTCTCAAAGGTTCCCAACATAAACCTTGTCCCTTGGGAAATCTGCTGTTAGTTAAAAGTCCACAATACGTGTAACAGCTAATAAAATACCTGATGCCACTATCCTAATTGGGAGTGGAAATTGCAAAACATTTCAGTAAACAAAGCTGTATAATATGCAACAGGAAAACATTGTCTTTTCCTAAGTGGAGGACAAAGGACAAAATTAATGTAGTAACATGAGGAATTCAGAATTTCCTAGATAGATCTAGACCTTCTTGCTTTTGTTCTTTTCTAATGTTGAAAGCTTTTATTTGGATGCAAGCCTGGAACTCCTGTTTTTTAGCTTGTCTGTATGATGCGAAAGTGAAAATCACCCACAGCTTCTTTGCTTTTGCACTTCTCATCAGTTTGTCAGCAACAGGAAAACTGACCCTTCTGTCTACAACAGATAAGGAAATAAATCACGGAGGTAAAAATAAGAAAAGACAGGACCACAGCTCAGCCACTGATGGAGAACAAGACAGAGTTACAACCCACTTTTGCCAGAAGGCAAAGTTCAAAGGACTATATTAAAATGTCCAATGTGTCATGGGAATACTCATACGTGAAGCACACACTTCACCCTGTTACAAATCCAGAGGCTGTGTGTAGGGCTTGTAGAGGGTTAATATTGAGATTATTGATCACAGCTATTCCGAATATGCCCAAAGCTGGCATCACAAACATGCCACGCACTGGAGAGACACCCGAAACTCTCTCAAGCAACTATTCATCCACAGAAATTGTCAAGCATACCCTAGCTCTTCCTGCATTAAAGATTGCATTGGCTAATGGCTGTCCACATAAAATATAGAAGTTTAATCATACAGGAAGTGATCTTCACGAAATTAAATATTGCTATCTGAAAAAATGTCTACATGCAAATAGATTTTGATAAAAATATAATTTTATAATCATAGGTGAGGCTCTAAAAGTTAAGAGATTGTTGCTAGTATAGGTGCTTTTAATTATTGAATTTTCCCATAACAATTATAAACAAATATGCTAGTTACTGCTGGAATTAACTCTTAATCATAAAGAGGTATCTCGAAACCATAACACATAAACCATAAACCTTATGATGACAGTTTTCAGTGTAACATAGAAAATGTTTTATTTAAATACTTCCCCTGCTGAAACCTAAGGATGAAGGGTCACAAATGTAAGGTGGTTACGTATGTGAAAGTTAACTGGCAAGTAAAATCAAATAGCTTTGCATTTTTTTTTTCTGGAGTATTATTAATTCAAGACAATATAAATGTCTCTTTAAATTTAAAAAGTTCTGAAATTATGACAAGCACCAGATTTTAGAATATGCGCAACTTCAAGCCCATGCACTTACATGTTTTGTTAAAGAAAAATCCAGTAAGACAGTTCAGTAGGTAGGTGATGAAATCATTTGTCTCAGAATGCCTTTTGTGATTATTCAGGTGAGTAGCTTGCTTTAGATTAACTCTATTAAAGGAAATGAGTCGTACAGATAGACACAACAGAAGTAGGAAAGACTGAAGTGTATCAGGGAATTCTTTCCTTTTTTACTATTATTCTGTTTTGCAGCAAAATTCAGGGTTGCAGTCAGAAACCAGGTGCTTTTCTTCCCAGTTTACAATTACAGCAACTGTACTTTCTAGGTTGTGCATCCTTGCAACTCACGTGGAATCCTTCTCAAACAGATAATAAATAAATAAAGCAGCCAAATTTACACACGGTGTAGCCAGTCAGGCCCATTCCTCATTTCCTTTCCTAGTGCACATCTGTGTCCAGGATCAGGTTACGGCCCTGGAAAACTTTCCCTCTGCCTGGTGAGCAACCTGAATCCGATCTCCTTCCGGAGCACTGTCTTCTCCCAGTCAGGAAAGGCAGCTGACCACAGGCAGGCAGGGAAGGAGACTCCCCCCTAGCCCAGGAAAAGCATAAAATGCAAAAGAGGAAAAATGAGGTTTTAGTTTCCAAGCATCGATTAAAATCAGGGTGGAAAGTAACCATTTTCTGATGAAATTATAACTTTTTTAGCGTGTAAGTTTTTGTCTACGAAAAAAAAAGTATTCTTCACAATTATCATCAGTGAACGAGGCAAACGTTATATTGGACTTCTGTATTTATATCCTGAAAAAGAAATCCTCTCTGTTGGTGGTACTGTTCGCATTGGAAACTGCTGACAGTCTCTGTTAAAATAGAATGGAATTCTGTAGCCCTTCCTGTCATATCTTTAATTATTTCGATTAAAGGCTACCTAAACCACACAACTGATTTTGTAGAAAATCATCAGAAAAAAAAAAAAGAAAAAAAATCCGGCTGAAATGTTGCAGACATCTTTTTTTTCAAATTTGAACTTGGCACTATATTTAGGATATTAAATGGGATAGCCTTGTGCCCATGCACATTTTTGCAGGCACGTATAAAACCACAAGGCAATAATCCCAGTGAAACTCATACTGAAGGAAGGCATCTCAGGTATATAAACTATATTTCCAAATTTATCTCTTTGAGCATTTCTTTGCCAACTTTTCCCCTTCAAATATTACAGAGCAGCAAATCACAAAATCTTCCAGATATTTCCCTCCTTTTTTTGCATAGCTCATATACCACCTTGCAGCGCAGCACAAAGGAGCTGATAAAGCCCCAGAACTTCCCCTAACGACTCTTACCATTAGACTTGATCACTGGGTTCACCAAATTCTTTTGAAGAGGATTTTTATCCCTAATCTTGTCTCTCCAGCTGCTATCTCCCAACCCTACCTATTCTTACTGCTACCAATTTTCCTGCTCATACCCAGTATTTTCTCTGTTGTGAACCTAACAACCTCTTCAAATAACTGCTGTCCTCGGCATCACTTATCCTTGCCTATTCTCAAAGGTACCTATTACCTGCACCCTGCCATCTCTTTCCACCATCTCCCATGTGAATTTGACTTCAAAACTGAACACAATTTGCTCTCTTATTCAAGTTTTTTTATAAGATTTCATGCACATGCAGCAAGATTTTTTCATAAGATTTCTGTACATGCAACAACAAAAAATCCTGCACTTCCTATTCTCTTATTTCTCCCCACTGTATTCTTAGAAATGATGCAATGATTGTTTTTGATAAATAAGTGAATAGGCTGCAGCAGACATGCTGTACAGAATGTCATCCAGAGCAGCGTACACCACTGAAGTGGTAAAGTGCTGCACACAAGTCCCTGAAACGTGTCCAGCAACCTTAACTATAGTCCTGCCACCTGTGTTGTTTATCAATCATATTCAACAGGCAGGAAAGCCCACCGTCAACTTTCTCCACTGTTACTTTTGAAATGATCTCCGCTAAGTCTTACCTGCATGTAGGGGGTATGACAGTAATTTCACCATTTTGATCCTATCAAGGGGGAGAGAAGGAATGGGGTGCCTGCTGGAAAAATAACCACTGAGGTAATCAGTATTAAAATCATCATTCTTTCATTGTGCTTCTTTCTGAGTATAAGTAGGGCTGCTTTTGATTCTCCTCTTCCAGCTCCTAAAGCATTATCTACAGTCCTTCAGCTTTCTAATATACTTTTCATTATATTTCCTTTCCTCTTGAACCAATTAAGAAAAATGTGGTGGGGGGGAAGTCAAGAAAGACAAAAGACATTGTTGCATTTTGTGTGGTTGTTCTTTGCCTAATTTAAAGCAGAGGGATCCCATGTGAAGGAAATCTAATTGCTAAGAACTTCATATTAAGGAGTAAGGCTATACATGTTAGAAATTTCTTCATTAGGAAAGCGTTCAAAATTCCCTCTTCCTTACCCTCCAGTCATGAGAAATTTGTGATGCCCATGTTATAGTGATGTGGACTTTATTATGCAAATACATTTTTGCAAATTTGTGCACAAAGTAGTTGTGGAAAGGACAGTTTGGTAAGAAAATGTGCAAGTATTGCAGAATATTACATCTTAATCAGTGCCCTGAACATGCTGTCTCCTCAGAATATCTGTAAACTTCAACAAAGAGATGTGCAGGAAAGGTCTAGATGGCCTGGGGGACTGGTAATGGTCCGTGCATTCCTCCTCTTTACTATTTGCAAATTCCCTATCGCTTTGAAGTCTAAACTACTTTGTACCTTAAGGTTATGAATTGAACCTTATATAGCTCGATGCTGATTGAAAGTCATCATCATTTACTGGGCTGCATGAAAGAGATGGTCGCTGTGTTCTGATGCGTGGTAAACACGGGGATGCAGCCAAAAAGGTGGCCTTGCAGAGAGGGCATTGGACTGAGCTCTAGGATATCGAGCACCTATCCTTGATTCTGCCAAAAGACTTGCTCTGTAATCTGGCCTCAGCCCTTCTCCGCGGCATTCCCACTGCTTCCCCATCACCTTCCTATCTGAAACAATGCACGCCCTGAGACAACTCCGCTACTGGCACAAGAGCACCCTGCCTTTGGCTGAGATTCTCTGCCCTGCCTAGGCAGTTAATATTACACAGACTCCTACAGGCTCTATGGCCCCAGTGCCAACAGAAGCAGAGAGCAACAACCCCCAGCCCGTACAGATGGGCACCGGGCAGGCTGTGAGGCTTGTGACAGACCAATGCTGTCAATCAGCAGAGGATTTCCTAGGCTAGCAGTCTGGAGAGGGTCTGTTCAATGGTCTTAAAATTATTTTAAAATAACAACTATGTATTCAAGCTGCGTGTCACCACCTAACCCATATATACATGCCTTATCCAGACAAATCAATAACCTGGTAATGAGGCATAATTTGTAACCAGAGGAAATAAAGAGTACTTTCAAGTTAAATAGCCTTTCAGAGAGGTCACAACGGTTGGGAGGGAAAACAGGAATAACTGAGTTAAAAAAAAAAAAAAGTATTCCACTCTATAAACACTTTAGACCACTTTCAACAGCATATTTCCATATAGAAATTGACTCTTTTCTATACATTTTAAAACACAAAACTTTCTGCATAAAAGATAAATCGTCATTTTCCAAATCAGCAGTTGTGCTCCACTCTAAACAGTTCAAGCTAAGAACAGGACCGTTCCAGTTTTGTCTTAGGAGAACCATTTGCTGGAGTTCAAAGCCACCAACGACTGGTCTCAATACGTTTTATTAGGCCTGGCTCTCTCCTCCTTAGGCTTGCACTTGAACTCTGCCAGCTATAACTGTACCCACTGTTTTCTGCATCCTTTGTCGCAGGTAGCTCTGCCTATAGTCCAGTACAAACGCAGTGCGGCATACAGGTGGGTTAGGCATATGTTACATCCAACCTGAGTTCTTCCTAAAATTGTGCTGTTTTAAGTTGCAGCGTGCAACTCTTCTGGTTTAGCCAACATTGCTGGGAAAAAAAAAAAAAAAAAAAAAAAAAACTCACAAATAAATCCCAGCATATTCCGACTCTTTAAGAATACTTGCTGGCACAAAAGCCCCGCATTAGCCTTAACTGCCAACGCTCTGGCCCTGAATGGCCGCCACTTCGCGGCCACTTTGGCGCCGTGGGGAAGCGCTCGGCCCGCGAGGAGCCCCGTGCCCGGGGACCTCCAAATGCAGCAGGGACAAAGCGGGGCCGGCGGGGGCCTTCCTGCCGCCGCCACTGCTTGCTGCATGCGGGGCCCACGCGGGCAATGCACAGCGTAAACAGCTGCGAATGGCGGGGGCAACCTCGGCTCTTGTTCTGCGAGTCAGTTTTTTTCCCCTGGCTGAATTTAAAGCGGGGCTGCCGCATTGTCCGCGCGGCTGCCGCCCCGCCCGCACGCCTCATTCCTGCATTGTTTGCTTATGGAAAGCAGGGGGAGTGGCGGGACGGGCGGCAGGCGGGAGGCGCGAGCCGCAACCTTGCCCCGGGCCAGCGCTGGCCCCGCCGGCGACGAGAGCGGCTCGCGGCGCCGCCGGCCCCGCTGCTG
>VWPW01008664.1:0-17510 GCA_013389825.1 Crypturellus undulatus | reverse complement strand
CTAACGGTCCGCGGCGGGGAGCGGGGCGGGCATGGCGAGCGGGGCGCGGGGGGACGGGCATGGCGAGCGGGGCGCTCACGGGGCTCCTCTCTCTGCTTCCCCGCGGCGGGCTCGCAGGGAGCGCGGCGCTGCGCAGGAAGCTGCACCGGCACGGCTGCTCGCAGCGCCGCTGCGTGCCGCTCCACTCCAGAGTGCCCTTCCCGTGAGGCACCACCCGCCGCCGCCGCAGGTAACGGGCGTTAACGGCCGTAACGGTCGCGCGGGGGCGAGGCGCCGGGCGGGCGAGGCCTGCGGCTCCCCCGCAGCCGTCGCTAATTACTCGAAGGGGCCCGGGAGGCTGCCCGAGGGTGGGCGAGGTGGTTGTTCCCCAAGCGGGGCCCGGCGCTTCTGCCGCGGGAGCAGCCCGGGCTGGCGCTTCTGCCGCGGGGGCAGCCCGGGCTAGCAAAGCGGGAGGAAGCGCCGCTCCCAGGCACGTGGCGAGGCAAGGCGGGAGGCAAAGAGCATCCTCGGGGAGTCGCAAACCAGCAGCGAGGCTGGAGCCTGGGCACCGAGGTCTCCCCGATCTGCTGCTTCCCCGCACGAATTCTTCCCCTTCCCGGCGCTCTAGCCTCTGCGCTACCTTGAGGAGCAAGGAGGTAGCGGCCTCTGCCCACTTCAAAGGGGGCCGCAGGTCTTCGACATTGTCACTGGAAGATCCTTTGAGATTCTTGGGCAAAAGACCATACAAGTGCAAAACATTAATGCTTTATAGCTGATGAGGGCATATGCATTCAAATACTAAGTGGCTCGAGGAGCACACAGGTAGCATATGTAAATAAGGCAGCCATCAAAAGGAAGGCAGGCCTCAGTTGCAGTCTGAGAATGAATAAAACATGCAGCAAGTGGTTTTGCATCTTCCAAACTTGCTATATATGTTGTAGCCCCAGGCTTGACAGCATCATAAATAAATGAGAGCCAAACCCACACTCTGTGGAGTCAAAAAAGCGTCAGTTTACTAAGCAGGAAAGAGCAAAAAGGAGCCAAAGTTGGTCTTTTAGCAATCCTGCCACCCCAAGCATCTTGTCAAGGGAATAACAACGGTGTTTAAAAAGCCACCCCCCTCCCCAGGTGGCCCTTTGGAAAGGTAATCATCCACTGCTGAGTGCTGGCCTATAAACGCGGGGAATGTGCATACAGGGTGGTAAACAGGCAGCATGGTGAGGCTGGAGCAAGATTGCCATCTCTGCAGCTCAATCGCAGCCTCCTCACCACCACCTGAGCAGCAGCATTAAGCAGTAACTAGGGTATTTGTGAGGTTTACATTCAAGAGGGATGCTCCAGAAGGATGCTTTACTATCGAGTGCCATGGTGCCTCAGTGCCTCGTTCTGTTCAACAGGAGGCAGGTTAAATGAGCCCTCCCGGCAGCTGAAGCATCAACATAACAAGATAAGCAATCAGATCCATTCACTCAGCATGCAGAGGCCAAGTGAGCTGAACCATAGGGACAGGAATATCTGTCGACTTCTCATGAATCATTCCTGAATGCCTTGCTTCAGTTAAGGAGTTTAAAGTACCTACCCGCAAGCCAGCATCCATAGGCTGGAGCCTGCCTGTGCAGAGAACACCTATGTTTCCCTCTCCTGTGCTCTAAGTCCTCTATATAATTCCTTTGGCTTGAGATTGCAGCATGTGCACAATGCATGCACTTGTCCTGGAATGACTTTCTGCACAGATTATCAAGCATTTAAAAGCCATCTTAAAATTATCTCCTTTCACAGCAGGAGACAATTCCTTGTAACAAAGGTCACTGACGAAGCAAACCAGTATACTTGTTCATTCATAATATATTGTATAGGTCTGTAGTTACAGATAGTTCTGCCCCATAAAGCCATTAAGAAATCTGTAAAGCTGGGCTGGTGGAGGAGGGGTGACAGGCACCTGAACCAACTCTGTTAACCTCAGTTAGCATTGTGGGTGCTCAGCCCTTTATCTTAAGTAGGATTTACCATCTACATTTACATTCCCTTCCAGTTTTAGGTCCTAATTCAGCAAATATTTACATGCCTGGGTAACTTGACTCATGGGAGCAATCTCATTGATGTCAAGGCAGTTGTACATATGGATAAAGCTATTTGCAGATGCAAATAGGATGGACCCTTAATCTGAATTTCAACAGGTTGTTGGAAGCAGGGATGAACATAATAGCTTGAACTTGTTTTCTTTCCCATCAGTTACATAGTTGTAAAGGACAGAAAATTGGAAGAATATCAAATGTTAGAGCCTTCTTGCTCTTAGTTTTTCTTAATCTTGTCAGGGCAAATTGACAAGATTAAAAAAGACACTTTATCATGTTTTAACCATATATTTTAGAAATAGAATATATTCTGCTTTTATAAGTTGGTAGATTACTAAATGTCACTAATGGCTATTTTCTTTTTCTTTTTTTTCCCCCCCATTCATAGTAAATTCACAATGAACTTGTCAATGTTTTGAATGAGAATGTTCAACAGTTACACTGAAAGAGAAATTAGTTATAAATCTAGGTTTGGGACGACACCAGCTGACCTGATGCAAATACAACAGTCCTGTATTGAAACTGTTCACCTGGAAAGAAGGTCGTCGACGGACCAAGTCCCATGACTGGAAGGGGAGGGAGGAAGAAAAAGGGTGGAGATAAGTAAGATGTACATGAAATTTACCTGGTTAAAATATTCAGTCAGTATAAGTGATTTGAATCCCATAGTGGCCAGTGAAAGTTAAGCATTAAATGAAGCAGCAGACACCTCAAACAGATATAAAGGCATTATGAAGGACCTATCCATTAAGGAGGGCTCTTAATGGTCCATACTACTCAGATGGAGATGTGCTAGTGACTGTATTTAATTCAGGCTGTGGGAGAAACAGGTTGTGTGTCAGAGTGCTCCCAGTTAGCTTATACTTTCATATATTTATATATATATTTTCAAAACTTAATACAATTTTTATATATTTACCTTAGCAATATACAGTGTTTCCCTGCAATACTCCCATCATCAGCACCATAGCTTCCCCTGTAATAAAGAGTTCCCACACAGAAGAACTTACAGTGTAAGAGAGCAAAGGGAGCATCATTCTCCCTCCCCTCCTGGAGAATTGAGGCACAGAGATAAGAGATTAGCCAAGGGTCATGCAAAGCCCAGTGCAGAACTGATAACTCTGAAAGCGCCAGTCAGGCCTTTAGGTCAAGCCCATCCTGTCTCCCTGAGCCATCATTGCAGAGCCTGTTGTCGGTTTTCTTAAACTGGGCTCTCCAACTAGACAGCCACAATATATCTGGAAATTCAGCAATACAGATACTTGCTTAAGAGCAGCTTTCCTAAAATACTAACTACTACAATACTACACATCAAGCATAAAAATAGACCATTGAAAAGAAACCTTTGTCTGGTCAACCTCAGTGTAATTCCTGTAATTAAAATGAATGGAACATTTGGGATATGGCTTTACAAAGAAAGCAAGCCTCAAACAAAGCGCTGTTCTTTTCAGTCCTGGAGGCCAATAATACTTAAAAAGTTTTTACCTTGTTTGTTTTTTTTAAAAAAAAAAGTTTTTCACAACTCCCTTTTTTAGTATTGTCAGAAATTACAATCTGCTACATATAAGGTAAAACAGTGTAACCACACTTTCATCAATGCTAAAAACCAACCCAAAAAGAACTCGCATACAGATTTTTGAGACATTGCACAAATCTTGAAATACCACCCCCGTTCTAGGTCAAGGGGACTGTGTGGAGATTGAGGGTTAGCAGTGTCATTCTGGCTGCTTAGAGGAAAGTGAAAAAAAGCAATCAGGAAAACTGGATTCATGAACTACTCTAAATCATTGCAGGTGTCTATGCAAAATCATGGCATTTTCTATTGCAGAGCCTCCATAGGAGTTATGTTTTTCTGTGTAGGGAATAAAACAGACTTAATGTGACCCTGTTCTGAAGCTTTGGCAGGTCAGTGCCACAGAAAAGTGTTAGGCTTGTTAGTACAGCAACCAACGTTCACATGCGTAAATGCAGGGTTTTTTGTTTGTTTGTTTTTGTTTTTTTTTAGGGGAGGAGGGGGAGGAAAGAGGGGAAACAGCATTTCTCCAGTTACAGCCATATACTTTACTACCACTAAAATTGCAATATACATTTTTATCATGTATAACTTAACCTTTCACATATATTCATGGCTATCTTTCTATTTAGAAGTAAGGGTTAAGGGGGCTTGAAAGCCTTATGTAAGGGCTTGGAAAAGCAAGAAGAGTAAAGAGAGTAGAAGCAACTATTTAAAGGACGTGTCTTATGAATGAATATATGAATTTAGTGTGGCACTGGTTATTTTATTACTTTAAGTATTCGATACCTTTGCTAAAATACAAATAACCTCATATCTATCAGAGCTACATACAGATATTTTGTTCCTTGACAGATAGAAAAAGGAAACAACTACTCAAGTATCCTAGGAAACAGCAGTGTCAGTCTCTGCACAATTATCTTGAATGACTTTGTTCTTCAGTCATGCTGATACCATAAAATCTTTGTAAAAGACACAGATTGTAACCTTTGATAGATATATTTATATACTTGCTAGTTAGTTGTATATTTTGTAAAAAAAAAGTATGCACTTCAAATAATATTTCAATGCCTCCTTTTAGATAAACTTTGTACACTGTTTCTATTGTACATTAACATGTTAAGGGCTCTATACCTAAAGAAAATGGAAATTAATTTCCTTGTAAATTCACATGGGATCAATGCATAAGATTTATTACTCAAATTTTGACACAAATAAAGTTATTCATGTAAACATGTTTTCTTCATACTCTGTCATCTTTCTCAATATCAAACTAATTCTGATAAGAGCCATATAACAACTTACAGCTACTGGGTTGGTACAGACAGCCTGCTCTAACCTGGCCTCACAGTATCAAAGCAGGATTACACTAGGATGCTCTGCATTGTCTTCAGGGCTAAACTAAGATTTTTCATTAACTCTGGTCACCTTCTTATGAATTACCTTTCCTTGTTTCAGAACAGGGAAACAGCTTTGGTAGCAGAGGACAGCCCCACTTGGAGCACAAGGAAACTGAAACAGTGCTAACTTGTCCCCTCAGAGGGCAAACACTGTGTACAGAGCAGTGCTGAGCTTTGCACAGCTGACCTGAGTGCCTGCCTATGCTGGGCTGCCACTTGCTTTGCAGACAGCACCACAGGGAACCTCATCTTCTTTTGAGCAGGACTTGCCTTGACTAGGCTTCAGGTTGCTCTCCGCTTGCTTTGTGGATGTTTAAAAGTTTTGTACAAATACACGGTGCCAGTAAATTCAGAATGGTGTTTGCACTGTCAGAAAAAAAACCAAAAATGAAAAAAACACACTGATCCAAAGGACTTTTGCTGTTCAAACTGCAAAATCTGAAACTCCTAACTTTTTGAAATATGGGATAACTACCCACTAGAGAAGAATGGGTTTGTGGGATAACCTTAAAACTTACTTGAAACTGTTCCATTAGCTGTTCAGAGTCAAGTACAAAATGATAAAATAGCAGGTCAACAGGAAATGGAGGTAAATGCAAGGCCTTGGTGAGAAACAACAGATTAGTATGTTCCCAAAGGATAATTAACAATTCACCTCTTCCCTTTCCAGTATAGAAAAAAGGAAGTTATAGAAGAATAAAGACTGGAAATATTTCCCTTACGCCACATACCTATGCTATAAATGGGTATCCATACACACAAAGCCACCTTAAGGGTCAAATAAGATTCCTATCAACAGCAATCAGGGCAGGACTTAGTATCATAACTAAGTTTTGAGTATTTGATGCCCATTAGGCAGGTATTTTATCTTTCTTGCTAGTGATCACAGCTGCAAACTACTTATACCAAGTTTGAAACAGCAGCAGCACAACAACTTAAGTCTGCATTAAGAATAGTAAAGCTTTTAAAAATACACCTTTATATAGATAAAGGTCTAAACCCAATTCCTGCACTTCTCATTGGCATCACTTTAAGGTTAAATAGGACCCGCAGGGTAAGCTTGCTTACCTGTCTATTCACACACAATATTAAAATGAACAATTGGGCAGTGTACTTTACAATCAACCACAACCCTTTGTGAGGTGAAGTACCAGGAGTAACAGATCACACAAGTAGCTGGGATCTTTCCTTCCACAGTAGGCCATACACATTTTTTTTTTTTTTAAATAAACTGTATACAAAGAATTTAGTACATTACAGTGATTGACCAAAAATTAGATCTCCCCCAAAACTGATCTTTTTGGGGGCCAGCCTTAAATATTTGAGGTTTGCCTGATGGCCCATGATTTCCCCAGTGCATTTTCCTACAGAAACCCAAGGCCACTCATGTAGAGGATACACAACAGAAGTGCTGCACAATGAGGGCAGCAAACATGGGCCCAGCAGCTCCTTTCCACAGCCCAGCCCCTCAGCACTACAGACCCCAGCATGCCCATGCCAACATCACGAGGCACCCCATGACATCACAGCGCACCCTACTCATGCCCCAAGAGGGTTATTTTTCAGTAGTGTCAGGTATGATGGAATTCACACTCATGTAGTTGCATTTATTGTGCATAAACTTCAGTCACATGTACCGCTTTTCATAGAAATCATATAAAGCAAAATTCACAATTGCATCAAAACCTGAGTTCTAAAACCAAAAAAGTTTGCATCCCTCACAAGTTCATAATAAAATCCTGGCTGCATTTTCAAGAAACAACTGTTAACAGGGGAATGGAGTTTAGTGTTAAATAGCAGCAGTCTCCCCACACATTTCCTCCAAACTAGACAACTCCAGTGTTTGTTACACTGGCAATCTCTGAAGATTTGCTCCAGGATTGGGGCAGATAAACTGGATTCTTGCCTGTATTCCTGCAGGACCAGTCTTGCTCTGAGCCATCTTCCTGAGCAGTGATCCCTCCCAGGCTCCCTACAGAGATACAGGGCAGTAGGGGGTTCTTAGCAGTGAGGAGAAGGGGCCAGCAGGCATCGGCTGTTGCTACGCAGCAGAGAGGCTCCAGCCCCAACATCAGCCCACCACTAACCCCATGAAATGCAGGGATGCAGGGGGGCTCTGGAAGTTTTGAATCCCACCTCCTGCCAAAGTTTTTTTTTTTTTGCGCTACCTGTGTCTGTGCTTTGGCAGCAGGGTGCTTTTTCAAGTTTATGAATAGTCAACATGAGCCAACAGGCACAACTGTGAAAGCATCTTTAGCAGGATCTACCCTCACACTGCTCAAACCTAAGAGGTTAGATCCCATCAACATGACTTGATTACCAGTTTAATAGAAAAGGGTTTTTTTGCCTCTAGTTAGTTCAATATGGAAAGTAACAGTCCTGTTTAGTAGTAACTAACACAATTTTAGCAACAGGAATGTCAGTCCTCAAGATCCCTTTTAGGAGTTTTAAAGCCAGAATGCTGAACAGCTGCTCAAATTGCTTATCTTGACCTTGTTACCTACCACACACTCAATGCAAGATTTGGCATTCTAGGGCACCTCCATTTTTTCCTCCCAAATCATAAGCTGGGTGCCAATTCCCCACTGATAAGCTACATTTTATTCATTTTTTCTGACAAACGAGGAAACAAGACAGAGCTAGAAAACGAGGTATCTGCTTTGAACAGGATTATTGATGTTCACCACTTCAAATAACTGGAAACAAGACAGAATGGCAAAACACACCTAGGTCACAGCTTCAGCTGCCTGAAGCTTCAGGCAAGACAACACATTCTGTAAAATTTGTTTTTCTAGAAAAGAGTTTGTGTTCTAGAAATGAAATACTCTGGCTGTTTGAAGCTTAAGTGTTACAACAGTGCTAAATGATAGCAACAGCTGAACAAAGTTAAACCATTACCTCAGGTTCAACTTTACCCTATTAGAAATCAAAAGTCCTCAAGCCTCCAGAATATGTTTCCAGAACTGGTGACCAGAGAGTGGTGATACTGCAGTGCCAGAATATGTCCAGTTGTAACAGGTGTTCAGTGTATGTAGAACTCACACTTCCAGCCTGAGAGACTTCTATTGCAAGGTGTGAAAGATGAGTCATCTCATGGAATAGTCATCTGTACAGCTTAGGTTGCTTCAGATTTCCTCTTGAGCTGCAGCAGCAGTTTTCTAAATGCTTTTAAGTTCTGATTTGCTGTGATGTTAGTGCCAATAGTCTCTTGCTAAGCAGCGCATTGTGTCGCTGAAGGTACTCGATTACATCTCCTTGCTTCTCAACAATCTCTTCTAAACTTGAGTTTTCCCTTGGAGAAAAACAAGGAAGGGAATATCATTATTAAAGAAAAGATGGAAGCTTCCTAACATACCAGAAAGTATTACTGACTTTGAGAACTCTTCCTTCAGTTTTGCTTTTGTTGATCTGGCCAGCTTTACTGAGGAAGAAGTGCCTGCAACACTTACAAGTTTTAACCTGAATCATGCATGACAAGGCAGGAAAAGGGCTAGCCACCTCTGTGACATTTTTCATGAGCAATAGTGAGGTACATTCTGCTAGTTCATTACAGAAAGGTTAATGTCAGCACATTCATGCTACAAGTTTGCAAAACAGCAAAAACAGACTATGCAGTAATATCATAAAGCAAAATGTGCGTGTCACCTTGTCAATGAATTATCAAGCTCTAAGCAAACTGCTTGTGATGTCTATAGCCAAGAGTATTAAGACACCAATTTCTTCACTGGTCTATAACAGCATTTGAGGACCGTTAATACTGCCACAGTAACATAAGAGCATTATCCAGCATTGGCAGTATTCTGTATCTACACTTTACAGACTCACATACAGCTTAGTCTCAGCTTAGATTATCTTCAGCATTCATATATGTTCCCATTAGACTGTGTTTAACAGGACACTCCAGCATTAAGTAAACCAAGCAGAAAAAATATATACCTTAAAAACACACTTCAAAGCTTCAATTTTTAAAAAATATTGTTGCTTAACTGAAAAGAGTCTTGTAGACAAACTCGTTCACAGCCTTAACCCCTAAGCTACACTACCAGCTTCAAGCATCAGAAGGGCTCAATGAGAAGCTTAGATGGCAGAGGTCACGCGACTCAGAAAGCATTCTTAGAATCAGGGTCAACCACAGGGCTGACAGGATTCACTTTTCAATAGACCTTAAATCACCGGGGAAAGAAAGAGCCAGAGCTGTATAGGCCTGGATTAAAATAACAGTTCTCACAGGAAGTGTGCACTCTTTTTAATCAAAGGATCAGAGCCTTTTCCTCAGCCAGTCTCCATGTTGTTGCCCAATTGTTCTCTAGGTGCTTGAGGATTTCTCAGGGGAGAGGCTGAATGAGAAAGCAATGAGGTCCCTCATGCATCCACTGCTGTTTATATTAAGATGCAAGCCCAACATTGTATCAACATAACCAAGACAACTCTGAAGCCTTCCTGTATCCAGACTTCCATTTCTAAGTTCCATGACCCCATGTGTATGTTGCATTTGTGCCACCTGGGCAAGTATAGTCATTTTGACTTCTGCAGCTGAACTTGTAAGAAGCAAGATATTGTACAAGAATTTGGAAATATTCTTCTAGGGAAGTCCAAGTTAGGGCTCAATAAAAAAAATCAAAACTATCAGGCTCATTTCAGCAGCTACAAGGTGTGCACCTTCTGACTGCCTGACCAGAGGAAACAAGCAATAAGTGTCCGTGCTTGCATGGCCAATGTTGGAAAGATCTTTCACAACTTGCTTTCCTCTTAAAAGACACATCCACCTTTAAACTTCTTTCCCAAACCAGAAGTACACTCCAAAGCCCTTGCTAAAAATCATCCGCTCAACTGCTAGAATAAGGCACAGCTTAAAGCTACCTTATTCATCTATCAAGATGCAGCAGTACAGTTGCGTGAAGTGGCTGAAGCCAGGCTTCTGTAGGCATGCTTTAAGTAGCAGTATTAACACACTAGTATCTGTCCTCAAACTCCTATATAAAGTCAACCAAAATAGAGTAAGCATAGTTATTTATAACACATTCAAGATTTTTGCAACCAGCCATAAATGGTCCAAATCATTTCTACCCTTCTGTTTGAAGATTTTTTTTATAAAGAATTGCCATACTAGGTATAAAATATAACACACACAAAGTAGTGGTAAGAAAATTACATGTTCAAGATGCTTTAAGAATTAGTATCACCTCTATTTGGGTTGACAGATGTAAGACTAAACACAAGTCTGTACAGAAACCAATGCAACTGAGTTGTTACCAGCATATCATGGTTGACAAGATGTACACATATTAAAAGATTAATACAGAAAGTCTTACTTGAATCCTGTTTCTGAGGTAATGTGACTGGGGTAAGCATACATCTTCTCTTCTTCAATTATATCAGGTCTTGGCTTTGCACGATTGAAGTTGCTTATTCTCACTGCAATGAAGTTTCATAAAATAATTGTAAAAGCAAAAGTTAAAGACTTATTGATGCCACCCTGTGCCACATGCTCTAGGTGTCCCTGCTGGAACAAGGGAGGTGGACTAAATGATTTCTAGATCTTTTCCAACTTTAACCATTCTGTGATTCTGATTGGGTTCCAAGATAAAAAACACCCTCCTGAAGAAATTAAATGAGCTTGCCTGAAATTGGGCAACCAAAAGGCAATAAGGCAATTTCAGGAGTATGAAGAATAGAAAGAAAAAGCAGAATCATATAAAGTGGCTTTAATTATGAATTAGAAAAGTCAGTCAGTCTTTCTGTTCTGCTGCTCAGACCACCACAAGTGAAGATACAAATGGGGAATCTTAAGTGGTGCTTAACATCCACAGAGCTGAGCCTGGCACCCAAGGGAGGAATACAGCTTAGGGGCCTTGGAGCCATGAACAGCTTCTGAGGGGCTGACAGGCACAGGCTGCCCAAGGGGGTTGTGGAATCTCTGTCCTTGGAGACCTCCCCAAGCCACCCTGGGTCCTGCTTGAGAAGTGGGCTGCCCTAGCCGATCTCTGAAAGTCCCATCCAGCCTGGGCCATTCTGCGAAAGGGAATGGAGAGTCAGACTGATTTTGGACCATAACTAAGCAAAAAGCAATAAAAAATGCTGTAGGGTTTTTGATTCCAGTATCTACTCACAACTCATTTAAAACAGCATTCACAGAAAGACTACCNAGCCTGGGCCGTTCTGCGAAAGGGAATGGAGAGTCAGACTGATTTTGGACCATAACTAAGCAAAAAAGCAATAAAAAAAAATGTTGTAGGGTTTGATTCCAGCATCTACTCACAACTTATTTAAAACAGCATTCACTGAAAGAGTTTAACAAGACTACCTGCTATGAAGCAGGAGCTTGTCTGCTCGCTCCAAAACCAGGACAGAGTTGCTATAGCAAGTCACGAGTTACGCTGCCCAGAGAGGCTCTCTGTGGTCAGCTGCTCCACCACAAGGTTGGCTGCCGAAGACCGAAGTCATTCATGGGCACCTGAATAAGGCTTAAAACCAAATTTAACAGACACAGAATGGGGAGGTGGGGAGAAGCTGTATCCTCCGCATATTTCTGGATGCAAACTGAAAACATCTGATGCTCCTCCATAGCAGACAGGGAATTACAGGCAGGGTACACCAGGGAAACCCAGAATGTACATTCTGGTCTCTGTAGTCAGGGCTGCTTGTAAAGAAATGTATCTAATACTAGTAAAAAACAGGTCATTCTGGCTCTGAGAAATCCATATAAACACAGAGAAAGTCAATAATACAGTAGGGTTTATTACAGGCCACCCTGATAAAACAATGCCAGAGCCTCCAGAGGTTAGCTACACGTTGGGCTCAAAGGTTAGTTATTTCCATGACTATATTCCTCTGCAAAAAGCCACGGAGGAATAGACGAGGAATTTCCAACATGCTTTGTTTGTGGGAATGTTAGCCTGCTATTCAAGTGATGTTAAAAGTACATAGGAAAAAGCCATTAAATGCATATATTCAGTAAGCCTTTGAAAACTTGGCCTCCTACTCTGTCAGTGAACTTAACACTAAATTGATATTTAGAGTACTTGGGTTTATATACACATTTATCTCGCTTTAAAGACATACAGATGTATTCATGTCAACTCTACAAGTCATTCAGAATAATTCCATGTAGACTTTCAACTCCCTCTGAATTCTAGAGCTATATACATATTGCTATGTATATATTGCAAATGGGAGGGCAGGCAGCTGCCTTCCTTAATACTGTGCATCAATTTACAAGATTGCTCCAATAAGTAAAAAGGAGATCCTAGAACTACAGTCAAGTGTTCCACACTTCCACTTTTGTTTGGGAGGCATAAATATAGCACTTCAAAAAAATATAAAAGCAGATACATAAACCTACTATAGATAAGGATTTACATCTCAGGAGCAGTTTAGAATTAACTGCAGAAGCAGAGGAAAAACAGGACACCTGAACTGTGACACTATCCAGAAAGCTTTAGGAGCAAACAAGCCAGCACAGGTCATCGGCTTCCAGTGAGAAGTGAGCCCAAACCACCTCCATCCCCACCACTGCTGCTCCTTTAGCGCAGAACTCCATTAGCTGCCAATATCTCAACATGAGTGGTGGCTAAGTGCTTTCCATGGAGAGGAGCACTCAACAGCAAACAAATGCCTCCGCTTAAGAGCATCCAACTAAGGAAGCTTAATGTTTCCAGGCAGTCTGCTCTGTCCCTCAGAAAAGGCTGATGGCCACTATTAACAGCAGGTTCCCAGGCTATTTGCAAAACTGACCAAAGACATTTGTTTTGCCTCAGAAGAGCTTTAGCTTAACAGACACTCAAACAGCCCCTACACATGAGATACAGATGTGGAGACAGTCTCTTAGCTTTACTTAAACATATATTGGAATAGAAAGCAGGATTGGAAAAGGCAATCTAGGGAGATTAATGGAGCTGAGTGCTTGCCTCAAGATGAGTGATCTCTAAAATTACCTGTGCACATTGAACTTTAGAGAGGGAGGCTCAGAGGGCACCTTCGGGTTGCCAAGGAAGCAAGGTGACACAGCATCAGAAGGGAACACCTTGCTTCTGCCCAGAAGTGCCACTGTCCCCTCTCCACCTTTGCACCAGCAACCCCTGGGTCCCTGCTTTTCAATCTCCTTCCATCCACCTTCCTCAGTTGGGTGAGCTGTTCTAAGAATGCTCTACAACTTCATACTATGAAGGGGTGAGCACGGGCATTGGGTGAGCACTGAAACCAGGGCCATACAAGGGAAGAAGACAGATCCTCCTGGTGACAGGCAGACGGGCTGTAAGCTTCCTTGGAAACCCAGGCTCAGAGCTGACAAGGGCCAACTGTCCTCCAGTTGTGGAAGCTGCTTCTCATGGAGATAAATCATGTATTCTTTGAGCTACAAGGGGCTTCAGAGTAAAGAATACTGCTCCCTAGAACTCTTGTGCTCCAGTTAAGAGTTTCATAACTTGCCTCTTCTATCCTCGCTTGCCTATGGAACAGGCTGCCCAGAGAGGTTGTGGAGTCTCCTTCTCTGGAGATCTTCAAGACCCGCTTGGATGCAGCCCTGTGCCACATGCTCTGGGTGACCCTGCGTGTGCACGGGGGTTGGACTAGATGACCTCTAGAGGTCCCTTCCAACCTTAGGCATTCTGTGATTCTATGATTCTATGTCAGGAGACAATGATGTCTGCCATTCTTGCGTTGATTCCCTGGAACCGGGCAGCTTATACTTTGACATCAGGTCATAACGCTGGAGAACAGTGAGCCTACTCAGGCAGCACTGGTGTATTGAAGTGAATATACAACAAGCCAATACAATTTGGCCCTTTGCACAGTTGTAGGTGCAGTTCTAGAACTGGAATCTTATTTCTTGGTGTATTTTAATTTCAATATGGTTACAGGAGTGCCAGGACTAGACTTCACCTCCAAGATGAGGAATTTACTGGACAGTGTTTCTTAGTATGCCTTACATTAGAGAAAGGTCACATCAAGTTTTTCCTTTAAAAGAGACACTAAGATTAATTAGTATTCTAAGACTTCCTCCAGCATAAGTGATTATCATAGAAGTGGCTCTTGCTTTTAAGTTCCATGCAGTACTAAGGGAGTTTCTACTTTCGTCCTGCCACCTGATTACAAGTCAAGAGCAAGCTAGTAAATTTTGCCCATCTTTTTTCACCAGATGAACTAGCACTACTGAGCTAAGTTGTTGCCACCTCCTTAATTAGGAAACAGCATCTCGGAAGAAATATGAAGTATCTAACTCAAGCGCAGAATCCCTAATACCTTAGATACAGATATAACAGCGAGTGCCTCTAGTTTTTGGAGCAAGAGAATTGCATTTTTACTGTCTCACCTCTTTAGTGCTTTCAGCTAGTCTACAAGTTAATTGCATTCAAGTTCATACAAGACAAACCCAAATATCTCTAATCTCATCTTAAAAACTACTCAATTTAAGCACTTTTTAAATTATATTTTAGATACCACACGATCTAACAAGTCTTGATAAATTACACTAAAGCATCAGTTAACCTTAAAGACGGTGACAGTACAAAGTATCACAACTTTGAGGCAGTATCTTACTAGTGTTAGCACAGATTAAAAACTTTACCATTACAGAGACAAAGAGGATCTTTTCAGGTGGGAATAGAGAAATAAAAAAAGGAAGAGATTTACAGGTTTGGAGACTGAGGAACACCAAACTATAAGATCAAATATCACATTTGAATCCCAGAAGCTGTTCTAATAAAGCAGACTTACTGCTCCATAACTTGCAGGACAGGCATTTGAGGAAAAAGCTAGTAAATACAAAAAAACCCACCACAGAATACATTTATGACCACTTAATTGGATGAGTAGCTTTAGGATAACAAAGTTTTATCCAGCAATAGTTAGACACCAAGTCAAGTCTGCGAGTCTTCCTACTTGTCCAGGCTAGCCTTAGTTGTCCTGCTACAGGCACACAGTCATTCTGTATTCATGTCTGCAGTTAAATGTCTTGGAGTACCAAGTACTGTGCCATCCTCTGAACAAACTAAGTTTCTCAGTAGCTATTACCTCTCACTCGTTGAGAGAAAACTGCCACTCACCTGTGTAAATCACTAGGCACGTCAGGGAACTGATCAGTTCCAGGCCCAGGACCCCCAGGATGAGATACAGGTACACTTTACTGTGGTCAGGAAAAGAATGCTGAACTGACAGAATCAAAAGCAGGGCCGCATTTCCTACAAGAGAAAAAAGGACTTTTTAAGATGTAGCAGTCTTAGTTGAAAATAATCTCCTGCTCATTGCCAGTATCTGGAATACTTCAATAACACTTTGCCAATTCATCCTGTACTTGCTGCTATGTTAATGCAGGTGACACCAGCTCACAGCTGCTGGTTGTAAAATGAGATCTCATTTCAGTGTTTAGTAGTACAAAGTTGTAGGTTTTCCTATGGATCTTTCTGACTTCAAGAGGAATGGACTAGAAATACCTGATAACATATACACAGCCTTAAACTATTTCTTACCTTATTGCTGCCATCTATTCCCTCCAAGCTTAAGAATTTTTCTAAGAAGCTTATAAACTACTCAGGATTTGCAGCCAGAGAAGGAGGGCACCTCCCTACAAGGGATAAATTTAAGCATCTTTAAATGAGACTAACATTAAACAAACAAAAGCAAGACACAACATTTTTGCTCAAGGAGAACTTACATAGGCTTCTAGTTGCCTAGTTTTACCTTAGCACTTTCAAGTTACTGAAAGATGAACTGAAATGAGAACAATTAATCATAAAGAAAAAATGTATTTCAAAAGGCTGAATTATAAATCAAATTCTTGTCTAAGAGGTTCTGCAGGTTGCCATCCAGTGCTCCAGATTCTTTAGGTGGCCTCTCTCCACAGCATACTTCTAACACAGGGTATGAGGGATTCTTAAATGTTTTACAGCTAGCCCAGTAAAGCATTAAATATATTAGGACAATGAAATTCAGGCACTATAGAGTTCTCATCCATACTGTTAGGCAACTGACCTATCAGGGTAGAAGCAATATCTGCAGGAATTCATAATAGTGAAGTGCACAGCCTTCTGAATTAGGTTTGCATCAAAAGCTACTGCATTTGAATACTTAGATGGGGGAAGCAGTTTGGTGGGGAGAAACAGACTGTAGCCAAGAGAAGGCAGGGCTAAGTTAAATATTCCAGACTTTATTGCAATAGGTAGAAACAAACCTTTTGCTCCCTCGCAAAATATCCTTGTCTGCTGCAGACTGATCTTTTCACTGCACATAAGTATCTTCAGAGCTCTACCTAGTGGCCATAACCTGAATTTTGTACAATCAAGTTGACTACATGGCCTTTTAGCAGCTGCGTGGAAAGCTGACTAGTGTTTTCTACAAAGATAAGCCATGTAACCCACCAACACTGTCAGAAATAAAATTTAGTCTACTTATTCAGAAGGCTTACAGTAGGGAGACAGTGATTACAAGAAGCAAAACTACAGAAGCTGCATGCCTCCTGGTGTTCCTTGGAAAAAGCTTCTTCAAGTCAGAAGAGTTTTAGAGCTGTTAGTTTCTCTTAGAAAGGAGTAGCTATGTGTTGGGACTTTTCATCTTTCAGGGGCCAGTGGAAGCACAGAATATGGGGGTTAGAACAGTCCCACCCTCCATGCTTTGCACATAGAAAGCAGAAGGTGGCAGTCCTAGTTTGCCCACCACTTAGATCTGCCTCTGAAGCAAGACTGACTCACTTTGCTAGTTTCAGGCAGCTGCTGAGCACTATGCCATTCATCTGCTCAAGTAAAATGCGAAGTGTCAAAAGGGTTCAATTTAAAAAAAAAAAAACAAAAAAAAACAAAAAAAAAAAACAAAAAAAAACCACCACACACCACACAATGCACTTTNAAAAAAAAAACAAAAAAAAACCACACACCACACACAATGCACTTCTTGGAAGGAAGAGTCATCTTGCCACATGTCCAACTAGGCAAACAAGTACACACATCAAGGCTACTATCAGACACTGACTGAAGATTTTCTAGTTGGAAACTGCTAATGACTAGATTTACCTGACACTTGTGAGCAGGCAACTAAAATTTCTTTACAACATATAACTGGCAGCTCAGAAAAGCCAGTCAGGAGGTCCATCTGACTAAAAAACAGCACTTAAGTAAATTTGTGTGCAAGATTAAGAGTTCCTAAGGGACAGGATCAACTGTTACACAATTCAAAGCTTTACAAGAGCAGGAGACCCTACACAGACACACAGGTAACAAGCTCACTTCACCTGTGGAGTGTATCACCAGAGGAAGCCTTTTGAGATGTCTTGTGGATCGATAGATTGAGAAGTAACCTCTGCTTCGGACTTTGCTGTGATGGTGGTGGATGTATCGTTCAAAGAAGACATGCAGAATCCACAAGATCACTTTTGCAATGATTATGACAGTCTGCACTTTCAGTGGATGAGTATAGTTTCCAGGGCACTTGTCCTGATTTGGATTGGGGTAGGAACAGAACATGGCTGCTAAGAAAGCTAGAACAACAAAAACAACCTGTAAGAGAAGAGATGGGAAGGCTGTTAAACACATCACATACACCCCTCTTAAGAGA
>VWPW01008663.1:20338-287513 GCA_013389825.1 Crypturellus undulatus | reverse complement strand
GAAATGTGCAGAATCTTGTGTGTCTGCTGTATATCCACTATATTAAGCTTATGCTGGGTGAGCACACAAGGAAGCACTTCCATTTATGCTATGATAAATACCATATGTCTATTACCAGAGTATATAATCTTATGTGCGTTTACTGTAAATTGAGTCCATAATAGATCTACACAGATCTCCAGTGAAGTTAATAATGTGAAGATGGATCCTAGTATCCCAATTCTACTTGGCCACAGGCAGTAAAAATCAAAGTTTTAATTTACTGATTAAAACAAGAAACTGACATAAATTAGAATATGTGGTTAAGATTATGATTTCAAGATACTAAATATAATGAGGTATTTAAAAAAGAATATTATTTCAGTTCTGATCTCTACATTACTGTTGATAAGTTTGAGTTTATGGTTAGAAGAACATAGAGGTAAAATAAAAGAAACTTATTTATGGCCAAGTTTGTTTCATGCAAATGCAATAGACACATATTATGATCTAAATATTAATTATAAGGGCAAATCTCTCCCCCCTTACTCTAGTATTTAATGGCTAGAGTGGCTTCTAGAATTTCTTCATTTTACATCTTCCCATTTTCACTGTATAGCAATCTTACCATATTTTTTAAATGGACACTATTAAATAAAAATATATGATATAATCATTTCAAACTTTTTTTTTTGAGGGGGAAGCAGGTAAAATAATTCTATATTTGTTTCTCTAATTCTTTAATCAAGCCTGTGTGTCAAAATGCCCTTCTTGATTTTTACGATTTTCACAGCATTCCAACATGCCTTAAATCATCTCCACATAGGTTTATTTTTCACACAGTAGAGTACGTATGGTCATGACACACTCTAGAGAAATCTTCCAGATGCTTTTTTTCAAATCAATATCATTGAGGCTTATATTTTAGTACTTACTGTCTTCAAAGCAAGCTATCAGTTTACAAACATGCTCTGACACTCATTTGGATGCCATTGAAGATTCCTGGCTTAATGAACAATATGTGACACCTAAAAGATTATTCATCTGTCCGTAGGAAGAAAAGAATTGTTTAGTTATTTTAAAATATTTAACACATCTGATGAATAGTTTTTCTTTCATCTTTTAATCCTTCACATAAATTGCAATTTATTTCTGAGGCATTACTCAGGCATTTTTCCCCGGCTATTATCTGTGCAACTTTACCTTCTCTTTAACAGCATAAGGACTAGAAGCAGCCTGGCTAAAGAAAACAAAAGGAACAATGATATGATAAAGGGTGTGTAGTTTTTGTGCAGTTTTACCATAATTGTTCCCAATGGTTTAAGCCTTAGTTTTCCATAGCACTGGAAATAATTGTGATTCCTAATTCAGGCTTCTGCAAGGCCTACAGCTACCCGATCTTCCTCACTTCCCATTTTGTGGTTCAAGGTGCAGTATGAGCAACATCTGTTATCTTTATTTTGAAGTGTTAATAAATTGGCTGCTGTTGCACAATGAACGCTTTTCTTTTTTAGATTTTTTCCAGTGGTGCTTTTCTTCATTCACTGGTTTCAGCTGAATAATCTTGCAGCTCTTCTTTCTATGAAGTTCATTTACAAGTCCCAAAGGGCAACTGTTAGAACAGTGTCAGGTACTTACAGTCGTTTTTTTCTTTCTTCCTGTCTCTCAAGGCACACATCTTGCACCTGATACATCCTGATGTTTTTGGACTTTGACATTTGGTGCTGATTTCTTCTGGACTGGGGTGGTCAAGTGACTCGGGTGGGATGAACTGTTTAGCAATTAGCCCCTCTGCAGTTGCACTGGGCATTAATATCTCCACAGAGAGCAGCAAACTCCTCCAATAAGTAGAAAAAAAAGCATATGTAAACAGTGTGAATTATAATTAGAAGTAGAGTTGCAGCATCTCATAGTATTTCCATAGGCATTTCACAGAGGCAATTCTTATTATTTCTTTATCTTTGTTCACAAGACCAGCTAGTTTTGTAGGGGAATAACTCAAGAGGATTTGCTAAGAATAGTGATAAAAATAGACACTCATTGCATCAAAGAGATTTTTTTTTTGTCCTGTCATTTAGATTTGGTGAGATGAATTATGTTTCATGTTTCTTTTCCTCTTCCTCTGCATCATCTCTAAACCATCTATGGAGCCCTGGTAGCCCAGGGGAGTCTAGACCCAATGCTGGTGGCATTCAGCAAGTCCTATAGTCCAAAATGTCAGGTGCACTGTTTTGCTCATGTGAATGGGAGGAGTTTGAGCAGGACACAAAAGCAGAACCATACCCCTCAGTGACCTGATAAGTTTATTTAATAAGCTGCAGCAAGTGAATACTGATTTCTATTCCACACCACTCATGCACACATCCCTCACTCATGCAAATCAAAGCTTCTCAGTCTAGCTGTGATCAGCACCATAGATTCATAGGACTAAGAGCTGCTGCCACCAGTCAACACACCACTCTTGGCTCAGTCTAACCATTGCATGTCACGTGCCTTCTGTGGCCTCAGAGGTCTTCATGGTATCAGGCACATTTGTATGGAATTTCCCTCCCTGACAAGGGACTGTAGTCTTCACTATTACTTTCTAAATTAGATTAGGTAAGCTGCTAATCATGTAGCACGCAAGCCAGTCTCTACAACCTTCCCCATACCAAAGATTAGTCTATGCTTTTTTACATCGCCTGAAGAAGAAGAGGCTGAGAGGGGACCTGATCAGCGTATATAAATGCCTCAAGGGAGGGAGTGAAGAGGATGGGGCCGGATGCTTTTCAGTGGTGGCCACCGACAGAACTAGAGGAAACAGCCAGAAACTGAAGCATCAAAAGTTCCACAGGAACTTAAGGAAAAAAAAATTAAGAGGATGACAGAGCACTGGAACAGGTTGCCAAGAGAGGTTGTGGAGTCTCCTTCTCTGGAGATCCTGAAGACCCGCTTGGATGCAGTCCTGTGCCACGTGCCCTAGGTGGCCCTGTGTGTGCAGGGGGGTTGGACTAGATGACCTCTAGAGGTCCCTTCCAAGCTTAGGCATTCTATGATTCTATGATTCTAACATGGGTTTCTTTTGCCCTCTGGCCTCCTTTATGTTACAAGGGTGCGAAGCTGGCAGCAGTAACATAAATAAATAAATTTTCCTTTTTCCAGTATACGCTAGGTTAATCTAGTCACTTCGAGCTGGGTAGGTGTAGTCAAGGACTCATTTATCTGCGCAGTGCTTTCAGCAAAGCTTTACTCCATGATACATACATGCCATACAAGTCATACCGGTCAGTCAGTCACTGGTTTTGGATTGAAGAAAGAATTTTCTTCTAGATCAGATTGGTTGTGGCAAAGGGGCTTCTTCATATTTCTCTGCAGGATTGAGCAGTGCATGTTTGCTAAGTGCATGTGTTGGTCAAAAGGCTTCCTGCCACTGCTGGAGCACAAGGCAAAAATGATCTCTTGCATACCCTCTTCCCTTCCACTGATGCTTGGCCTCTACATGTTGCACAACAGCACCCAGTAAGGTAGTTTGTATAGACTGTTTCTCCCTCCATCCCAACAACTGACTCTGTATGCTTAAAAGTATTTTCAGAAATCTTTGTGCCAGAAGTCATGGTTCCTTCTTCTTTTCCTGAGCTTTCTGCAAAAGGCATAATAAATTCTCTCTGTAAAAGAAATGGCTCTAGGGTGGAAGAGCACATCTGTTGTGATGCTTCTGTGATGTTCACAGTTATTTAAGAGAGAGGAAAAACAAAGAGGTCTCTGTGTAAACCTGTCAAGGAGACAGCCCTGCTTTTATTTTGCTAAAATGTTAGTATTGTATTCCTCTTTCGTAACACATGCTTGTGGAGACTTCCTCTTGTGCAGAGATGGCAAGTCTTGATTTCATCAAGCTCATTGGCTCAAGCTCACCATCAAGATCACTGGCTTTCAAAAAAAAAAAGAATGAAAAGTAAAAATAAACAAACAAAAAACACTCATAAATACAAACCCTACAAACACTAAGGAATCTGAAGAAGTTTTTCTTTGTTCAAATAAATGATTCACAAACAATGCAACAAAAGTTCTTCCCTGGGTCTCTGAGCTGCCGTGTTGCTTGTCAACCTCCAGGAAAAAAAAAAATCTCGGTTCTAAAGGCATTACCCCGCATATGTGGTGGTAATGTTGAGACAGACAGAAGTTGTTAAACCAAATGCAAAAAATAATAAAAAAAAAAACCAAAAAACCCCCACCAAACTTGTGTGCAGCTACGTCAAGAAAGCTGCCTCTACCCCTAACAGCAAATGAGAATGAGCTCTCCCATATGTATCACACTATAGTAACTCTTAAAGTGGACTCTACTGTTACGCACTGTATAATCATGGAGGTATCATCAGAGACTGCTATTTTTTTCTGTCCTAATCTAGACTTGGCATGCCCAGCACAATGTTCAAGGTCTGTGTAGAACTCACTCTCCTAACCCAGATAATGCTATTATATCTTTGTTTGTTTGTTTTTCCTTGTTACCTGCATGTTTTTCTCATCTGATCTTTCTTTCATAATCATTTAGAGCTGCTCCCACACTTAGCCTCATTTCCCTCTTTGGTCTGGGCCATGACTGTCTGAGCTACTTAGACAGTAGCAAGAACTGGGAATCTTGCATGTGTTTGAAAAATGTTTAGCTTGGAGGATTTTAAAGAGTCAGTGGCTGAGGGGCAGAATATTGACAGGACCCTTGGGTTACAGAACATTCAAAACAGAACTATACTCATCTCTAACTAAAAATAGCTAATCAGAAAAAAAAACAAAATAAAAGATTTTGTTGTCAAAACTACTCTGATGGCAAAATATGGTGAATAATTTTGGTTTAAAAAATCAATATTACAAAGCTATTTAACCCCAGACTAGGTTTCTAATTTAAAAATATTTATTATTAGTTTCTTCTCCCTTGACTATGCTGTTACTTAAAATATCACTGTAATACAGGAAAAATATGTGTTTTTTTTTCTGTACTATTCATTGTGCTCTGCATGAGTATAAATAGTGTCACCAGATGGAAGGCAGATCAATAGGTCAGAACTTACTGATGATATAAAAATTCCTCTATGTTTTAAGATAAATACATCAATTCTTTCAACTGAGGTTATAAAAAATGCCCATTTTCTATTTACAAGTTGCCTTAAAGAACTTAAAAACAGCGACTTCCCTTGCAGTCTATTCTGCTATGGCAGTTTTATTGTGTTCTTTCTAGCATATGATGGAAAGGATATATATTTTCAGCACAGAATGGTTTAAGATATGAAAACACTGTGTTCCCAATAGCTCTTTATCAAAAAGTACTCACCTCCAAAGTCTTTTAAGAGAAACAAAACACAGAGATGCCATTGGAGTAAATGGATGAATACAAGAAAAATATTAAATATACAAAAAAAGGGAAAAAATGACATGGCAAAAATGTACTACCTTAAGTTTGACATCCATTTGCTTTCTGTATCAGATATTCATTCAAAAACTCCATCTGAATTGAGTAAGTCACTATAAGATAAAAAAGTACACAGAATGGATATATAAACAAGGAAGTCAATGCTATGGCAGATATTAAGGGATGGCTTCAGAGATAAGGCTAGCTGAACTGTGTTGCCTTCTTTGTAGACTTTGAACAGGGAGGACCGTTATGATACAGTAAACATTCTCTGGGGTTGTAAAATCACTCATATCAGTAGTCTAGTTCTTCAGCAGAAGATAGGAAATATTCTTTACTATTTAAGGGACATACATCAGGACAAAAAAAAAAGAGAAATCACAAAAAAATCAGTGTAAGAAGTGACAAGGTTATTTTAATTAAATGGAGCACTGAATAGACTATTTATTTATTTTCACTGCTGCGCTAATCCTTCAGCTCTTCTGTCCTTGACAATCACACAAGATGAAATGGATCATACTGTTCAAGCATGTGTGACTTATCAGACTAGAAGGATGCTAGCAGGAATCTTTCCATCAGGATAAAGAAGAACCAAATCCAGCCCTTTTGTAACTTTTGGCCATGCTACTGAATATAAGAAACACTATCAGATAGAAACTCAATACTCATTACTTGCTATTAAAAAAAAATATGTATTTATTTATTTAATTCAAATGTAAGCTGCAGTATTACTGTCTCCGTAGTTAGCCTAAAAGGACCTAAAATTCAGGTAATCTATGGGGTTTGTATCACTGCACCTTAACTTCGAAATTTCAGTAGAGGCTTCTGTTCCTTTACTGGAACAAATACACAAAAGATCAATATTTCTCTCCATAGAAGAAAAAACTCAATTGGACTAAATGTTTAGAATTTTCTGGAAACGTGAGTTGCCTTGCTGAATGCTGCATGCATTATAACCTTGATAATTTCACTGGAATGGGTTATTTTTACAGGCAAATGGCAAATGTTCTTCTTCTTCTACATAAGTGCCAATCTGTTTACTGAAAATAACAACTGAAATGCAGCAAAGGTGAATTTTAAAAATTGAAGTAATTGAAGTAAACCACTTCAGAATATGAATAGACACTCATCTGAGGAATGCAGTTTATTTTAACGACTTTTTCTTTTGTATTCTATTTAATGTCTAAAAAGGCATCAACTTTTCCTGAAGTAGTAGAGAATCAAGTATTTACTGCAAAAATACTCAAAAGATAGCATTATAACATAATTACAAATCACTTGTCTTATGGGAGCTTTGCTATGCAGAGTTCAACTCTTCTGAATTGATTTTTAACTTTAGAGTTTATTGGGGCTTATCATATTCCTAGCTGAGTTAACAGGAGTTATGTACACACTGACCTCAGCAAGGACAGCCCAAGAATATGGACATTTGTCTGGCTTCTTGTTTTTCTACCTGTAGGCCTTTAGTTGCTCATATTCAACAATAACAACTTTAAATCAGCCATTAGGAATGACAGAAGTACAGAAATTTTATAGGCAGGCAAGAATGATTATAACTATTACACATCTTCAGATATTTTTAGGAATGTAGTACTGTAACTATGGAGCTTTCTTATGAGCGAATCTGAGAGTCTACTGGGTGATGTGATAGCATAATTTTTTTATGGTGACTTCCTAAGAAGAAAAACATGTTGTCCATGTTCATTTATCTGTCTATTTGTTGGTCAACTTCCCCAACAACTGTTGAACCTGGTGTCCGATTTTGGCCAAATTTGAAAGTACAGTAGATGTCTCAGTGCTATTAAGGCTTGCATTCAGGAAAAACAACAACAACAAACCCTATGCATAGAAGACAAGGGTTCAAATAGTGCTCACTTGGGTACTTCCTTAGTACAAGAAAGTTTACCTCTTCTGTTTATCTCCACAACTGCATGTTCATACATCAGCTGGAGAGTGGAGAATTAGTTACAGCACTCTTTAAGTATGAAAGAACCTGCTTTCCTTTGTTCTTGATCTAGAATGTAGTGTAGAATTTGTGTTGTTTTCCTTGGAAATTTAGCTTATGGTTTGAAATTGTGCTACTGAAGGGTTTGCAACAGTATTTTCTCTGACTTAAGGCTCCCTTTTAAGAAAATATAGATTTTTGCAATGAGCATTTAAAGAACTAATCAATTCTTACAATGTCCTTATGAGGCAGTTACTTTTTATTAACCAGGTTTTACAGAAATTTCAGTTCAACATAAAGTTGTAGCTGTGTTTAGGAACAAAGTTGATCCAGTGCTGTTCTGATCTTTGTCAGAAAAAAAGTAACTTCACAAAGCCACTATCTCTGACAAGGCAGCTAGGCTTTGTAATTCTAGCATGTGGTTTATATGCTAATTTTCCGAACACTTAATTTATTGAAGTTTTTGCCATGATAAAACTTGGTCAACAATTTCAACTCATGGCAGTTTTCCTTTTTCA
Source organism: Crypturellus undulatus (assembly GCA_013389825.1). Taxonomy (NCBI): domain Eukaryota; kingdom Metazoa; phylum Chordata; class Aves; order Tinamiformes; family Tinamidae; genus Crypturellus; species Crypturellus undulatus. The sequence continues at coordinate 279,691 of VWPW01008663.1, read as the reverse complement.
TTTTCAGAATTCATTTCAGATTTTTCAGGATTTCAGAAATCATTTTTAGAATGTTTATTCCTAGATATATTTTTAAACCATAAATTAGGACTCTTCATTTACTCCGCAGAGTAAAAATGTGTCATTATTTATGAAACACCGAGTTTCATTCTGAAGTTATCTCATATGTTAAAAAAATAATTATAGTTTTTGGTACAGCCCAAACTCATGTAAACAGTACATGTTAATTTAATATAGAATTACAGTATCATAGGAATTGTTGAGATTTGTGGTGATAATAGAAGGCAGGAGATAACATATCAGATAAATGGCTTAGAAAGTATTATAACCAACATCATACAGTTGATTATACCCTCTTTGATGTCGGTCAGTATAAAATAATACAGAAAAAAAGAGACTAGCAAAACTGGCACATGATAGAAGTAATTTTGGTCCTGAAGAGACAGTTTGCAAATTCTTCTGCTGTATAATTCTCTCTAGAATTTAAGTTTGGAAATGCTTAACAAACCCACAGACCCACATCCTTCTACTTTCTATTAAAAGCTTAGTCCCAGTGATATTTTCTGGTTAGGAGTGCTGCTGGAGAGCTATGCACAGCTCTCTTTAAAAAAATGGCAAATGGAAGAATGTGCCTTGATTTTTTTCTTTGCTTTGTTGGTTTTTGTTTTTAATTTTTTTTCTCTAGCATTTACTGTTTTGTATGACACCACAATGCATTTTTATTCATCTCAAAAGTAGTACTCTTTCACTGCTCCTAGTGATTCACACGCAGAGTGAGTCACTGAGTCTACTCCTATACTGTTTCTCTTTTTAGTTAAAATGACCAGAACTGAACACTGTACTACCAGTTGTTTTTCTCAAACAGCTGCATTTAAGCAATTGCATATATTCCTCAATATTTGAGCAACCACATGTATTCAGCAATATTCACAGGCAGTCAATACCATCCCTTGAAGCATAGTTGGCTTTGTGTTTGTTAACATTATCTACCCATGGCATCTACTCCATAATCACTTGCCTTTACATAACCCAACACATACCTTTTTAATCATTAGAGGTCGACTCTTTTCTGCTTATATTCTGTTCTAAATCACTAATTATGGCACTGAGTTCTTTCACTAGCCTTTGTACAGACTGAAAGCACGTTAAATGTTTAACATTTCTTTTCTTTCTTCTGCACTTAATTTATGCACCTGGTTATTTGGTAATTATAGCTAATTATGCAAATTACATTAAATCAATATTACATTTAAGGGCAAGTCTGTGGATCCATGAGAAGGAGCAATGGATGTAGTTTCACAGGAGCAAAGGGTATATTCTGATATCCTGGTCCTACATGCCCAGACTCATTATCTTATCATTTACTTTGAAGTGTCAGAATGCAGTGGGTGCTGTTGTTTCTCCTACTATGCTGTTTGAGTTTATATTCATAAAAACTGAGGTAAGTTTCTATAGCAACTCTAACAATCCGAACACTGTTAAACAAGATTCATCTTCAAAAATTCTTTATCACAGTGATAAACATCCTTAATTAATACACTTCCACCTACTTTACCTGATAAATGTTATCTTACATCTATTTTTGTGCCTTCAGACTTCTGACTTTTCTCAAGCTCCATAACTAATAAGATACAGAAACAGAAAAACCACATTTTCCATCTAATCAATAAAAAAGTCAAATAATAATGTGAAGAAGAGAATAGTTGTTATATTTGAGGGCAGAACAACATAATCCACTTGAATCTGATATCAAAATAATTATTCAAAATGTTGAATGATTATATTAACACAAAATATATAAATATTAACATTTAGTTTTTTAATGTGCAATCTTTGTTAAGTCTTACTGTCTCACTTTTCTGTTGTCTAAGAAGTGAATTAGATGTGGGAAGTTGACAAAGTCATAGTGACTTCATCCAATTTCAGAATACAATATCTCTTCTGTTATTTGTCCTTGTAAATTTTACTTAAAAAGGAGAGCTATGTGTATGGTTTCTTTTACCATAACTACAGTTAAAACAAATTAAATGTATGGCTTTATAGGCATACTCTTTTTTTTTCATGTCAATTCAAATTCCTTCTATGTGGTTCTTTACTCTCTATTACCCATTATTCATATTTTTTAATGTATACTCTTTTATCAAGAACAAATTCTATGTTTACATATAGAAATTTTACTACAAGAGTTATATTTTGCTCTTTTGAAATTGTTATTCATCTTAAAGTCTCAATATATAGAAAAAGTATCTGTCAGCTTATTTTCAAACCTGTGTATGGTCAAGTCAAAAACTTGTGAATTAAGATGTAATTAATAATAAACTTACACCTTTCTCTGTATTTTCTAGATTAGCTGTATTTATAACCAATAGCTGTTTGAATTTTCTTGAATTCATTTGAAAAGCATAAGACTCTGTTAAAACAAAGTAACATTTGATTTTTTTAAAAAAGATTATTGTTCTCTTTGCAGACTTCTCCTTTCTTAGTTATTTCGGGAGTGCAGGCTTTCATGTAAACATTATTTCTCATGGCAAAACAGAAAATATTTCTGGGTTCTTAGCACAATATTTCCATGTCCTGAGATGTTAGCTACCATCTCCATTTTGAAAATATGTATTCATATACATATTCATTCTGAATTAGCTTGATTTATCAAGGGGGAAAAAGAAAATGTGGGAACTTAGGTTGAAATAGCTCATCACTATACTTTTCATGGAAAAAAAAAAGAGAATTCAAAGCAGATGACAAAATAATTAAAAGGATTAGAAGAGATGAATTATGAAAATTCTGAGGATATTCACTTTGCACATGGTGGTGGTGGGGAAAGTTTCCTTTTAATTATCTAACACATTTGACCACCTCACATTCTTGACAATCCTGGTAAAGAATGGGAATGCTAATTGGCAACAGCCTCCTGGGCAGAAAAGGTGAGACACCAAACCTTACTTTTTTTTCTGAAATAACATTTTTTTCAACTCTTTATTGCATGTGATACAAAGTGCTCCCCAGAGCACATATATTAATGTTCTACTTAAAAAAAAAAAAAAAGGAAAAGTTAATTTCTTGGCTATAATGGAGCAAATTCTTGCTTTACATAATTGTAAATCATACTAGTTAGAGGTGAAACCCAAGGAAAGATTAACTTCTGGATGCTATTTATTTGTAGGAAAGTACCAAAAACAACAAACATTCAGTAATAACATTAATAATATAAAAAAGAACTTCAAATGCTACGTGATCCCTAGTGAAGAGTTACACAAGCTGATCTCTATGTTATAAGGGCAGTTTGAACCTCTGAAACTCTATTTTGGAAGCAGACTTGTTTTTCCGGCATTTTTACCCAATAAAGACTGGCAACCAGCTGCTTCAAATTCTCTTGTCTAAAAAAATAAAATGAAAATAACCTCTCTACTCTTTCTTTTCTGTCCTTTAAGAACTGAGAGGACCAACACCAAATGGGATCAACAGGGTCACCGAGTCTCAGAAATAACAGAAGCAACTGAAAGCTGTTTCCTATACCTTGAGCATGCTTTCTGTCTAGTCTCTAAAGTAGGTTTCCCTTCTTATAGACCAGGGCTATAGGTTGTGCTTGTAGGGTCTGCACCACTTCACTGTCTGGTTGCTTATGCTTGGGCCTGAGATGCTAAAAATCTGTCTGGCGGACAGACTGCTTGCTCAGGTGTTATAGTTGTATGCAAGCCCATGATGCAAAACCCTGCTGATGCCCATAGAGCTATTAATTATTCTTTTTCTTTCTACTAAAATGTGCTTTCATAAAACATTTCCCCTTTATTTTCCAGAAAAAGGCTTTAATCTTTAATTATAATATTTTTTCCTGAATTTTCCCAGCCACATGAAGCTTATATTCAGAAATTGTCACATTAATATAAAAACAAATGAATAATATCTCTATGTTTCTATTGTACCTCCCTATAGCATGTATTTCGAGGTAGGAGAACATTTTCATTATAATTGTTGCTGAGCTTCTGATGTTACACCTTTGCCTTGTAAGATTTTCTTCATTTGACATCCTGATAAATGACATAGCAAAAATAGAAATGGACATGAAATAGGAAGATAAAGCTATAGTCCACAATTTGCTTATACATTTAACCAAAAGAACTTGAAAAAAAAAAAAGATTTTTGTGTAAATGTGTTTAGTTTTCCAGCAGAAAAAAAAATGCCCCATTGCCCCATTGATACTGGTATGACATAATATTTTCTTTGATGATATAAATATGTCTGATGATATAAATATGTATGATAAATATAATCTATAGGGGGAAAAGGCAAACCCTGTTTTATTACTACATGTTCAGCTCCAAACCATCTTAAGATGTGCAGAATGCATAGGATCTTCAACTATTTTCCAAGCTTTCCATGACAAATTTTACATGCATGTGTATGCGTGAAAAATGTAAATGTAAAAGAAAAGGTGCAAAGAAATGTTTTCATGCTTTAATGAGTCATAGTAACACAGTTTTCTCCAGTACCTTCCGAAAAACCAATCATCCAATATTTCACAGCATCTCTGTAAACTGTCTGCACTGTAGATTGTGTGTATGCTGTATATTTACAGTGTACATTGTGTGAAGATATATGCAATATCATTTAAATCTAATTTTAGTACATGTGGGAAAGAGCAAAAGCCATACGGGCTATATGCAGACAGTGTTTATTTGAAGCATGGGTAATTTTATAGGAAAACCTGCATAGTTGTTAGCTCAAGTTTGTTTGCCTGGACAGAAATTAAATAATTACTCAGAGAATTATAGCTTATACTTAACTAATTAATATTGTATCCTCTGGGTCATCATGAGAATGTGGATGAAAGTGCTGAAAAATGGATATATTCATTTCACAAGCAGGCAACTGTAAAGGGTGCTTTATAAAAGGTGCCTAGTGTCAGCACTGAAAGGCAGGGTATTATGTTTAAGCAAACATGCTCTTCTCTTCAGAAAACAAGTATGTCATGTCCCTGTCTCTCATACTGCCCGAGAACAGATTATTGCATTTTACCTTCACCTGTTCACAAATTGTGTTGCTGCACTAACATGCGGCTCTGGAGAAGGATGGCCGTGCTCCACTGGCCTCTGGCTAGGCGCTGGCTCCATTAGTGCTGCCTTACTCTAGCCCTGTTATTTGCAGGAGTTTCAGAGCAGTTAGATTAAAAGAAGTGAAGCTGCATTCTGACATTACACTGGAAAATTTACCTTGCTGTTATCTTTCATTATTGGTCACAGAGGGCAACACAATTTTTAAAGTGTTTTTTTTTTGTTTTGTTTTTGTTTTTTGCACAGACTCTATTTTGCTGGAATTAACCTCTCTAAAAATTTTAGATTTTGTAAGCTTGTGTTTTTATAACATGTCCATAAGACTAGTCCTTTTCAACTTCAAGTCTCGGGCTAAGCTAATAAATTTTACCACTATTTTTTTCTTTTATCTCATGATATATTTTCTTCAGCTTGACATTTGGAAAAAAACCTCTTAGTGGACTACCTAGGGAAAAATGCTTCAAGAAGTTTCCTCCTCTTGGTCCTCTTCTTGTTCTTCTTTCCTCTTTTAGTTCTTCTGTGGCACAAAAGAGGACAGGGATGGTTGTCAGGAATAAGCAACTCAATTCCAAATCTGTGGACTGTGGACCTGTCCAATGTGTACTGTAAAACATGCCAGTTATTTCAAAGAAATCCTTCCTGAAAGTAAGGATTCAACATAATTATGCTGACAGGACTTTCTGTGCATCTACTACTAACTGTGTGAGTCAGGCCAAATAGCCACCCAACTCCATAGACGTTTTGGGGCAATGGTTAGCATTGGTGGCCTAGGAAAGACATTAAGAACATAGCTGTCTTACAGTGATATATTTGTCCAGATTATCATCCTAGAGCAAACTCAAAGCCTGATGAATAATTAATTAGTGGTGTATCCTACTTTAGAAACTTCCTTGTGCAGCCTGAAAATCCTTCAATTTACTTTGAACTGCGAAGTACCAGAAAGTATCTAGAAGTCTGGTCTTAATATATTATCTCATACAATTTTCTCATCCTCCCATTATGGGCTCTCTAGGGTATGATTAGGTTCTAATATCATCTTATCTGCAACTGTGTGCACATCTAAAATAGTCCCAAGGACATTAGATAACACTTTGTCTCATATCTTCTCCCAGACTTTTAATCAAGTATATTCTACTGGCAGACTGGAAACATTCTAGAAAGTTGTAAGGGAGCTCCTGATGCCAGGAGGAGCAGAAGGGGCGCTGACAAGGTGTTGCCGTTTGAAGGAGGGCAAATTTGATGATACAAGACAAATCTCCTTAGGTTTCTGCTGATCCTCAAAAGTTAGAGGGTTTGGGGGCAGCTGGGCTCACCTCTTAATAGGGATACCAAATATTGTGGTATCTACAGGCCCAACTGGCAGTATCAGATTTACAAACAGTCTGTCGACTGGCTCAGGCCAGGCTCAATCTCCTTCATGGAAGGAACAACACATGGAATTCACGAATAGTAAGATTTATTCAACTGCAACATTTACCAAACAGGNTGGCTCAGGCCAGGCTCAATCTCCTTCAAAACAACACATGGAATTCACGAATAGTAGGATTTATTCAACTGCAACATGTACCAAACAGTTTTTTTATGTCCATACAGGAAATTCTCTACTACAGCGTGGGGTTCTTAGCTAGTTCTAATGTACAAATGAGCAATAATCACCCACTCAGGAAAATGGGAGAGGGCTCTCAGTCTCGAGGAGTCTCCTCAGGTGGCCTCCTGACCGGAGGGGAGGAAAGCGGTTCAGCCTGTCGACTGGTCCAAAGGTTATGATGGAGTCTTCCTTCTCCCTCTTTCCCTCCTTAGTTAACCTTTTATATATTTTCTTTTACATTTAGGTGGAGCTTGAGTGACTCTAGTCATACTTATGTTCATTACTGTTTGGTTTAAAAGTCCCTCGAGACAATCAAAAATCTAGAGGGCATGCTCAGTGAGGAGAGGTCATTCCTTGGAGGTGGGTAACTTTTGGGATGAGGATGTGTGTTGGTATTGTAATGAGATTAGAACAAGGAGCAAAGCCCATTGGAAGGGACTGATCTACTATCATTTTTGGCCCAGCACCAGACATCGTACAATGCGGTTTATCAGCTTTCAGGTCACCCTCTCTGCAGGGCAACAGAGCTCGGCTGCAGGGTCTTCACTCTGCTCCACCTTCCCATTCACTTGTCAGCTGCACGGCACCATCAGATTACCACCTCCATAGGGAATCCAACAAAGTTTGGCCATGATATCTCCATTCTGTTCCACACTCCGTTTACTTTTATTAGTGTGTGCTAATAGGGTAGATTGTGTTGCCGAGGGAATCATGGAGGAGTAGATTCTGTACATACAAGCCATTATGGAAGAGGTATCTGTCTCTCAAATCAAGCAAGCCTCCGTAATGCCGTAATTTATCTTAGGTCCTAGTTTTTCCTTTAATTTCCTTTTTCTCGAGCAATTTTCCCACACAAGGTGACGCCTGATCCATCCATGGCAGGAACTGCCCTACTAGTGTAGGTACCCTAATTTCCCCCAGTCCACCTGACCGCAGAATTAGATTTAACAGGTGTTGTATGGACATAGCAAGAGTTGACCCTGTCTTGCCCTAGCTGCTGTAATCAAGTATCCAGGCACGCCCAACCACATGCTTTGCTACACCTTTTTATTTCCCCTTTTTCCTCCAGGTTGTTCTATTTTTCTGTTGTTTCCCTCTCCCAAGTAAACAACCTGCCCCTAATTAAGTAATTAGCCCCTCGTTTGGTACATGTGTTTCTTCTTTTGATATTTCTGATAATGTTACATAGGTGAACTCAGCCTTATGTGGTATATGGTTGTCTAGGTACTGTTTGCCTTGCAAGATGTCCCTCCCTCAAGGGCCCTCAGTGTCATCCTCCAAAAATCTGTGTAGTCTAGCTGTTGCTCACATAGTTCTTTCTTTCCCAGCTATGAAATTAGCCAGTGCTTACAGCAGTTCTGTAACTTTTGACAGCTTCTTCCACTTCCATCTTACTACATCCAACAGTTTCTCATGGCAGGTAGGTTTTCATGTCCTCTTCAGCTTTCTTAAGCTCAGACCAAGACCTAGTCAGATATCTGGCTGTCTGCATGCAGCCCACCAAAGCAGGTATAGCTGACATGGAAAATTCATCAGAAAAGAAAAATGAGGATACCTTTTACTGGACATAGATCTTCAGAAAAAAAAAAAAGCTTCCAGGAGGTGTAAGCACCTGAAGTGTTACATACTTCAACAAGAAGTATGTCAGTATATTGTAGATCCAGGTCTTCCTTAAAAGAATAAATACTAATCTTACGTACCATGCAGACTAAAGCAACCCCTGCATGGGATAAGCAATCTACAGAGGAAAGATTCAGATGTCTGACTGCTGAAGGGAGAGGTTAAAAGCAATGTGCTCCACTACCTTATTCATGATGCATCACTGCTTTCACAAATAAAAGCCTTTGTGATTCAGTAATTAAGTATCTTTTGTTACTTCCCAACTCATGTAATCACATTTCCTTTTAGGAAGAGCTCAAACAGACCTACTGACCTATCAAATCCACCCAGCTGTGATTACAGATAGCTATTTAATCTCATCTAGAAAGGGCTATACTGACATATCCTGCATCAGAAAACACTTCTGCCTTAGAAATTAAGATCGTTACTGTGAAAGATGACAAAAAAAGAAGGAGCAAGGCAGGAAAAATCAAGTGTATCAGCATTCCCCATATCAGTAGAATGGCAGATTAGGTGCATATGCACTGATGAGCCTGGGGAACAAATGACACGATACAGAGGAGGATGAAAGTAACTTAGTCAACATAGCAGTAAAAAGTACTACCTGAACAGAATTATGAGCATTTCCTTCAATTTTCATCCATGTGTATCCAAATATATAATGCTGTGGAAAAAGCCTTTATGTGCCTGTGCCTAAAGCACAAAAGTAAAATTGTATGAGAATTTTTAACATGGAATTTCCTTTCTTTCAAGATCCTCAAAATTATTACATCATCTTCTTTTTGTTTCATTTGCATGCTGTATTTTCCTTTTAAATTATAAAATGTTAATCTTTCTGTTGAAGCGCATTGGATTGACCTGTCCTCACTAAGGGAACCTTTATAGAAAAATACATATTAGAAATCCTAACCACTAGTATTCTTCAGGAAAACTTTGTAAACATTACCCAACAGTGGAATTGTTTCAAAAGAAATTCAGCAATTACTTATTTCCAGTTGTTTATGAAGTGCACATACTATGTGGGGACAAGCTAAAACAATAGAAATAATATTATTCTGCTATTCTTTTTTTCCATAGCATTCAGTAGAAGTCTTTGAACTCTTTTTAAAGACAATCATTATTTGAAGTAATAACTATTTTGCTATTATACTTAAAGAACAGTTAGATTTGGATGCAGCATATTGAGTGTGCAATGGAAAATAGTAAATGGCAATATTTACCAGAAGAGTGTGAGAAAGGGATATATCTAATAAATATTTTTTAATATGATTTTGATTACACATTGAAGAATGCACATATCAGTTTGACTTTATAAAAGAGCTGGTGAATTGTATAATTTAAACACAAAAAGTATCACAATTCATTATTAATAATTGAATTAATATCTTAGTAACTCAATGGATATAACTAGTTAGTTTCAGTGATATGTGTTGAAATAATGAGAAGCCTTCTTAATTGTTCACACATATCGTATCAGTTCTAATCACATGAGAAATATGATTCCTCTAAGTGTATTGTCAGAATTTTATCCATCCGCAACTTTTCAGTACTTCAAAAGCAATGCTCTTTCTTAACGTTTTTGTAATACAAAGATAAAAACTGTTAACTGTAAGGAACAAGGCGGAAGCATATTATTGAATAATGATATTGTATGTATATTGTGTAATGCTTCTTTCATCTAGATGCTTGTCTGGGCATTTCAAAAGACTACCTTGGATAATCTCACTTTAATTATGCAGTTTAATTACTCTGAAGAGTTTTCAATTAAACATATTTTGTGTGAAAAATTATTTAGCAGTGTATTCATATAGCTAATCAGCAATTGTTTTCAATTCTGTTTATGTTCACCACACAAATGTTTATTTAGGTCGCTGAGGGTTTTTTCAGGTTCATAATAGACTACTGATTGAGGTAATTGAAATATGAAGGATGTATATTCAGTACAGAATTGTTACTTGGTTAACATAACTTGAATTTTAGGTGTAGACTTATCAGCTGGGGTAGCTATCTTTACGAAAAAAAAATTAGAGTCTTTTGAAAAGTACTGTGGAACATAAAATTAAAAGCTGTATAGATATCCTTTCCCTCCAAAAGATATGCGGAACATCTAGAAATGCATGCATTTTCAGAGTTTAAGTTTGTTAAAGAAAAAAATCTGAAGAATAAGCCGAAGAACTCTTATTAATAAATCTGAAGGTCAGGCTCATTACATCTGATGTAGCTTGATAAGCTTGTCATATTTGCCCACCTTTTTCCATGAGTTTTCCAAATAGTTAAAAATTTAAACATGTAAAAGTCACCAAATGTTATGTTGAAAAGTGTTTGTGCCAAGTTATACTTATTATTTTTTAGTCATGTCATTTCTTCACACTAGAGAACTTTAAAGTCAGTGATGCACTGACAGTAATGAATGACAGAAGTTGTGGTAAGAGATTATTTCTATGCAGTCACTCCAGAGTCTACTAGTATAAACTGGCAAGTGCAACAAGGGCTGACAAATTTTCACAAGGATCAAAAATCAAATACTGATGCTTTCCTGCATTTTGCGTCTGTGTCAGGGATTAACTGACTAATCCCGATGAAAGTGGTTTCATAGAGTGAAAACTTATTTAGGTTCCAAAGAACTATCTGGTTTAATCATATTTCATCTTTTGAGATTTGCTTTTTAAGAACAATGGGGCTTTGGGAAAAGGAGGAAAATCTGCAGCTGCAGATGACCTGGGAATGACCTAGTACTTTTTATTTGTGGATGCAATCTTTAGTTTTCTTAAAAAAAAAAAAAAACAAAAACCTCAAGAATGTTATTTAATAACAGACTACTGTTCAAACTATTCAAATAAAAAGATTTGGTCAGCGAATATTTACACTTTATCAAAAAATGAGGCTACGCCTATAAGCATTGTGAAGAGGAAACAGGAATATACTTGAAATCTGATTTCAGTCATTATTTTGATACTTACATTTATTTGTAATTAATACTCAGATCACATCATCCAAATGCAAGACACAGTAAAAAAATAGAAAAGAAAATTCTGCTCTTCTAGAGAATCTTGCAGCAATCAAATTAGACTTTCTCTTCCCTTCTCTTCCTTTTTCTTAGGAAACCTACCAACCTTAAATGTCAATGAGTAGGTCAAAAACATCTTGGACATCTTCACGTCTTTTTGTTTTTTTGACAGGATGGATCAAACTTTCACCAGAAATAGAATGCATATGAAAATACCCTAGTAGCTTCTCTTTAAAAACTTTTTCTTTCAAATCACTGAAGTTTTGAAGAAATGGACCAGGAAGCATGATATGCCCTTCATCTAGTGATAGAAATTAACTCCTTATGGACACTGTATTTTGCATTACTATCCACTTTTACTTCTTGATTTTATATGGTATCTGGAACTGTGAAATCCCAGAGTTGTAAGAGATTGCAAAGCATCAATTCATTTCTAAAATTTATTTGATGCAACTCTGGCATTAATGCAGGGGAGGAACATATTAACAGAGACTTTCTTAGAATACAGAAAGAAAAGTGAAGTGTTTCTCTCTTACACCAAATAAGTTCCTTTTTATCTCAGATATGAAACCCTTCCTTATTGTGCCGAATTTAAGTGAAAAGAAACTCTGGTAAAGCATGCAACCATATAAAGAGATGGTATATTTTCACTTTTGAGTGAGTATGAATGATAAAGCCTGTGTCTCTTAGTCTTCTTTAGGTCATAAATAGTATTTAAAAGTACATTATTTTTGCTCACAATCTGTAAAAAGATGGGATTTTCAACCTCATGAAAAGAGTAAGACTATATTCTGTGCTTGGCAACGTTATCAACTTCATTGAAAACCAAGCCAGAAAGAGGCTTGAGAAAGATTTTTTGGCTAATTATATGAAAAACTGCTGGTAATAGGAACACAGGATAATTAACAAGGGAAAAGAACTCATAGAGTCTCTAGTCCCTCATCCTGCTCAAAGCAGTGTCAGCTATGAGCTCAGAGCAGGTTTCGCAGAATTTTATTCAGCGTAGTCTTGAAAACTTTCAACAGGGGAGGCCTGACAATCCTCTTGGGCAACCTCAGTGCATGAAAAAGAATTTTTTTGTATCAGATTGGACCCTCTTTTTTTTTCTGTTCATACCTGCTGTCTCTTGTTCTCCCACGATGCACCATGCACCTCTATACGGAGTCTGACTCCAGATATCTCTAGAAGAATCATCAGAAAATGTTATATAATCAAAAAGGCACATGGTGCTTTACCGCTGCATCTTGGCTAACTAAAAGACATTTTCTGTTTCTTCACAGTCTACATTCATTTTGAAAGTGCCTGTGCAGTGCTGAGAAAAGAACCCACTGTCCAGACAAAGGATAAGCCTTCTGCACAGAAATGATTATTTTTAGAAGTGTCTTAAACACTCTTTCATCCTTTCCCAGGAGCCATAGCCTGTCCAAAACTGGAAAGGTAAAAAGCTGAGTTGCTTTCTTTCATATAATGTGCTAGCTTTATTATGCTGTATATTGGAGTTCTATTCTTTTTCTTTTTCCTTTTTTTTTTCCAACTTTTCAAGCTGATGACACTCTTTAGTAGCTTCAGGTTCTCCCCACTCTCTTAGTTTGAAAGAAATGTGAAGAGAAAAAAATATGACGGATATTAAGACATTAATCTAATTTTTTATTTGGAAGAGGATAAGAAAGATTCATTTGATCTAGTTAGGAAGTCACCTTTCTTGACAATACCTAACAGATCAGACCCTGAACTGGGTATTCTTTTGAACTTCACACTGGAATAAATGAGGACTCTGAGTCCACTGTGTGTTAGTAAATTCTCCCTTACTTCAGGGCCATTTCTAAGCTTTGCATGCTTTCAGTGCTAGGGCTAGTCATAGTCCAGTGACCCCCAAACATGTCTCTAGTGATCAGACCCCAGAGACCAGATGGGGATTAGGGAAAAGGCTCAGAGCTTGTATGCATCTTCTGGGCTAGTGGGTGTGAGGGTGCATGGACGGGAGCCCAAGAGGAGGCTACCCAGGGCAATTGGAACCTCTTCATGGCAGGGAACATATTTTATATTTACTTTGGAACTTTTGTGAGCAATAGTTCATGTACTTTTTAACAGATTCTTCTAGAATGTATTTCCCTAGTTTGTTTATGAAAGTTTCATGTGATGTGATATTGTCAAAACATAATTGAAATGAAACTATATCACACCTGTCAGCCATTCCATCCAGTAATTCTGTCAATGAGGAAAATTTGATCTCAGTACCTGAGATCAGGATATTGATCCTGGATATTGCAGGTCATCTTATATTTTAGATAAATGCACACAAATTTCTCTAATGAGTGCTGGTATCTTTCTAGGTTAGAAACTAACTTATCTTAGATTCATATTTTAATTTCCCTACTTTGAAATATAGGATGCCATGTGTACGGGTCCCCCTGAGATCAGACCTATCTTTTTGTAACTCCTGAAGTTAAACAGTAAAAAAGGTTTTCTATGACTACCTCTTAACGACCTTACAGTAAAACCTGCATCTTGAATGTGTCATCTGCTTTATCTAACTGCCTATTAATGTATTATTTCCTTGTTCTGTGTTTCTATTCTGTTGTCACTACTGACTGTTTAAACTACTTGGTTATAAACAACCTTTTTCATGTGAAAAATGAAGAAAAAAAAAAAGATTTGAACTTTTTATAGAAAACAGCACTAGCTCACATGGTTGTGGAACAAACCAATACTTCATCACTTTAATGAAAACCTGTCCATAACTCTAAGCGTGTTGCTTAGATTCTTAAATTAGAAACAATTCCTTCCTGGCATGAAGCATTATGGACTGAGATTTTAGCTTACACAAATGAATTCAACATATATATCATATTCTACTTGTTTTACCGATGCATGGGTGTAACACGGATGTATAAAAACAACATCTAGTTTATTTTCAATATATTATTAATTTTTTGAACATTTCCAATAACACATACTTCCTCCTTTACTAGCTTTTCTGCTAATACATAAATCAGACACATGGATCCTATATTTTAAAGATCTTTAAAGTCATCCAAGTACATCTTTGTAATAAGGGCTGAAATAAAACTGAAATGAACTCTCATCCATTGGAGGTGTGAAAAGAATGAAGTAGAAATAAAAATATTATTAACTGGAACTAAAGAACAGCTAGTGCATACATTCCTACATGCAAGTTAGTACTCAGTGAGTGGAAAAGAGGACTCCGACAGATATAAAATCATCTAAGAGCAGCTCTACGTAGCTGTGATTAAAATAAAATCAAATCTTCTGTCCCACTCTTATATTAAAGGTTAATTAACTTATCGAACAATAATCTACAGCTTGTATTGAAACAAAATAATATTGGATAATATGGATCTAAAACAATCAGAACTGTACATAAGACTAATTTCATTGTTTTCTACTTGCTGCTCTTTACCAGATAGCTAAACTTAATTATTTATGTATGTACTATGATTAATACTATGATTATTTATGTACTATGATTAGTAAAAATCATGGAATCATAGAATCGTTAGGGTTGGAAGGGATCTCTAGAGGTCATCTAGTCCAACCCCCCTGCACATGCAGGGCCACCTAGAGCACATGGCACAGGACTGCATCCAAGCGGGTCTTGAAGATCTCCAGAGAAGGAGACTCCACAACCTCTCTGGGCAGCCTGTTCCAGTGCTCTGTCACCCTCACCATCAAGAAGTTCTTCCTTAAGTTCCCGTGGAACTTTTTATGCTTCAATTTATGGCCATTTCCTCTGGTTCTGTCAGTGACCACCAGTGAAAAGAGGCCAGCCCTATCCTCCTCACTGCCTCCCTTGAGGCACTTATAGACACAGATCAGATCCCCTCTCAGCCTTCTCTTCTCCAGGCTGAAGAAGCCCAGCTCCCTCAGCCTCTCCTCATAGGGCAGATGTTCCAGGCCCCTGATCATCCGCGTGGCCCTGCGCTGGACTCTCTCCAGCAGCTCCACATCCCTCTTGTACTGTGGGGCCCAGAACTGGACACAGTACTGCAGATGTGGCCCCACCAGGGCTGAGTAGAGGGGCAGGATCACCTCCCTCGACCTGCTGGAGACGCTCCTCTTAATGAACTCCAGAATCCCATTGGCCACAAGGGCACTCTGCTGCCTTATGGCCAACTTGCTGAGGGAGCACTCTGTGCCTTCATCCAGGTCATTGATGAATAAATTGAACAGGACTGGACCGAGGACTGACCCCTGGCGGACACTGCTGACTACAGACCTCCAACTAGACTCTGCACTACTGATCGCTACCCTAAAATATATAAAAAAAAACCACAGGTAACAAGACATCTTCCCCAGAAAACAAAAAATGCATTCCACACCATGAATTATTTTCAGGAGATTGCTCTAGTAATATAACCATTAAAAAAGTGTCAAAAAGCAGCGTTTTGCTGAAAAGCCCATACTTTCTTTTAAAGACGTGCAGCCTGAGGAAACAATCTGTCACCAATATGTTTTGCCATGTAGGTGGAGTTTTTAGGAAAGCCAGTAAGTAGACAGGTTTTATGGGGTGCAACCATGAAAGCCCTCCTAGGGAGCAATAATGGTATTTGGGAAACAACCAAACAAATAAAAACCCCAAGACAACCATTGGAAGACCTAAATCAACTTCCCAGCCTTAATTTGCCAAACACGAACTCTGCAGATTTTGAATCCTGTTAGATCTCTGTATTTTAAAACCTTGTTTTCATGTAATCAAATATCAGATCTCCAAGGCGCATACATATAGAAGAAAGCACAAATAGACAGGCTTATCCTGGGATTTTCATGGTATAGACTCTCCTGAGTTAGTTATCTTTCAGGGATTGCTTGGAAGCACTGGAAGCATGAACCGTCTATGATTTTTCTGGGGGAAAAAAAAAGAAGAAGCAAAGAAAAAATACAAGAAAACCACTCTATCCTGAGGCAACTCCAAATAATACATCCTGTTTTCTGGCTTTACTCCTGCATAACAGTAAAGATATAACAGTAACGCTGAGGCTATTCAAAAGGCTAGCTGCTCTAGAACCATTTTCCTCCACATTTTCTGTGGCTGATACAAAAATGAACAGTCACCAGAATGATATAAATTTCTTGACTATTTCTCGTCTGATTTCCCACTTCCTCTTTCTTCTTAGAAAAGTGTATTTTGATCTGCAGAAAGAATACAATCCAGACATTTTTTCTTTATCTTAGAGAAGATGCTGTTATCTATGAATATATATTGTTTTGAAGAAGTATGTAAATTAAATGTACTTTAAACTTATAAGAGAATATTGTTCCCCTATCATTAGCGGAAGACAACACACCCCATCCATCCTTTTACATATTACACTTTTTATTTTATTTCCTTTTATTTTTCTAGCCAAGACCTAATTTACTGGGCCCTGGAGGTACAGATGCCTCTGAAGCCCTCTCTATTTTCTTGGATAGTCTGTGAACAAAGAAATCTTTTGTATGGAATCTCTCATATAATTTGAACAAAAATAGCTTCAAGACTCAGCAAGGAAGCAAACTAACTAAATGTCTGAATAGAAAACCAAGTCCATAATTCTAACACAAACAGTTGCAGAGCTAAATAAATAGACATATAAGCATCTGAGCACTCCCAATAATGCATTTTTAATGCTTAACGAAATAAGTGCAGAAGGAATCAACATAGTTCCTCAGGCTATAAAAAGCTTCAAGTGCCTTTTATCTTACATCCTGTTAGATTATTAGAAGTTTGTAATTAGAAATATTCTAATATTTTAAGGCTGCTCACCTTGCAGCCCTCCCCCCTCCCAACAAGGAAAACACAAATAATCATAAAAAGTGCAAATTTCAAATTCTATTTATGGCTTTCTCATAATGGATTTTTTAGCCTAATTTTAAATGGGGACATGGTTATGTGGAGTAGTAAAGTGTAGAAGACAAAATGGCAACTCTTCTTCAGTAAATGTAATGCAGACACTAGCAAGATAGCTAGTTGTTGTTTCATGCTTGTGAGGTCATTTTGGAAATATCAATAAAGGTATGGGCTAATGTGGCAAATATGCTGTCCTTAATTCTGTGCAAGATGTGACAAATTGGGCAGCAGAATGAGTGACACTTATAACCTGGTATTCTGTGTGTGACATCAATAATTTTGAAGTCTTGTACATACGAAGCCATTATTGTCACCACTCCAAGATTCTTGTATGCAATGAATGCTACAATATACAAAATACTGTGCAGACAAGCAATTCTTCATTGTCACTAAGGTCTTAATACCATCCTAACATGGTAAGGAGAAAGGAGAAGCACAATTTCAGCTCATATTAGTGTCTCATGGTAACTTACTTAAAGGACAGCGAAACTGAAAAAGATCATTTCTGTTCTAAGAATGGCAAGAAATTGAGGTCTCAGCTCTCAAGTGCCGCAACTTAATTCCCTCCATTCAGAAGAATCTTAGACTCTGTTTAACTACACTAAATTTAAAGCTGGTCCATCTTTAGTCTCGACCCCAAGAGAAAGATTTGCCAAGGGGGAGATTTTTAAAGCAGTCATGGTCCTATTTAGGTATCCAAATAAATGGCTACATTGCCAATTAGTTGTCAGCTGCCAAGTTATTTTGAAAAATCTGACCGGAAGATCTTAGAGGATGCTGAGTACTAGAAAAATGGACTAGATTTATGTGAAAAGGTCTTTTTGAAAATCTCCTCCAGTTGGGAATCTTCAGCACTCCAAAAACAAAGCACTGCTTGATCCATATTGCAATTTGCCCTAGAATTAAAACGAAAATAAAGATGTATATAAAAGCATATGTTGCTCATGCCCACTTCTTCCAAAGAAAGGCCACTTGCATATATCCAGTGTTAAGTGCAAGATCTGAGCCATTCCTTCTTTATCTTTTTCTCTGGCGTACCCAAAGAGATAGATGAATGCACTCTAGAAGTTTACGTGCAGGATGCTGGATGTAATAGTTAGTTTCAAGACCTTTATTACTTTTGGAGATGTATTCTTCCAGCTGATTTCTGATGAACATCACATTAATATGGAACTAAGCAAATTATTCAATTATATATAGCTGGTAATTTTTCCAGCAAAAATAAATTCTTAATCTCCCTTTTAAGAATATTTTAAAAAACAAATGAGATGCAAAGTCTTTTTTAACTACTTGAATAGAACAAATAGGCATTCCTTAAGAAAATATCTTGCTGCAAAATAAACACGCCCCCCCCCCCTTTTAAATATTTTAAAATCCCAAAAGAATTTGTCACATGGAGTCCATCTTATGCTTTCCAGTTCTGACTTCCTATTAGTCATGTGAGAGATGTATGAAGTACAGTGTAAGAAATGTCTAAAAAGCCATTTCTATAGCTCTACAGTTTTTAAAAAATGAAGTTAGAATTCCGTATATTGGAAGTCATGGTCAAAACTCAAGCCAAATCAGAGCAAGGACATTTTTATTAGTATCAGCAAACATTGACAGAAACTTACATTTTACTTTTGCCACACTAAATTCTAGTCATTCTCACAATTTTGGGATATTCAAATCTCATACTGTTTTCCTTAATAATTTTATGTTTGTAAAGAGCATTAGTCTTTACTCAGTTTTGAATCTTGTTTTTTTTTTTTTTTCTGCTGGTATAACAGAGAAAACATGATAGAATGTTTACATAGACATATTCTATCATTTACATGATAGAATATTTTACAGTTAAAATAAGTTAGAAAAAAACCTTTTTATTGGAAATGCATACAAAGATGGTCACATTTTTTCTTGTTCATCTATGATTATATGAATTATTTTAATACACAAAACAGCAACATAAACCTGACACACCAGGATGAAAAATGTTGTGTATAGAAATAAAGAAATGAAAGGTAAAACGGATGAATTCTTCAGATAGATTTTTCCATAATTTGTGAATTCATGAATTTGTATTAAATAATCTATATGTAAACTCTGAATTAAGGTAAAAAATGATACAACCAAGAGAATTTAAACTAATAGACTGTTAGGTTTGTGGCTACAATGACAATCTACAATATAGACAAAGTTATTGAGCAGTACTTCTTTCATTACATTAACTGCCAAAGTGGAGAAACCAGACAAGGCTCCTGGCATCCAAACCCTTCTTCAGTTCAGAGAACTGAAGAAACAAACTTCAAAACTAAGTACAAATTTAGAAGAACTGATCAGAATTTAATTAGATATCCCTTACTTAGACTATTTCTGAAAGATAAGAGAGCTGGTACTTATGAAGTGGAAGGAATTTTTCAGAGTTGACTTCTATTTCTACAAAATCAATTTCTGTTTTCTGATAAGGTATCTGTCTATCCCCTGATGGACGCAGTTTAAGGGATGCATAAGGGATGTAGAGAAATAGGGTGTTGGGAGGTAAGGGAGAAGGAAAGATTGTAATGTCATAAAACCAACATCTATAATGAAGCTGTGTTTTTACATTTTCAGTAGAACTAGGAAACTTAGTAATGACAGCCAAGTTTGTACAGCAGGAGGTTGCTGTGTAGTTGTTTCTAGACATTGTCACTTTTTAATGACTTGTTGTTGCTGTTCTTAAATCCAAGTCTGCTTTCTCCTTTCATAATGTAACTACCCATTGCAGGTTGCTGTGTTAGGTGCCTGTACTACAGGTAGTCTTAAGAGTCTTAAGTAAAAAATTTTCAGAATAAACCTTTGACTACATCTTTCAAAAAGGACTTTTAAAAAATCTAAGACAATGAACTAAGAGGAAATGAATTTGCACATTCAATTACGAGGTAGGAAACAAGAAATTAAAATGAATATTCGCCTTCAAAATGGAGGATAGTTAGCAGTGGAGTTAGTTAGTTAAGAAGCTGTTTTGAGAGGTGTGCCAGTTAGTAAAACCCACAAAACCCATGAAAAGAACAAGCAGTGAGGTAAGAAGATCTGCTGATGTTACCACATTTTTCAGGATATTAAATCTTGGGAGTTGCTTGAAAAATTGCAAAAAAGGAATGGAGAAGCAATGTAATGACAACTGAAACAGCATGGATGGATATAAAGAGCTGCAAATACGGGGAGTGGTGTGGAAACTGGGCAGCTGAAATACTGAACTCTGCGGTAGTTGCTCTCACAACCATCTCTGGTGAAGATCAGTGGAGATAAATATTCCGGAGGAATAGAGACCTTCAGTCATCCCAGAAAAGCCATGCTGGTGAGTCAAAGTTTGGCTGCTTCATGAACCGTGTCCCCACAGTGGCAGATGTTTGTCTTTTCTCATCTATTACTAGTTGTATGGATTTGTTCAGATTTGGAGGGTTATTCAGTGTCACTAGCCATGATGGTGGAGGCATTTAGCACACATGGTGGTATATAATGCCACCTCTTTATTTGCAAACTGCCCAATAATAGCACTTAAAACAGTAGTGAAAGTAATAGGGGGTAAAAAAAAGCAAGGCATAAGTACCATTAAAAATTACAAAGACCCTGCTTTTATTGTTTCTGTAAGAAACAATCTAGAATATAGAACGAAATTCTTATGATTGGTAATGTGTCTTCTGATATGTACTGTACATAAAAACACTGAGTACAAAATGAGTCATTCATAATAAAAAACAGCCTACCTTTAAATATACTTGTAATTAGTTTTAACTGAACTAAAATGACAATAGTAGGTTTTGGGAAGGAGTTCCCAAAGCAAAACAGCCAAATTCCTAGAAGTTTGTTAGCAAAAAAGCAAACAAAGATATCAGTGAGGAAAAAAAGTTTAAAATTTTCAAAAAAACTTGACTAAATAGATACCCTAGGAAAAAATGTGTCAAAATAAGGATAAAAAAAGGGACCAAACATTAAAATTCTAATTTTTATGAACTCTTCCTTTTTTTCTTATCCAATAATGACTTTTGAATATTACTTGTCTTTACAGAGAGGAAGGAACTTAGCTGTTCCTCATTTTTTAAAAAAGGTTTTTAAAAAGACATTCCTTAATTTTTAATTACAGGAGAATATAGGATTTGATTAACCCTAAAAATGATCAGTGCATTTATACACTGGTGAATTTTTCAAGAAAAGCATGGAATGACTGTCATGGGGAACTTTTAAGACTAGGAGTGAGAAGCATCAAGACATGAGCATGGTTATATTGGCCACTGGTAATCTGTTCTTTCCTCTCTCTCTTTCTTAGTTTTGCTTCTCATACCATTGTGTGCAATTTTATTACTAGTATTCTAGAGGACTTATTTTCTCCTTAGTTCAGATGAAAGGACTATCATTGTTTGAATCTTGAATAAGAGAAAATAACAAGAAGAGAAAGAAAAAAGAGAAAGAAAAAAAAAAGAGCTTACAAGTTCCTTTGAGGTGACTACTTAAAAAAATGAAATAATTAATCCAAACACTAACCTGAAGAACTTTGACACATGTTGGTACACAATTTTTCATGCTGTTTACTTTTACTTTTCCATTCATAGATTTTGTGTTCCATGTTACTTCAAATAGCAGACATTTTCCTTTCATGCTTTATTTTTGGGGTCTACTGGTGGTGTAATTTATCCACTGACAGCATAACAGGTGTGCTTTGTCAGACGGGAACAGTAATGTAAACATGCTTTCTTTACTTTCAAATAAATGTTTGATTTTCACATGTCAGGAGAATAGCTAAAGAGATCTCAAACAAAGTAATCTTTGCAATAAGGGGCCACAAACAATGTGTTCAATAAATCAATACAAATGCATTTATAAGTAATTAGGGTCTGGAAGCTTGGCTTCCTTAGTGTGATTTCCAGTGCTATGCTGGCAGATATAACATTAAGCATGATACTAATTTGACTATTTAAATTGGCCAGTTCTAGTAGGGATATAAAGAATTTTGAATGTCTACTTGAATTAAAATAAAAACTGCTAAAATAGTGAAATTAGCTTTCATATTTAGTGCAGTATATGCTATATCTTTTTCTTTACAAGGTTAAACACCCTAGTTGGAATAACTGGGAAGAGTTAATATTTTATTACTTCACTTATTTTCAATTTAAATTCTCTTCTCATATGTTTAAATCCTCTTCTTAAAACTTGATATGTCATGTCTCGTCTTTGCTGCCAGGTCCAGATGCTATCTATAAATCCGAGAAGCAGGGACACAGCAGAAAATGGAGCAGCAGCGAGTGGGAAGCAATTGCTGTGGTTCCAGACATATGAGCACAGCAGAAGCACAGCAGTTGTCACTGCACTTATCACAGCAGGGGCCCAGAGGGGCCCAGCAACTCTGTTCAAGTTTGCTCAAGGCTGCTTAAAGGATGACATGTTTTGGATGTCCTCAGAAATAAATGCACTTGGCATTGCCATAGAGGTCTTGATCCAGATCAGACAGTCCTGGGAGAGGAGACGCAGCCTGAGTGCCCCAGTGCACCTCCCTAGGGCTGGGAACAGCAGCACCTCTCTTCTGTGGGGCACATGCTCTGGCTGTGGCGCAGAGTTGCCAGGTGAAGGCACTCTGAAGGAAGAGGTAAACCGGCTGGATGCCACCATGGAGGATGAAGACAATATTGACATGCTGTTCCCCAAAAAACTGAAGAGACAAGAACGTGAGCCATACAAAACAAGAAAAAAGGGACAGCTAGAGAGAATGGTCAAACAAGCAGTGGTGGGGGGATGTCAAGATGGAGATGACTTTTCTTTTATGCTTCACCTACATATCTGCAAATTCAGAACAGCCATAACACCTTGCTGAGGAAAAAAAAAGATGCATCAGCAGATGCATCAGAGCCAACTGAGTTGGCTGAGTTTCTGCACAGAGAGGAAAAGGCAAATGATATTTACTGGACCATTTTTTGGGGAATAGAAATGCATCCTTCGCTATATTAGTAAGAGTGTAGGCAGCAGGTCCAGGGAAGTGATCTTTCTGCCCAATTTGGCACTTGTTAGACTGTGTCTGGAGTATTGCATCCAGTTTTGGGCTGACCAGTATGAGGAAGATACTGACATACTAGAGTGAGTCCAGTGGAGGTCTGGTGGCTGGAGGCCAAGATGACTGGAGGCTGGAGTACATAAAATATAAGGAGAGACTGAGAAAAGTGGGTTTATTCACTTTAGAAAAGAGAAGGCTTAAGGGAGACCTAATTGATGTCTATAACTGCCTGATAGCATGATAGAGAGGAAATGCTTAACCAACCCATGCTTGATCAACCTAGTCTAGGATGGGTTGACTGGCTGGGTATACGAGGAGAAAGCAGTGTATGTTGTCTCCCTTGACTACAGCAAGGGAGACTACTACAAGGCTTTCAACGCTGTCTTCTGTAACACTCTCAAAGGCAAGCTGAGGAAGTATGGTCTAGAGAAGCAGACAGTCAGGTGGCTTGAAAAATGGCTAAATGGAAGAGCTCAGAGGGTTATGATCAGTGGCACAAAGTCTTACTGGAACTGTAGCCAGCAGTGTCCCCCTGGGATCAATCCTGGATCCAATTCTGTTATTCATGAATGACCTGGATGAAGAGACAGAGTGCACCCTTAGTAAATTCACTGATCCAAAACTGGGAGAAATGGCTGATACACTGGAAGACTGAGCACAAATAGAGGACCATTCAGAGGGGAGCATGACAAGCTGAAGAGATGGGCAGACAGGAACCTCATGCAATTCAGCAAAGCAAAGTACAGAGTCTTGTGCCTGGGGAAGAATAACCCCATGCATCAATACAGACTGGATCTTGCCTCCTGGAGAGCAGTTCTGCAGAGAAGACCCAACAAGTTAACCATGAACTAGGAAGAAGTGGTTTCCTGGGCTGCATTACTCTGCACGTTGCAAACAGGTTGATGAAGGTGATCCTCTCCCTCTGTTCAGAACAGGTTGTTCAGAGACGTTGTGGAATCTTGACCATTGGATGTGTTCAAGACTTGTCAGGGCTTGGCCCTGTGTAGTCTCATCTAATAAAACCTGCTTTGAACAGGTAGATTGTACTAGATGACCCTCAGGAGGTTCTTTCCAACCTAAATTATGATTCTACAAAACTAGAAAAGCAGGTGGAAAGCAAGACACTCTCTTCAGTTGCATTTTGTAAGAGATGAAGGAGTATATAAGAAAAGCACCAAAAAGAAAAAAAATGAGGAAACATAAATGAAATAGAAATAAATATTAAAATACAACTGCAAAATTTTTATCTTAAGTCCTTAGTTCCAATTATCTGAAATCAGAAGTTCTTTTCTTAATAAGAATTAAAAATTTCCCTTATCTTTTGCTCTGTAAGTTCATTCCAGGATCTCAAAATCAAATCCTACATTTCCCTCAATCTTAAAGCTTGTCAGCAATTTAAAAGATAAACTATGCCTTCATTTACTCTATGTCCATGAATGAATTTGCAGAATAAGTGATTGAGCCTGTTACTGGAATTTACTAAGAGATTCCCTTGATGGAAGGAGAGAGTTGAATTTATCTCACTATTTCTTAGCTGTCTTTGACTCTTCAAGGGCTAAGAAGAGTCAATGGATAGAGGTGCATAGATATAAATCTATAGGTCGGGCTAGCCATTAATTTTACACATCATCTTTCAAATTGTGCTGTAGTGGTGAAAAGCACTAGTCTGCGATAATGTAAACAAACAGCCGACATGAGTCTTACAGAACAGACAAGAGTGGCTATGCCAGCTCAAACCACACATCTGTCTAGCCAGATAGTCTGTCTCCAACAGCCATCAAAAACAGATGCCAAGGAAAGAAACTAAAAATAAGATAAGCATATAGTGCACCTTCCCCTCAGAGCAGAAATTGCTGAAGATCATGGTTTTTGAGTCAGAGTCTTTCTGAGCCAGAGACAGTACTTTAATAAGTAAACTGTAGCAGCAAATTAATAATAATTAAAATCTATCTTGTGTTAGACAGGGAGACATGGTGCAGTGATCCTTTATATCACAGTCTGCTCAGTGTTGTCTGACAACTACACTGTAAGTAAGAAAAAATAAAACTGGTGCAAAAATCATTAGGACAATAGGAAAATTTTCACTTCTTCCTCAGATTTTTTTGGCTGAACTGACTAATTTGTTTTGTATGCAAAGCTCTGGTGAAACTTGTCATTTTGCCTCAGTTTTGCTTTGACTTCTTTTCCCTGCTTCATAATAAAAAGATATAAACACACCATATATCGTGGCTGTTTAGAAACAGAATAAAAATAGTGTAGGATGTTTTCAAACACAAAGCAACCACTACAAATTGGCAAATTAAATCCAAGTGCCAGCCAAGGAAGATTTCAGACACTTTTGTGGTGTGATTCAGATTGCCCAGATTGTGTTTATAATGCTGCCAGTTGTTTTTCTTTTGAATTTTAAGTCTGTATGTAATTTCTGCGTTGTAGTAACTTCTAATGAATAATTTCGAGGTCAGCTCAGGGCTCTCATTTTTGTGTTATTGAAAGTTCTTGGTTTTAGAAAGCTGTGCTAGTAGAGAGCTTAAATTGCTCACTACCACTCTTAGTTATTTTGTCCATCTGAAAGATGAAGGCAGTTCTTAAGGTTGCAATGGCTCAGCGCCAGCTGCTTAGCAAGCCAATATTTCCTTGCTCTATTCAAGACTTAAGGAGAAAGGAAAGGAGACATGCTAAAGTCACCATAGATGGCAAGTTTGTTGTCACAATATAGTAGTATAATTTTTCTCTGTTTTTTGTGCTATTATCAATCAATCAATCAATCAGAGCCGTCTACGGTAGCCAGCTTAGTCAAAGCAAACTCTATTTGCTTCCCTAGTGCTCTCCGCATCCCCTTTTTGCTGATAGCAGCATGCGCTGGTGTAGACTATGACTTGCTGGATGGACAGGCTTATTTTAAAATTGTTTCTGGGAAGCGTTGGTAGTAGTGCCTTTTCTTCTTCCCTCTCATACCTTTACACTGGTAAAATATCCACACTGACTTTGTTAATATGCACTTCATTTGTTAATATGCCTTCCTTAGACTTTGTACTAAGTTGTCTTACATTGCCACTATCTTATATGTATTTTATATATCTTACATATATTTTACTCAGTTTTGAATTAAAAAGCATTAATTTAGACATATAAACATCATTAATTTAGACATATGATTTAAGTAAGTAGCTTTAGAATGCAGGAAATATATTTATATACCATACAATAGATTTACTAATTCTACATCACACCTTATAATCCTCCACTAGGATTATAAATCCTACCCTCTATGTGTAATTCCTATGATTAATTTACAAATCATCCCAATAAATCCTAAATTAATACGAGTAGATTTGTAAATCCTTTCTTTGCACTTGAAGTGCAGAAAATGTAGATGATTTGTAAGGGAGGGTTTCTACAGCTAGACAGTTACAATTAAGTTTATATCTAGTCTTATTCCTCATCCTTCTTTATCTTCTTAGCTTTCTCTGTAAATCCTGATCATCTGCTTCTTTCATGAAATTATGCTTTATTTAAACAAGACAGAAATTTCATAAACTTTTATAGGCTTCATTTGACAAATGCATAACTACAATATATCATTGTCAAGCACACCGAGCAGTGCTGGAGAAGACTGACTGAACCGGAGACCTGAGGCAGCATATAGGATGTACCAGGAGGTGGGACTGAAAACTCAGTTGAAAGCATTTTCTTCTAAAAAACAACATGCCAGCAACAGCATGCAATATAAGGATGTTTGATTACTCTATGATATTGTAGGATGCTTTTAAAGGCTCTCTAGAGCCTTTAATAATACTCTCCAGAGTATTATTTATCAAAAACTTAATAACTTTTGTGCCAGCATTTGTGGCTCTACAGACCACTAAAACTCCCTTCATTTCTAAATTCAAAGGCAGGAGAAGCTTTCTTCTGCAGAAAGTTATAAAGCATCTGAGAAAGAAGGAAGACATTATTCATGTCTCTGAATGTCTCAATACCATATTATTTAAGACACGTTCATATGGTCTTCAGGTCCACACACTGGTACAGTCTTGCCCATCTACTTATAAAGCTCCAAAATGAGTGAAAGAAATTATTTTATTTGAAAATCTTATCCATATTGTTTACATATATACTAATTAATGAAGACTCTTTTGTTATTTCTTGAATACTTTTGGTCAGGATTAGCCAAGGTTTTTTAATTTTTAATTCAGAACATCTATAATTGATCTCATATAGGATTAATGGGTAGTGGGTGTGAGAAGGAAACTTGCAGTGAGAAGTACCTTTGCTTGAAAAATCCCTTCCAAACTAAAATCCACTAGCTGTTCAAAACAAATTCATTTTAAATGCTTAGCAGTAATTATTAAATTAAAAGAGTCTGAGAACTGTTTTAGGAACTTTAACTGACTCAAGAAAGGTGACTAAGTATATCGAACCTAAATACCAAACTTGAACATTAAGCATGCAGAAGAGTGATTTCATTTGTGCTTTAACTAACTTGTAGTTTTGGCTATGAAGTTCTCCAGGGTATTTCCATAATTCTTAATTCTGAATAGTGAGGAAAAAATAGTTTTCAGACTGAGTTAAACAAATAAAGATTACCAAAAATATTGCAAAAATGATCTTGCACTTGGGGAAAGGAGATAGTTGAAAATTGTTGCTTTCTTCTTCCACTTCTGCTTTTAAATCAGTGGATTTGGTAATTGTTCTGTTTCAGGAACAAGTTGCTGGAGTACCAGTGTCAAAACATGCGAAAAGGTTCAATTAAATAAAGTTTTGGATAGGCTGTTGCCTGTCCTTAGCAGCTCTGATATCTGGCAATTAATTATACTTTCAAAGGCAAAGTATGTATGCAAATATAGGTTGCCAGTACACATCATATTACATAATATTATTTATTAATATAAGTATGTGTATGTATATACACATACTGAAGTGCAAATCCCCTCTAATGCTGGAGGAAAGCCATTATCCTTTTGTTGGTAATACTGGCTAGTGTTAACAGCTCATCAGGGAGACAGTCTCTTCTCAGGGTCTCCACATACTGAATGCAAATAAGGACAGGAGTAGAAGTTTCATCCAAATTGTAATGCTCTGTATTCTCCATTGCCTTTCCTAATCAGTTTCTAATCTCTCGTATGACTTCTTAATTATACAGCTCACATTTTCATCCTCTCTCATACCTTCTTTCCTTTTCCCACTAAGCCATCTTCAAAGGCACTTGTGATGTGGGTGTTCTTTGTAGGTAACAATGTCTCTTTGAATTCTATAAGTAGGGATGCATAGAAGCTTTAGCAGTAAGCCAGCTTGTCTGCAAAGGGATTGGCAATACCACGAGAAAAAAACAAAAGAAAAAAAAAAAAAGGAAGGGAAATACCAGAACTACAAACGTAATATTAAATCCATATAAATATTTTTGATTAATAGAAGCAGCTTGGTAAAACAGAGGCCAAGAATCAGGTTTAAAAGCTTGCTTACAATTTCAGTTTAAAAACCTGTATTGGCCACAGGAAAAGTATTACAGGCCAGAAGAAGAACGGGTTGAAAGGGAAAAGAATGGTTTGTTTCTTTGTACTACAACAGAGAGGAGAGGGGCTTTTAGCCCCATTGTGCTGACAAAGCCTACTTTTCAAAAGCTAGTTACTTTTAAACTATCATCCGTTACTGGACATCTTAATACCTTGCTCACAGATAAGGAGATATATTTATATTGTACTAAAATGATAACTCCAGATTAAATGGAAGGAAGCATGGATTTCCTGTGGCACAGTTCTTGTCTCCTTTTTTTTTTTTTTTCCTGTAGTTTGGAAAAACCTAAAATGCCAGTTGTGGCCTGAACCAAAATGTATTTTTCGTGATTGTGTCTGAAATTTTGTAGTATTGTTTTATCAGATTTTTTGGTGCCCTTAAGTTTATAAACCAAGACATAACAGAATGATGAGTCCATGTAAATCCTGTGGAGTATCCTGCTTATAATAAGATATGTCTTATGCTAGACTAAAGGGGAAACAATCTCTTTTCCCTAGAGCCAAAAACATCTCAGTCATTGGCCCAGCTCAATTTATTATGCAATCTCTGTTACTATAATCATAACTCACAATTTTTTTGAGGTCCTATGCTTGTTACTGAAATACATAATTATTTCAACTTAACCTATAACATTAATGGTGAGGTTAAAAACCTCATTTTTCTTATTCTAAACATCATTTTTCTTATTCTACAGATTTTTTTCATGTACTTTGACAGGGAAGAGATATACATTGTGCCAAGTGAAAAGATAATCCATAAAGAAATTAGTCCATTGTGTGGGAAAAAAATACTCTCTGATAGTAAGGATTATTTTTACAGTAAAATTGGGAAACTAGACCTCATCCTCCATCCCCAACTCTCAAAATTTTCCTTTTATACAATGCAGAGATTTTAATATTCTAGAAATTGTAAAAATATTATATCAATATTTGTTTTGCATATATATGCGAGTATTTGTGTTGCACTAGTAAGTTCAGCATTAAAATTAGAGAAAATAGTATTTGAAAATGTTCCAGGGAAACTAAAACATTTATTGACACATATAGGTACAAGTTTAAAAGTTCTTTGCAAAGGGTAGTAAATAAGTACTGATGAAAAATTATGACATTAAAAGGGGTAAAAAATAAGCAGAAAAATAAATGTTAACTTGCTAGAACTAGAATGGAGAAGTTCTTTACTGTTTCTTGAGTTTCTTGAGATGCAGCAGTCAGCAGCAAGAGAAATTTACTAGAATCATAACATCATTTTGATGCCATGTCCACCCAACTCCTACTGCCTTTTCCCTTTTATTATATAGCACTTACATTAAGTGTAAGAACCTTGAGCATATCCTCTTTCTAAGAAGAGGTTTGGATGCTTTGGATGCTCTTCACGGGACTTTCAAACCCATGATTTGGCTTCCCCATGATTGGACTTGGCCCATCTCTGCTGCCCCAGCTGCCCTCAGATGCCCCAGCTGCCCTGCTCCCTCATGATTCTTGTCAGTCATTTGAAACACTTTCCTCAACTGAATGTATATCCAAATGAAAGCACTGAATGCTTCTTTCCCATTTAATATCTTTGCAGAGTCAAAATTCAGAACTTCACAAAAGGATTCACTTTCAGATAGCATTGTGCTTTACTGGAATGTTTGAGCAAAAGCTTGCCAGAGGAACAGAGAGTAAGGTTTGTTTAGCTGGAGAGTGTCTTAATACAAACAGAAACAAAGTACTAAAGTCATCCCTGGAAATTGGAAGCAGGCCAATATTTTCCAGAGCCATTTTTTTGCTTTATCTCTCCTGCCGTTTTACTAACAGCCAATTTCTGAGGCCTTGTAAGAAGAAGGGGACTGGCAGTGACAGCCATTTGGAGCTGACCCTTTCCCAGCCATTCTCAGCTCAGGTAGACCCTTTATTTGCTTAACCATTTTGTATATCGTTAATCTAAACCCAGACCTAAATTAACTTTCATCCTGCTCTCTTCTAGAGATGTCTTACTCCTTTTATCCTGACCACTCTGGATACCCCCTGTAAATTTTTTTGCATTTTGTATTCTCCATGTTGACTGTTGGCTCATTTTCCATATGTCATTGCCCAAATGTCGTTGGAAAAAGGAAGAAAGCCATTAAAAGCAGCAGTCTGAGATAGGAGCTCTGTAATGCTTTCCTCAGAAACCAAATTCTCCTGCTTGTCTTGCTGAGCCACAGGGCATAACTGGACATATTTTCAAATGCAAAACCTTTGACAGCAAACCAAAAGTGTCACATTGTTTTTATAGAAATGTGTGTATACTGAAGTGAAAACTGTCATTTCTTCATGTCACAGAGCACGAGTGTCGTCTTTATGAATCTTTCTGTTACAGAAAAGAATTTGCATTACCTCAGGGTATTGTTAATAAATTCACATATAAAATGCCCAATATACATTCTAATATAATAAGTCTCTCAGAAGTCTCAAGAGTATTTGCAATTACCTCTTAAAACCTTCAGACCACTTTACTGTTAATTTACAAACCTAAGTGCCTCATAAAAAATGCGGCATTTTAACTTTTCAGAGAACTGTACATCCAGGAGATGTACAGATGATTTGAAGGTAGTGTGTATTGAAATTCTTACATAAAAACAAAATAAAGAATTTGTTCGGTGCTTTCAAGTTCCAGTCACAAATGGTTAAAAAGAAAAATAGAAGTAACTAGAAAGCAGAATACAAAATTTCCCTCCTTTTCTCAGGAAGGCAAATAGATAGCTGTAAAAATGAAGTTATGTAGATAGCTCTTACACCCACAACTATTCTGGACATCATGTATCAGTCTTTTCATATTTAGGAAGTAAAGAAGTCCTGGCACCAGCTAACAAATTGTGGTTGGCAGTACTTAGCAAGTGTTAAACCACAAAAAACAAGCAAAGAGAAAGACTTCATTTGATCTCATTCTTATTGCTGAGCTGGCAGACAGACATAAAACAGTTCCTGTATCTCAGCTTTATAAGTTTTCGTTATTGCAGATAAAGAAGTACCTGGGTCACCTACTGATTGCCTTTCCTTGCACTGAGATGGCTTTCTTATGTTGATAGTTGAAAGCCACTCAAATTTTGGAGACTTGAAACCCAGCTTTATTTTGCCAAATTGAAATATTTTAAGGACTTATTGTTAGAATTTTATTATGAGTGAGATGGATTCAAATTCAATGAGAAAGAGGTCTAATTTGAATCAGGGCTGAACTGAGGTATTAGGTTTCAAAGTTAAAGAAACAACTAAGGCTGCTTGCTCTAAAGTTAGGAAAATATCCTGGTAAGTTGGATCTTATGCTTCAGACAACACAGGAACAATACTACTGGCACCTTGCCACACAGATTTGTCAATAGAAGGGCAATTCTAGCTGTTCCAGTTAGATATGTATGGAGTAAATATAGATTCTACAGACTTTATGATTTAGACCTGACAAAAAAGATTTAAAGCATGTGATGGCCTCTTCTTTGGCCTTGTGGATAGCAGGCCGATCCACAGAGCTCAGCCCTCCAGCGTGCCTTTTACAAAATACCTGTTGGAAACAGTTCTTGGGCCATCCCTTGCCTTGAACAGTGCATTGGCTGGGGCATTACTAGATGACACAAGACAAAATTGTACCAAGAAATACACTAGGAATTTAATAATAAATGCTATTTCACACCATTCTTGTACCTTTGACCTGGTCTTCTTGAGGTTGCTGGTATAAAAGGGATCCTCCAACATCTACAGGTGTCTCAGCTTAGGATTCTGACTAGAAATTCATAAGAAATTCATAAGAAAGTGAGAACATATATCTGTTCTTTCAGAGTGAAGCAAGTCTCATATTTTATAGTACAGGTTACTAACAGAGCACACACAGGGGTGCAGGTGATTTAAATTCAGTTCTTTCCTCTGCGCTGGAGAGTAAAAGCATACATGTCCTATTTCTTACAAGTGCTCTATATAGCAATGAGCTATAAACATATGGCTGTTCTGCTTCTTTGGCTTTGGATACATTCCCTTGCAATCTTATGGGAGCTATGCCATTGTGTAGATAAAGCAAGATTTATTCAATCAAAGACCCCAAACGCAAATGAATCATCAATCCAAGTCTTAGGCACTTAGAAATGGGGACTGTTGGCACTGTTTCTGCTTCAGAAACTAAATATATTTTATCTTGTGCACTCTGTGTCTCATTCAGTCCTAAGTACAGTACAGATGCTGAGCTGTTCAGCCATGTCAACCTGAGGTGTATTAGCACACATGTGAGAGGTACTTTTAAATGTCTGAAGGTTCTGAAGTTCATATGTGGAACCTGCAGTGATATAATTAGTGCAATAATTAGCTTGAATAGCTTGAAAAAAAAAAGCTTTTGGACTTGCTTATTGACAGCTCTGAATACTTAATTTCTTTTGTGTTCTCAATAAGGTTATAGAGTCTAATTCTATGCTGACGTTCTTACCTAGTGATTTTCCTCGTATATCTACCTAGCGCTGCTGGAATGATATTGTCTAACTCCTGACCCCTCTTGCAAGACCAAGAAACTGGTCATGTTCTCATGAAAAAACAGCATAGATTCATCTCCCTTCTTACTCTTGCTGGAAAAAAAATGTGAATGAAATGTGAATCTGTACACTGAACTGAGCACTCTATAATAATAAATGTGAGACATGTGAGAGTGTTATCCTTCAGTTTCATTTCTAGTAAATATATCTCAAACACTTCATTAAGGGACACATAAAATGATGTGATTATAAACCATACCTATTAAAACAAACAAACAAACAAGCAAAAAGATGTACAACAAAATGAAATATTTTGTAGTTTATGACCTCTTGGCTAAGCTTACTTGGTTGATTGTGCACCTTTGTTAACTATCTTTGGATTCCTCAGAAAAGCTCTATATATTCTTCTAATTTATCTCACCCAGGCCTATTAAAAAAGAAAAAGAAAAGAAAAAGAAAGAAAGAAAGAAAAAAAAAGAGAACTACTGAAAAGCTGAATGTTCTTACAGAGAGCAAAGCTGCCAGACCAGCCTGTATATTTGACAGTTTTGCTAGCTAGCGGACTTAGATAATTACTTGAGTTTTTGCTTTTATATAACATATATATGTATTCCTGGTAGTCAACACAACCAGGAAAATTAAAACCTAAGACTATTTTAAACATTACATATCTTGCTTGTATTTATATTTGTTTTTGCTTCCATTTAAAGATTAGTTACTCCATGGAAAGCAATACTTCCAACTTAAGGTAGAACAGTTCAATTACTTAATAACACTGCTGCTACTGACACCAGGGTCAGCAGGAAATACTCTTCCTTTTTTTTCTTAAATTATTGCCTAACCTCAATAGAGCTTTCTATAGTGTAGTTCAAATTTTGATTGCCAAGTAGAATTTGTGCCTTGGTTCAAAACGCAAAAGTTTGCGTTTGTGTTTCATTTGTTTCCTGCCTTGTATTTTTGGTAAGGTGGAAATGTTGCTGTGAAGGAGGAAAATGATGCTTCTCAAATTTTGTTATATAATCCTCGCAGGGACCTATATCTTGACTAATGCCTTGCTATGAACAAAATGTCACTTTAAAAAAGTAATTCTATTAAGATTATAGTAGTGGATGTGAAGTAGCCTCAGGTATCTACATCTATTCCTGCTGTGTTCTACTTTCCTTCTGTACCATTCCCACTGTGAATATGCGGTGGGCTCAAGAAATAAAGCCTAGGAATCTGATAGTCAGTATGACTTGGTCTATTCCTACATAGCCAAATGGTTCTATTCTGCCTACACAGTAAATGATTACATGTGAGATGATTCTGAAGGCTGGTAGGATGAGGATGTATGTTTTTCTGGGTGATATAGACGATTGGTATGTAATGGGATCTCCTCTGCTGGGAGTGAAGAAAATGACATTAAAGTCTAGATCTATGACGAGCGACAGCAGCAAACACAAAGAGCAGGGTAGCAATACAAAGGAGATAATTAGGATAGATCAAATGAACAGGGCTATTTACATTGTGAAAAAGCGGATTTTAATGCTGATGGCTGTAGTGAAAAAGTTAATGGCCCCTAGTACGGAGGCAACATCTGCTAGATTGGTGCAATGGCTGAGTCCACAGAGCCTCCAACATGGCTGAGGTTTCCAGCTAGCATGGTATGCAGCTCATAGAATCACAGAATCACAGAATGGTTGAGGTTGGAAGGAGCCTCTAGAGATCATCTAGTCCAACCTCCCTGCTCCAGCAGGGACACCCAGAGCACGCGGCACAGGGTGGCATCCAGGCAGATTTTGAAGATCTCCAGAGAGGGAGACTCTACAACCTCTCTGGGCAGCCTGTTCCAGTACTGCCCGGTTCCAGCTCATCCTGTTCCTGCTAACAGGAGGGCGAAGGAAGGCAGCAGTAGTCAGAAACTGATGTTGGTTCAGTGTGGGGACGCTGTCGTGGGGTGACAGTTATTAGAAGAACTAATCAATTTCTGAAGCCTTGGATAATTACAGGTATTACTATAAAGAAGATTATCACAAAAGTGCGGGCGGTGGTGATTACTTTGTAGATCTAGTCATCTCACAGTAATGTTCTGAGCTGAGTGAGTTCAGTGCAGATATGTAGGCTTTGGGCAGTGCCAACTATGCCCACTTATGAGCAGAATGTAATGTACAGAACATTATGTACAGAATATTATGTACAGGTATAAATATCTTTGTGATATGTTTGACAAACAATGTTTGATTATTGAATATTGAAGGTCACAAGTAAGGTGACTGAGGGATGAAGATCATGAATGTTCAGTACCAATATTTTTCACCAATTTTTTAAAGTATTTCAGTGTCAAATAATGCCCTATATCTATTCAGTAAAACAGATTTTTTAATAGGACAAAAATGATCACTGTAAATATCACTTGTATCCTGTAAATATTCAGGTCGTTTGCACGATAACCTTATGGTTCATTTTAGAATTATACATTGATGGAATGAAAAAAAAAACAGAAAAAAAGAGAACTCACAGGATTATCCTGTACTGTAAACACGATACAAGGAGGATTCTTTAACAGAGACCATACTCTCACCTTCTTGTTCAGGGTATACTTCATAGAAATCATAGAAAATTAGTTTGGAAGGGATCACCCAAATCTCAGAACAGCACTACCTTCAGTGCTAGATCAGTTTAATCAAGGCTGTGTTCACCTGAGTTTTGAAAATCTCTAATGATAGAGATTTCATAGCCTCTGTAGCCAACTTGTTCCAGTACTTGATCATTATATTGGTTAAGATTTTTTTTGCTGTTTATGACTGGAACTTCTTTGTGACTTCTCTATAGCCTGTTTTGTAATACTCTAACTAATTCAATATGACATAATGCTGAGCTTGAATTTACACTTAGGCCAGATTTTCCCAGTGTTTAGTGCTTACTTTGGGGCTTTTTTTCACCAGCCTGAAATATGTTATTCTTCAAGTAGGAAGAAACTGGGCATGGGCTAACGCCTGGCCTGAACTCAAATGTCAATCAGTATGGGTACAATCAGTTTAGACCATCTGACCTGAAACAATATCTGTTTAGAATTAACTAATCATTACAGACAGGAGGAGACCACCTATGGGGGTTGTCCTTTCAGATTCTGAGTTTAAATAAATTTAAAAATAGAGCATGAGATCACTCTCTCTACATTATTTAAAATATCAGTAGGATAACAGGCTGCTAACTGAATAGCTCAGATGCATTGGCAAGGGTATCTAGTAGTCTTTTTCAACTGGAGTTCTATAAATGTCTGATATTTGTGGATGTTATCATAAGTGTAGGTCGTCATACCACCTACAGAAAAGATATTATGACTCTTTTCCTGGTAAGAAAGTTTTTAGAATGGGTAACAATGTGGATGAGCTAAAGGTTTTCAAGTTAACCTATTTATTTCATATGCTTGCCTCTGCCTTTTTGTTTTTATTCATTTCTTATCATTAAGCTACAGTAACTCCTAATGCTATGGAAGGCAAGGAAATATGCGATTCTACAGCAGCTGTTTCCCAGAAGAAAACTGTGTTACACTCATCTTTTCCATTAACAAAAGAAATCTCGGTCGCAGGTCTCATGGTGCTTCATGTAATCTTACTGAATTGAAAGCCTTTCTTGTGTTTAACAGACTGTCTTTAGAGCTCATCTGCTAAATTGTTCTGCACCTCCATCTGCAGCAAATGTGCTTTATGCCTTTCTAACTAGAATTGATGTCAAGGGGTTATTTAAACTTCTTGTCTTTCACTGGAAGAAGTTAATGTATATTAAAAAGACTAACTTCTTTCAGAGCAAACAAAAGAGCTGAATCACAGAATCTCTGATGTGCAGTCCAAACTTTTCTCCTACTGATAAAAACAAGAAGAAAAACATCTTCCATGGAATGTTTCCTGTAGGTTCTGCTGAGATTTGCATTTATCCATGGGTATAAGCTTAGTAGTTGTAGCTCTCCTTTCTGAAAGTAAAAGCTCACCATATTTACCTCCACTGCATAGATACATCATACTCAGAAATCTCTGCCAGTGAGTCATTCTTCTTAGCTAGACTAAACTGTTTTATGTTCATTTGTCTTGGATGCAAAAAAAATAATTCTTGATAGAGAAAATAAAGAGAAATTCACCTTGAGCAGGGGAATAATCAGTGGACAGAAACCAAAGAAGCTCCTACTAAAAGCCAATCTGAAAATCCAATTTCAGATGCCTCAAAATGGCAATGTAAGCATTTTTTGAGAAAAGTTCACAAATAAAACTCATTACTATGTGAATTAATATGATTGGTTATCAAGACTCACATGGCCCAGGCAAAGCTTCACTAAACTGTGGTGTTTTTCTCATTAACTCAGAAAATATAACCGAAAAACATATTAAATACAAAATAGTCATAATCAATAAATGACAATTCTGGGTCCATCTCTTAGTGAAGATCATCCCCAGAATGAAAACAAGTCAAGAATTTCCTAGTCTGAAAGAAATGGGTAGGTTGATAAACACACCCTTTTTCCACTTTTGGAAAGGGAACGGAACTTTTACTTAACATTTCTGTAAACTGAATCAATAAAGCTTGAGGGCTTGACAAGGTTTTTTGACTTCACTCTCTCAAAAGCCTTTCCATTATCCCTTTACAGCTAACAGCCTGAAAAGCAATGGCTATTGTCTAGTTATATGGAGGTAGAATCATATAGATTAGACAGAAGAAATTATTCTGACAGTCTTATCAACTATTAAAGCCAGAAAAAGAATGTATGCCTGTTTGTGATGCTATTATTCACAGCTCTGTCACCAGAAAAAAAGTTTGCAAACTTACCATGAAATGATAATATCATGATAAAGTAAAAATTAGGTATTGTATCTGCTTCATACATTGAGAGAAAGCATATTGCTTAGCAACAACATAATCAATCATTCTGTTTGGATCTAGTTCCAATTTGCAGTATGACATGGTGGATTTGTCTCCTGTTAATGTCTGTAATACCTTACAGGATTCTTGTGGATGAATTTGTAGCTATTTGTAAATCTCTTATGTATCCTCAGGAGGATGCAATACGTGTTATTATCAATTATACCTTATTATCACAGTGCAGAAATAGCATTGAATAAGCATTTGACAGCAGCTGTTTTCTAGTTTTAGCTCAGAGGACAGTATTTACTGCCTAAATAAAATTCCACTTCTCTCATACAGAACACAAACCAACTGCTGGTTCAAAAATGACTGTTACAACAAGATATGCTGTTTTCCTGTTAAATTGCAAGTGGTGATTTCAATTATAAATAAAGAAATTCAAGAAGTTAACATTAAACAAAGCTAGCAAAATGAAATTTGTAAGAGGTGATGGATGCCTACTTTAATACAGAAGCTGTCTTTACTGGTGAATTATTTAAATATAGAATAAATTTTTTCATACAGTTTACAGGAAACCTGAATAAATTCTCCTCTATGAATCTGGCTGGATTTGAGTCATTAATACCTAATGTGAGAGACACTATGGACTCATAGATTGTTGAAGGGCTAGTATGTTAGAGCTATAAGTGATAATCATTGAGATGGCCTGTAAGAAAACTGGTGAACTGAAGTAGGCTTCTTGAGAGCACTCAGGATGAGAACCTCATAGTGACAAGATACAAGTGAAAAATATTTTAAACTATTCTAATTTAAGAGGAATATATATACTGAACTGCTTGTACACACTTGGATCCCAGTGTTAAAAAGCATTTGACAATCACAAAAAACAGCCAGTGCTCTTGCCATGAGAAAGTTCCTGCATCCAGACAAGGTCTCTATGGTCTGTCCCAGTTGGGAATACTAGTGCAGACACAGAGAGTATAAGTGACAGTAGCTTAAAAGAGACCTTGACCAGTAAAATTTAATTGCTTTATTATAGTCTGTATTTTGTTACTGCTGCTGTTTTTGCTGTTTATAGTATAGATTACAGAGCCAACAAGGTCTGTCCTCTATTTTGAGGCTTGATGGTATGATAAACTAGCTCTCAGCACTGCCTATCTGCTTACTTTATTGCCTAATGGAGCATTAACTCCTCATATGTGCTTAACTCAGAGCCTGGCTTTTTCAGCAATCCTTCAATGAAATACCTTCTCTAAGCTGTCCTTTGGTCTAAGCAGTCCTACTGGTCAAAATATAACCTCACTTACAGTACTCTTGGTAGTCTGCAGTAGCCTTCTGTAATATTATTTTTTTCTTGTTATTCCTGGAATTCTCAATATTTTTTTCATAAGATCAGTCTTCAAATGTGTCCACAGGAAAGATTTGTACTATATAGGGCCTGCTAGCTGGCCCTATCAGTCTGTTCAAGTAGGCTAGGCCAGGCTGAATGCTGCTGCGTCAATGAAATCTGCTCTAACAAAATACCAGGCATAAATAATGCATGACTGTTTTCCTCATCTTCTAACTGAGTGACTGTGCCAGTGATCTTTTGCCTCCTAAAGAGCCACCTACACACATTCAGAACTGATTCCTACATGTTGTCTAGCAACCAATTTTAATATTTATACAGAACTAGGAATTTGATCATGCTAAGGTTCGAGGGAAAACTTTGACATATGGATTATTATGGAAAGTATAGGCCTGTATTTTAGAAATCCAAGCAATTTGTCACAAAGTAATATAATAACACATACTGTCCTGAGCCTAGTAATCATTCCAGAATGTAATTATATGACTAATGAGAAAATTGAAGAAAAAAAAACCCACAAAGCTTCATTCACAAAGAAAATAGCTTACGCTGCACTGGAAGAAAAAAAAAAAGAAAAAAGAAACAGTAATTATAAACTTGTCTGATTTTATTATAACAAATTGTTTTAAAACATCTTTTTTGTAGACAGTTCATTGAAAAAGAACCCACTCCACATTCCTCCAATCAGTATTGCTATTATCAGAATTTATAGAGTATGATACTAAAATTAAAGCTTCACATTTTTGGCTGCTCATATCAGTTGTGAGTAGCAAAGGTTATTTTGGTGCTTACGATGCAGTCAAGGAGAAAACTGACTCAAATTTGAGTTTGGAAGCAAGATGAAAAGAACTGTGTAGAAGAGTAAATAACATAGAAAAGAGGAGGGCTAAGAAGAATTTCAGGAAAATAATGAATAGAAAGTTATAAATTAGGGAGGAAGATATAGCTGTGTAGGAGATGCAGAAGAAAAGTGTTACTAAGTAGAGTTGTGCTGAAGACAAGGCAAGAGACTGGGATTTGGTGGGGCTTGATATTGTTCCTGTCCCAGAGTTTTTATTTGGCAGCTCTGCATGTGATTAGTCTAAGCAGTCACCATGTTTCAAGCCTCATACATAGCTTATTAATGGTTAACAAAACCACTAGCTCTCTACTTGTCTCCAATAGTATAACAACTAACAATAACAGAACCATAATATTTAATTTAATCTAATTCGTCTTAGACAGATAGGTCCTTTGTTCAGAAACTAAAATATATGTTGGCAATCAGTGCAATATTAAGGTCAGATTTATTCTTTAAATCTCTTGTTAGGATAGTCTTGAGAGAAAAGCATTTTGCCCAGATCCTCAAACAGTAGGAAATTAATGTTTCATTGAATACCTCAGTTTACATGAACTAAGCATAGAGGTCATTGACAGAGGTCATTGTTTTCCCTAGGGGAACCTGGAGGACAATAATACAATATTGTGGCAGCATGTATTTTTTTGAAACCAACAAAATAAACCTCATCACTCCAGCTAAACTTCCAGAACACAAAACAAAGCAAACGAAAACAAACAGTTCTACTAGTTCTCGTTTGAAGTAATTTAAAATTATAAGACTTTAAAGTATACAAGTGTGCATATGTACATACATAAATATACACACAGACATCATACAGACTTTGCTCATAAAGACTGCAGCATAAAGAGCCAGTAATAGTCACATATGGGCAGTTTAATGTTGCATGATTAAAAATAATATAGACACTGTATGCCTGATACAGTGAGAATTAATCTATTCTGTTTACCTCTTTCATCTCACAAGTCTCTTTTTAAAGCAAAATAATTATAGTTGTCTGGAGGCAATGAACAATTGACAAATCAGTATAAATGGAAATTGTATGCATACAAATCTAATTTTATATATATATATATATATATCACCTTGAAGAGACATTATAAAACTAATATGTACGTTAGCCGCCCGGTACATGCGAAGGAGTTAATGAGTAGGAGCACATCTCAGCAATGCTGGCCCATCTATTACCACAAATATATACAACAGATCCTCTGAAAATTCAAGTAGCGATCTACAGAAAGGTAATTTTATTGTGAGATAAAGGAGCACCAGGAAGATTGTATGATTTCCTACTACCAGGTAGATTGTATGATTCCTACTGGATATTTTCCAGTATCTTTTAGGACATCTGTTGAGCCTGGAAAGTGCCAGTTCAATAACAAAAGGTTTTATCTTTGTTGAGTTTCTCCTCCTTGAAGAGATTTCCTCTTACAACAATTGTATGCCATGAAGTACCCATGGCGGGGGTGGTTTACAGAGCTATACTGCTACAAAGAACACCAACTAAAATTTATTCTGGTAAAACAAGTGAGATGAGCAGAATCCTGTATTTATGATATTTTCCTTAAGCATACATTTAAGTGAAGAATCCTATTGAAATCACATCTTCCATCTGTGAAAGATGATGAAGGTAGAACTAAACAGTTGCCAATGTATCTGCAGATTGTAACCTGTGAAATGCACTGGGGTAAAATGTTCTCAATCTCACATGCCTCAAGCAGATATTTTAATGTGTATTTGACAAAAGAGTCAGAGATGTCTAGCTGGAGTCTAAGATGGGGATGAGAAATTTGAACTTCACTTTCTTTACTTTTTTTATGGTTAACGCTATTTTTTCCTGAATTAAAATTGGAGGTGACGTCTCTGTGATAGCCTGTCTATGGCAGAATGGCTTTCTGCTGGACCTGTTGCCCAGCACATCGCTCTGCTTGGATCCCCTGGGCTGAGCCCCAGTGGACTAATTTGGCTCTTTGAATGCTAAAGCAAGACAGGCAGAGCACTGATGTGCTGTTACACAGCCTTTAGGAATCACTCTTTAGGAATCATTCCGGCATAGTCTGAGGCTATGCAACAAGAACATAAAAGATCTGCCTAGCCAACGTCTGTAGGACCTCACTCTGCTTCCCTTGGCATGGGAGCTCCCTGAGACCTTGGAGGCTGGAAGCGCTCTATATTGATTTGGTTTAGTAGCATTCACTTCTGCAGTAACAAAGCCTTCATCTGTATTAATCCAAACAGGCTGATCACATTATTCCTAGGAGAATTTCAACCTTGCTTTTTACTACATCTTATAAAAAAGATTCAGTCAGCATAACTGACTGAAAAAGTTTTGTTTTAATACCCTTACAACTTGCTTTTAGCAACAAGTGATATTCAGCTGACAAGAACCCTTGATACACTGGACATAGTTATTCAAGTGGGCACTGTTATTCAGGTAGAAAAAGAAGAAAAACTACTCCAGGCTTGATCTTCTCTTACCTTTGCTTTGCAAAACACTTAATGGGTGCAAGAAGTCCTATTGGTTGCAGTAACAGGGAGATATGGGTTGTACACTGCAGACAGACAATGTTTTTGTGTCTGAGGCTTTTATGTCTGAGCTCCTGTTGTCCTGTACTGCATTATATCTTTCTTGCCTCTGCAAAACGGGTTTTAAATGCAATTTTTTCCTTGTACCTGTCTTGCATTTCCCAGGACAGGCATCTGCCCACACATAACACACTGAATCATGCAAAGGTATGTGAAAAAAATGCCTTACTGGCGAGTGACAGTGATTTATGTTTTCAAATGCCTGCATGGAACAGAATTACAGACCAATACTGAAGCCATTCAGTTCAATTCACGGCTCTTTCCAAACATAACATATCCTTTTCAACAGCAAGGTGCTGCTCTGTGACAACTTTCCTATGACTGATGTTCTATGAAATGAGGGTGTTAGAAGTGCTATGGAGATGGCCAATTCACACTCTGGGGTCTGTTTTGGTTTCTTTAATTTTAACTGAGTATACAAGCTTCAAGCTAGTTACCAAACAGGCTGATGAGTTGTTGCAGCTATATTCATCTAGGTTCTATCCAATTTAAATTCTAGTTCTGGTTTTAGCGTTTGTATCTGAAATCATGCATGGTTTCATCTATGTTTTCCTGTATATAGATCTGAAACTCACTTTCTACACAGAAAAAA
The DNA here is from genome assembly GCA_013389825.1 of Crypturellus undulatus. Taxonomy (NCBI): domain Eukaryota; kingdom Metazoa; phylum Chordata; class Aves; order Tinamiformes; family Tinamidae; genus Crypturellus; species Crypturellus undulatus. The sequence goes on along the minus strand of VWPW01008663.1, from coordinate 236,400 downwards.
ATCAAAGGCTGACATCAAATACCCAAATATCTAAGAAGCCTTTTTTAGCCTTTTTTTTTTTTTTTTTTTGCTTTGGCATTTTCTTGCAAAGCACAATAATGAAAAGTGAATTTTTATGAACACATTAGATGTGAAATTATGCCACCCATGACTATAGATAATCCTAAAACAACAGGTAAATAAGGCATAAGCCACTGTCTGTTTAGATCAGTTATATCAAATCTCCATCATATAAATGAGCATAGCAAAAACAGTTTTTGTTATTTTGACCCTAGACAGAATGTAAATGAGGACACAGTCATAAGTTAGAGTAATAATCTATTAATTCAAAGAGAGAAAAACAGAGATAAATACAAAAACCTGGAAGGCTAACTTTTTAGTATAGAACAATAAAAATCTAATGTAAAAATACAGGTAAAATGTGGATAAACAGTCTTGTGAGAATAAAATTTGATGGAAAGCAATGGGGTAACTGCAGAAGCTGAGAAAATAGAAGATTATCCTCTGATCTTTGAAAAAAGAAGTGAGACATTGAGGATTTTCAGGGTGTCAGAATGATTGATTTCACTCCAAGTGAAGTCAGCTGAGGAAGTTCCATTTAGCTCCAGCACTAGGTTGCCTATTTATGTAATCCTCTCCAACACCAGCTTGATATTTTCAAACTTACGACAAATTAAAAATAACAAGAGAAGTTGAAGGGCATATATACACATGTAAATTAAAGGAAGAAGAAAAAGAAAGCAGTTTGTGTAGAAAATGGTGGCCTAATCGAAGCACATAGTAAATGAGAAGCAGATAGAAAATTGGAAAAACTGATTCAATATCTGGCCAGTTTTCCAATAGTATTTATCTGAATAAACATGTCCTGTAGCATGTGCTTTCACATTGCTGGTCTAATAAGCATGCTTGGTAGTGTGAACATTCGAGATGCTAATCTTTTGCTTCATCAATTGTATTTCCATGTTGATACCAAGGAAACATTAAACTCACAAAAGCGATCATTTCCTGAAGAAAATGTATCTCCATGAGCTGTAAGCCAGTAAAATGCATTGTGTGCTCCACATTCCTTTCCAAATAAAGTGACACAATTCAGATGATGTCATATTTTCATCACCTACTGGCAGAATTATTCACAAAATAATTGTCAATATAATGTAAACTTAAGAAATCATTAAGCTGTAGATAGTTTGAAAACCACTAAGTCAGATTTAAAAATTTAAAATTAAAGTGGAAAAGGTAAGACTATTTAGTGTTAAAACTTATTGCTTCTTATTCAAACTTATTGCTTGCCTTCTCCATCAGCGCTTTCTGAAAGTAGAATTTATAGCTCTATCTGTAGCACTTTTTGGAGAAGAAATGAAGAATTGTTCTGATGGATATATTATGTAGAGAATGTGATGACTTATGCTTGTACATGTTTTTTTCTTGATATATTGCACCCTCAGTACCGAATAAATTGAGTTTTGCTATGAAATCAAGCATACCCATAGCAAAATAAAATGAAATCAGAGAGTCACAATTTCAAAATGGAATCTAACCTGCACATTCTATTTAAAGTGTAAACTAGTAATCAAACTATACTTAACTGAAAGTGTTTTCTACTGTGCAATTTTCAAATCATTAGGGGGCATGCTCAGAATATAATATAGTCTTCAAATTTTTTCCCAGGGCAATAGAACAAATATCTTATTAGACACTCATCAATATCTCAATTAGACACTCAACTGTACCCACAAAATCCAATGTTGTCTTCATATGTCTATGTAAAAAAAACAGTATTTAGAAAAATGTCATTGTATTAACAAAAATCAAAGAGCACTTAACACTATCAAGCACTGACTCATCTTTGTTATGTTCCCTTTTTTAGGGGTTTGTTATGTAATAAAATTGTCCCTGTCACACAGTAAATCTGTAGGAATTCAAAGCTATGTTTTACCATAATTCTTGGGACTCAGGAATTGATGGCCAGAGGTCAAAACTTTTTCTTTTCAGTGAAACCCAATAATGAAATAATGAAAAATCTAAAATTTCACTGAATATAGATAGTATCTGAATTTAGGCACCCTGTGAATGAGTAGCCTTCTTTTTATAATTATCTGGAAGTAGATTTAAATATAATGAAGATGAGTCATTTGATCCTAACTCAGAATACACATATAAAGACCTCATATTCTGTAAAAAACTTCATATATGAGGCACATACCAAAGCCTTCCATCATCACTGAAGAGAAAATAAAACTTCAGAATAGGTCTGTTCTCAAAAATATCAATTTATACTTTCTGTGGTTCATTATTTAGAGACCATTTTATTTCATGTATGGTGGAATAATATTGGCTTACTCTGCACTGGAGTAAGTATTGTTTTTATGGGGCATTGACTTGAGGGACAATTAGGGTATTAGCCCAGGACAAAAACTATGGTGAGCACAGAGAATAATCCTCATCCAAGGATGAACTGAGGTTTTTTTGCAAAAGTGTACAATTAATAGCTACAATAAGACTTATATAGAAGAGGTTTCTCAGTTACTTGTGGTTAATTGTCAGACAGAATGCCAGCAAAGTAGATCATTTAACTAAAGCACAGCTTCTGAAAAGAGAACTATTCTTTTTTTCTCATAGTAAGAAAACAAAACAATGAGTAGATAACGAAGCAGCAAAACTGTGGCAAGTCATTATCAAGGCAGTCAAGATAAATCACAAAGATAAATCACAACATTGTCGATAAAACAGTAAATTACATTATCTTTTAAGATTCACCAACAGCTAAAATACAGCATTTTTGTAGGACAATATATTAATTCTTCTTTCAGCTTAGAAGAACAAAGACTTAATTGATAAGGGCATATTTTTCCCTGTGGCAACTGTTGCCACAGACCATGGAAACGCTGATGTGTTTCTGACAGTTCCTTATTATTGCATTGTTGAAAAAGAGAACAATCTATTTCTTGTCTGATTATTTTCTGGATAGAAGTGAAACTCCATTAAAAATATTTGATAAAAAATGCAGACCATGATCAAGTTATCTGAAGCTTGACATTCTGTTTTTATCTGTATTGAATGTTTTATCTGTTCATTGAATGATAACTTTCTGAGAGGTCTGTAGTAAACTAATGAAAAATGAGAATGACCAATTTTTTCCAACTAACAAACATATCATGCAAAATAGGAAAATAAATCCCAGCCACTCTTCATTCAGCATTTCATTTTCATATCACTAGAAATATTCTGAAGTTGAGAAAACTTTTTCTGTTGTTTCCTCCCTTTGTCATTATAAAATATCCTTTCAGAAATGCTAGAGATTATACTCCCTTTTTCTGCACGGGCACTTTGACATCTTGAAGCACATTTCCTATCAGAATATTATCTCAATACCCTAAAATGTAAAGACCCTTGAGGCAGTTTTCAGCCAGTTAAAGGTAGTTTTGTACAGTAGTTCAGAACAACAAATTTATTTGCCTATGGTAAAAATGATCATAAGGAAGAGAGATTGTCAGTAAATGAAAGTTTGGCTTTTATTTCTTACATAATGCCAACATTTTTTCCTATTCTAATTTTAAAGGCATATCTAGCTGATCTCATACATGTTTGCATGTTACAATTTAATATATTAAATATAGGGAAAATTTTATGACTTAAAAAAAAGCTGGAGGAACAAGGGAAAAAAAAACAATACCAGCAAAGGATTTCATTACTGGTATCAGTATTAAGCCTCAAACACCTAATTCCTTAACCTACTTCCTTTGAAGGGAGACATTGACCTTTCAGGAAAGCTCAAATTTAATTTAAAGTTTGAAGTTGAAAAGAAAAAAAAAGAGGAGAGGAGAGGGGAGGGGAAGAGAGGGAAGAGAAAAGGATATAAATACTGTCTAGGTGCAGAACATCATGTACCTTGAGGTTTGGTAGCACAGAAACTTTGCAAAACTTCCATGATTTGACTTTCCCTATTCAAGTACTAGTTCTTTTGCCTGGATTTGTTGCAGAAAATTTTATGGTAATTCCTATTTGAAATACAAGGCAGTCAATGTTTTCCCATTTTCTTCAGGAAAACAGCTTTTAGCCATACTGAAAGCTTTTATATAGCAACTGCTTTTAGTCTGAATTCACAAAAAGTGAAATGTTCATCTCAGGATAATAGAGACAGCAACATAAAAGAAAAAAGAACATATTGCACTAAAAGAATACAGTATTTCTTTCAGAAATGCCTGAAAATGAATTCAGTCCCTGATTTCATCTCTTATTTCCTCAATGAAAGATCCTTACTCTGAATCTTTATCACTATTTTCTTTAGTTTTATCCTTTAGATTGTTATGTAATCCTTTAGTTTTATCTGTGAAGACAAAAGACTGAGAGGTTATGAGTGAAAATGCATGTACAGTTTGAGGTCAGAGGATGATTTTCCTGTCTGGATGAGAGCACTTGAAGAGGAAGTCCTTTTAATGAAGATGAATGTCTGTGCAGGGCTTGCTGTGAGCACCCCTCCCATCACACGGTTCTTCCGTGGTTCATGCCTGACTTCACTGACCTGTTTTTTTCTTAGAAGGAAGCAGAAAAATTTCTCATTTTGCAAGCAAGCAAGCCAAGCTCTTAGGTGAGCTCTTCAGCCTAGGATAGAAGGGTTTGCAAACCACCCTGTTAATAGCAGCGTCCAAATCCTCCTTGGGTTTCCATCCTTCCCAGTGTCTATTTCTGTTATTCCAGAGGGAACGGGTGATCGTTTTCCCTCTGTAAATTAATTTATTCCATGTAACTAGTTAATCACTAGAAAATGGTAAGTAATGATCATTAGTTAAAAAATATAAAGTAGTTCTGGGTTTTGAACATAGCTTCTGGCTGCTAGTAATTAGCATCAGTTCAGGTTCTATACCTGAAGAAGAATATCATAACCCAAACAACAGGGATGTGATAAATAAGAGGTTTTAGAAGAGTTTGACAATGACACCAAAAAAGAAAATAAGTAAGTGTCCTTGCTTCTGGCTCTCCATTTAAAAAGAAAGATTAGAGAGATTTACCAGAAACAAAAATTAACTTCAGAGATTACACATTTGAAATAGGTGTCTGATACAATGTGTGACTTTGTGTGGGAAAAAATAAAATCAATATTTTCAGGGGAAATAATATGCTGAGTCTATTGAAAATGAACAAAAACAACCTTAAAAAAAGGAAATTAAGCAAAAAGAATCCAGCTTCTACATAATAAAAATTAAAAAGACAGAATCTATAAGACTGTTGATTTGAAGATAGGAAAATCAAGGATTAACTGCAAGAAACTATTAAAGACCTTCTAAAGAAATGCATTGTTTGAGGATATTCTTTGGCGTTGCAGATAAGCGTAAAACATCTCTCAACCTAGATTATCAAAGTGACAATCTGGAGGCTCTTGTAGTACTGAGGAAAATTACATCTTTTTTTTTTTTAAAGAGGTGAATCCCATGACAGTTCACAGAACTGACTTTAAAACAAGTTATTTCACATTGATCTGGCAGTAGCAAAGCATAGGGTTTTCAAACAGATAGCAAAAAATAAGAAATATAGAAGAATTCTAAACATTTCAGTCTCAGAGGAACCTCAAAAGTTTCTTTCAGTCTGTCCTCTATGAAGCAAAATAGATATACCTTAATCCATATGCTGAGAGCAGATTGAGCATTTCGATCATTTGCGATTATTATGTTTTACCTGTTTGCCCCTCTGAACAAACAAACAAACAATCAAACAAAAACTGGGAGAACAACAGATTGACCATTTTCAGTAAGATTTCTGTGCAGAGCAACTTGTTTGCCATTTTAGTGTTGTCCTTTCTAGATCTAGAGCAATCCAATCCTTTATCCAGTCCTCATAAATGAAGCATGCTAAATAGCTTACACTGCTTGTTAACACTCTTTTTTATTTCTTCCGCTGTCTTCACATTGTCATCAATTTAGACATAGTATTTTGGCTGAGGTTTCAGTTTTGTCACAACAATTATTTCCCACTTTATCAGCAATTCTAGAAGTCCAGGTGTATTTTTTGCAATCATTTCACATCTTTTCTTCTCTAATGCTCGACTCCATGAGGCAGCGCACATTCCCCAGTTTTGTCTTACTGGAGAACCCAAGTGACTTCAAGACATTGAAGAAGAATAATGAATAATCACTATATATGTGGATAAAGCATTTTTATAATTCCAGATACTCTTCTCCCTTGAATGCCTTTGAATTGTACATATGCAGTCACAGCATAGGTAATTCTAGACCACGAATCTCTATTTACAAGTTCTATAATCTACATAGAGATTCTCTGGTGCTGGAGCCCCAGGGGAATGCAATCGCAGAATTGTTCTGCAAAAAGATAAAGAAAACATTTTGATCAATGAAGAAAGAGCTACTTGGGCACAACATATTTTAACATATTTAACATATTTAGCTAGATCATGTTAGTGTTTTTGTGGTAGTTAATCCAAACATCTGTGGATGTTTTATGAACAGTCAGCTCCTTTGCAGTGGCAGGCTGCTTGTTCCCTGCTTGGCCTTTGATATCTCCATTGAGGTGCAGGCCTTCTACCAGCAAAGTTAGACTAGACTACAAAATGTTGCCCAAACCAGAAGTTTATGTAAAGGAATTCAAGAGACTTGTGCAGGTGACAAACTGTAATTTATTGTTCAGTTATTGCCTATTGCAAGGGGGTTAATCTCTCCTTGCAAGGCTGGGTTTTATGGGGTTATTTCCTTACAGTCTGTGTTTTTGCAACATTTCAAGTATTTTTTTAAACATTTTTCCTTCTTGATTATAAACCTTTATGCGTGGCAAGTGCATGCACTGATCCTTTTAACACCTATGTGCTGCACTTTTGGCCTTTTCTGCTAAATTCATGGAATATGTGACTGAACATGAAACATAATGTAATCACTCAATCCAAACAGCATGATAAAAACCTCATGGTCTTATTTCTATTCAACCAGACAAAAACAATCTACATTCCATTCTCACTTTACACATGTGGAAGTTTTCTACATTTTAACAGACATTTTTTAATCAGGCATTCAAAAAACAATTCAAAAATTTATTACACTAAGTGACTTAGGATTTTATCTAACATGATCTCAGTGCTACAGATGTTAGGTGCGGTAGTGCCTGAGAGCTTACTAAAGACAGAATATGTCAAAAATATATGTATGTTTCATCTTCTTTTGTTAGACTAATTATAATGTCGAAAAGAAAAGGCAATTTGTTTAACATATTTTTTCTTAGCAAATATAGTGATTAGAAACACTAAATGTTCTTATATTGTAGTTGCTTATAAATTGATTAATTGTTTTGGAAATATAAATTAAAGCACTCTATAATTCATTGACTGCTCTCTCTCTCTTTTTTTTTATCTTGATAAAGCTACCTTTGGAAGTGTAAGCATTCCAAAATGTCACACCCTTTCTGCATCCTCAAGAATAATGGTGAACATTTCCGAGATGATCTCAATTACTTATCAAGAACTCCAGGCTGAATTTTATTATGCTGTGCACATCTGAACCTCTTTAATTTGCCCTACTCAAAGTAACCCCCCATATATTTTGTAGGACTGTGCCCTACATACTGTTTTCCAATAAATAATTAGGTACTTAGTCCCTCATTGCTGTCATCCTTTGGTTGCTGTTGCTGCTTGATCAGAAAAACTTCATCTACAGCTTCTTTTTGATTAGGACTTCTCTTTTGTTCTTTCTCCTTTTATCTTCACCCAGAGAAATGCAACAAATTTGCCTCTCACCTTTTTCTCAGCTTCAGAGAATGACTTCAAAGCATTCTTGATCTGCAGTGTAACATCATTTTCCTTTTTTTTTCCATTCATGCTCCAAGAATAAACTATTTCTATTTTACCAGCCTTCCAATTCTATTGATTTGTTTTACCAAGTCAATACGATGTTCATTAGCCAAGTTTTTTGGTTGTAAAGCAAGATTTCAGACCATTTCTTCTCAGTTCTTATGCTGTTTTAAATTCATGTGTAAGGTATGTGTTCAGCTGCCTCTTCCTGGTTTAAAGATGCCAGAAGAAAATACCTTTATACTATTAAAAAAAAAAAAGTCTGAGCATGGAATAAAACATATCTTCTCCATGAAACGACATGATCATTAATATTGACATGCAAAAGTGACATAACTACTGATAGGAAACTTGGTATGCCAGATTCAGCTTCCCTGAAGCTTCACATTGGACAAGAATACAGCTTTCTTCTTGAAGGTGGTAATTCAGACTGGCAGATAGTTGTCTTAATCTCCTTTTGCAAGGTGATTTTGAGTACTGCTATCATCATCTTTAGTTGGTGATTTTGAATCCAGTAGCTCTAGGGGAATCTCACTATGAGGCAATGCTTCTTTCCAAAAACCAAGAACAGTGTCATAAATCTCAAACATCAGGTTGACCATGATGAGTTCTTTGCCAAGTGGCAAATGATGTTCACAGAGGGATTCCCTCCACCTAAGCCAAACCTTAAAGATAGAAGTAAAACTCAAATTGTTGCGTCTAAATCAAGATGCATTTGTAAGATAGTTGTAGGATTAGGCTTTCATTTTGTCAAGGAGTTGATGACTTTAAATTTCTGAGGACATTTTTTCATGCCTAAATGTCACATAACTTAAAAGCATTTCAGTGACAAACTCTAGTGGCAGAGCAGACACAGTAAACTTAGAATACCTTCACTAAATGGAGGAGTCCACCTGTTCGGATGGACTTGGGATTCGGCAATAATCACATCAGAACGAGGTGACTACATCGAGCATTTATTCAGGTGAAAGCACATAAAAGCAGCGAAGTGTGGATAACTACTCATCAGGTGATACCTGCTGGTGGGGTACTGGACCCCAACATCCTCTCGAGTCGGCAGATCAGAGAGAGAGTTGCTGATCGGCTCCCGCGGAGACAGCGCAGGCCTCAGTTAGGAGTTTCTCCTTCCCCCTGTCTCTCCACATTGTCCTTTTTTATGCCGGGTGCATCCTGGCATATAGGGTCAGTGCGACTCAGCAGTCAGGCCGGGGGGCGGACACACTCTGCCTTCAGTTGCGCAACTCTCTCCCCTGGGTGTGCAGGCACGTGTCCCAGCCCTCAACTCGAGGGTCCTGCCTTCCTCCTCCTCTTCCTCATTTCCCAGTGTTTGACCTCCAAAGATAGTTTGGAGGACGTCTGCGGTTAAGTTGGCTACGAACCCGGTTGAGTGGCCGCCTTCAACAGGTTTTTGGAGGGGGCTGCCTGTGAACCGGGCTGAGCAGCTGCATCCGTGCTCCTTATCAGTCAGCCTAGGCAGGCAAACACCTTCCCTCTCAAGGTCTGGTCTCTGCTTCCCACAGGAGATTTTTTTATGACTCTACAGACCATAGAAATTTCGATCTCCAATATACCACCAAATGGATTAAATATTTATACTTCAATGTATGTAAAAAGTTTGTGCATTTCCTAAAACACTAATTAGTCAACACAGTTCCCTTTAAGAGCTATTTAAAGCAGAGTTTCAGTTTTGTGGACACTCTTTGACTATTGAGTTATTTTCAGACTGCCTTTCTTGGTTGCGGACTCTTAAAATAACTTAAAAGATGATTTTTTCTCTGTAAATAAACTCATTCACTTCATGCTGATTTTTATGTCTCTCTTTCAAGGAGCTTTACTTACATAAATAGCACTTAAGCTTATATGTAACCATCTGCAAGATCAGAGATTGATAAAGTTGTGTGCAAAATTTTGTCTACCCTGTGGCAAAGCATGACTCCCTCTTTCTCTATGTTAGAAGAGATTCAAAAATCATCGTAGAGTGAGTAAGGAAACTCAGTCTGCACAATATGCACTTAGAGTGGTTTGTCACCTACATCTGTCTCAGCCTCACTGGAAAGCAGCTGGAGGTTGAGTGATGCCCCAGACTCAGAGTGGAACCAGAACAGATATGACACAAGCCTATATCTATTTATATATATATCATGAAATATGTATGTAACAAGCCTGTCTAAAAAAATGCTTGGAGAAAATAGCACAGTGGCTATAACATTTGCCTGAGGGTCTATGCTCACCTGAATCAGAGTGGGTTTGAGCTCATAAATCCCAAGAGAGTTTGGTATGTTTTCTGAGAACTCTAAAAGCTCAGGTTATTTTCACAGTTATGCTACTACTGGGGCAAGCAGGAAAGAGACCTTGCAAAATTCCTAATGTCAGATGGAATAAAAATAATCATGAGACTCTGCATCTGTAATCTAACAATAAAGCTACTTGCTTTTGCTTCCACTGTCTCTGTACAATTTTCATTAGATGGTTATTCAATAGAAATAAAAATAAATTAGGGAAAGCTTCTCAGAGACATGACATGTTGGGTTTAATCACTGGGAAGGGCAGAAAGAAGGACCCTCTGTTTCCTGGGGGTAAGATCTAACAACAGTATAAAAAATATGCAGAGGGAATCAGAGGTCCTCTTTGTATACTCTAAAAGAAAATTGTTACTGGTTTCAGTTCTGCCTTTCAGCTTAGGAGTTTCACTACATCTGTGGTTTAAATTTCACTCTGAGATTTAAACATTAGGTGTTGCAAATCCAGGTTTGGGTGAATCTGCAAGTTCTTCATTTTAGTTGGTCCTATATTTAAACCAAACATCTACTATGAAAAATGTAATGCTAATCATCTGTTCTTAATATTGATCATCATCAGTACATATACAAAATTATTTAGCAGATGTATTCTAAATTAGCTGTGCACATACGGTTCAATTAAACAGTGTTAGTGCTGGTCCTGAGCACTAATCAATGACAGATGTCAGAACTGAAGTGACCTGGTCTTTCTTCTCCAATTTCCCTTGCTTATATTTTTATGCTACTGCCTCAGTCTGTCATAGGTGAGGGAGGGAGGTCTCCTTTGCTCCTGAAACTGTTTATCTTCTTCTCTTTGGTCTAGCCAGCCATCCTTCTGGTGTCTTTGGAAGAATGTCCTACCTATTTGCAGTGCCTTGTGCTTATCTATCGTCTGTCTGGCAGTTCTAGTTATTTGAATGCTTCTTACATGCATCTACACTCATCTTTCTTTGTATCTTTGGTGATCACATTGCTCACATACTATGTGAGTTCTACTATGTGAGCTATTCTATCACAGTGTTACAAAATACTTGGATACTACAGTTAACTACACAATTTTATTATATTAATTTTTGAGTTTCAGAAAAGCTAATATTAATTATAACTTGATTAGTACATTTATAATTTACAGGTGTCACAGGACTCCTGAGTTACATTTGTCTTGAATTAATTATTTTCCCATCTTTTATTTCTCAGTATTCTGTGAAAAACAGTGACACAGACCTTTCAGAATGAGAGAGAGAGATTACAAAGGAAGACTTCTTTTTACTGACTAGCCATGAGGATGGCTCAGTTTCTCTTACCCAGTGTGCTCGCCAAGGCAATGCTGATTAGTTGAGAGCAGAGTCATCTGTCATTAATTACTGTGTGATACCTGAAGACAAAGACACCCTTTTCCACCTACTAAATAATTATATCACTGTCTGTATGGAAGGAAATACTGAGTTTCCACCAGGATCAGCATGTTGGAAATTAATATTTCTAATGCTGAATTGGTTTACTTTTTTTAAAAAAATCAAATAGTCAAGAGCAAATATGATTATATGTGGAAGCTCTGAATGGCAAATTAATCAAGCCTCTTTAACTGATTTCGTTCCTGGAACTATGCCTGCTCTAGTTCAAAAGCATTTTGGCAAGTACTTAAGGTGCTCAAAGCATATAAACCAGGAAAGATGTGTATTTTCTTGGCAAAGAGCCTCTGTATATTCTCAAGCCATGATTTACTTCAGAGTAGCAGTACTTTGATAGAAGTTGGAGTGTATTTTGTTACCAAAAGAGCACTGCTGGACATCGGGAATGGGAAGGGAACAACTGCTCAGTGAGGCTGACCTCATTAACCACAGCCACGAGAAGCACAGAGACCTCCTTCTCAAGAAGAGCTCAGTGAGCAGACTTCCACCTTCTCAGGGGTAAGAAAGAGCATTAAAGCACATTAGACTTGGCAAAAACTTCAGCATCTTTATTTAGATGGATTGTGCTGTCTCCTACTCTCATGGGTGCAGTAAAATACAAGAGCAAGATGTGAGAAGAGATCTGTAAAGAAAAACTTAGGCACCTTAACCTCTCCTCATCATTTTGTCATTTGCTTTTAGGATCATTCAGTGGGAAATGGCAGTATGGACCCAGAGGTCTATTCTACATTTCAGAGGCTTACTGTAGTCCCACAACTAAGAAAATGAATCACATTAAACTTTACTCTTTAGCCATTTTTTTTTTCTGATCAATTATAACCTACAGTGTTTTGCACAAATAATTTTGCCTGGAGTGACAAGTGACAGAACTGGACAACAAACCTTTTGTGCAGGGATTGCAGATCTGGCACAATGCCCAGCTTTGCTTTCTGTGCTGCATTCATCACTACAAAGAGGCATTGCAATGCTGAGGTGAAACAAGGAGAGCTCTAAGTACCATCTTTTACAGTCTCATTGAAAGAAACACAATGTCTTCTCCCACAGAAATTAGATCAATTGGTTTAGTCAGGAGGCATAATGCAATATTCATGTAAAGAAAATCTTAGTCCAGTCATCAAAAAACAAAAAGTAACTGCAGTAGGCAATAAGCTTTTCATTATTTACATAACATAGAACATTAATTTGTATCTTTCATTTATCTGTTACACTCTACGAATGAATGGGAGGCTAAATTGAAAATTTTATTCTTTAATGGCAGGAATAAAAAGAAAAGGCGAATTCATCACTCAGGGCTACTCCCAAGGTAACCTTTTTCTGTGATTAATTTAAGCACATTCAGTACAAGTAATCTTAAACTATTTTGAAGCGACTAGATACTTAAAAAAAAAAATCTCTTTATGAGAAAAGCTTTTGACTTGCAAGTATATGGTACATATTTTTATTTCAAGCCCTGTTCTAGGTGTCTCACATTTTGCTATTACATTTTCTACTTTCTTTTAATCATATGCAAAGGATAAGAAATACACTGACCTTACCAAAATCAAACCAAATCAAAACTGTTTCTTTTTTTAGATACTTAATAATATCCTAAAAATTAGCTCATAATTCAGAACATTGGAGATTTATACAGCATCTTAACACAAGAAGGTATCTTAAAATATCTTTCTTTTCCTATTAGCAAGTATCCTGAATTTTGTAATATTTTCTCTATATGTTAATTTTCATGTTGTATATATTTAATTCACTTTCAGGGAATCTTTGAGATTGGAATATCAATTGTAAACTAGTATAAACAATTATAGTTTCAGTGGACTCAGAATTTGGCCCAGTGAAAGCAAAGATTGGTGATGATATACAGCAATCTTATATTTGCTGAAAGATTTTATGGGTTAGATCTTTGTTCTGGAAAAAAATGTACATAATTTCCACCGATGTTTATAGGAAAAAGTTTTCTGGTTCCCAATGAACTTTTAAATTTGCATTCATGATTAAAAAAATGCATATTTTCAATCCAGATACCTAACATACATGGTCCAGCAAAGGCAGAGACCAAACTAATACTAAATGATGATGGAAAGAACTTTAATCTTTCCATTTTGTATTTCTCTGTCACCTGCTGTCAGACTGAGCACAAAATTATATACCTGATGTGTATAACATTGATCTGAATAGGTAATTTGATAGAAAAGAAACAATTCAATTTCTATCATTTTAATATTAAATTGTCTTAATATACAGCTAAAATACTATAGCCTACTTTTCACCAGTGGGTTTCTTCATATTACTGTGAGAAAACACTCTTTTCTGGTGCTAAAAGAGCACCTTCTACCTCAGTAAAAACATATCAATATATATACAGGTCTGGATCTTGCATGCACATTAATTATGTAGAATTCAGTCTTTTTGATGAGAGAATAATTCATTTGAAACAATGCTTTCTCACTCTCAGTTATCCAGGATCTGTATTTTTACTATATAGAAAATATTTTTAAATTGTTTTTGAGCATATCTGGCTATGCTGTGATCTTTTTTTAATTACACTTTAAATAGAGAATGTGAAATAGATTTATAATGTTTGAAGATGTGCAGGGACACACAAACCGAAGACTGTGCCACACTGAATTCACTGAATAGTGAATTATGACTTACTGGGTGATCAGAACATTAAATTTCAGCTCCAGATTTAATTTTCCTCTCACCTTTAGGTTGTGAAATAGTCTGCATTTTGGAACAAGAGTGTACCGTCTGGTTTGAGAGGTGGGCATGTTAATGAGATAGTAAGAATAAGAAGCATGAAACTACAGTTATTCTTTCTAAGCCAAAACCATGGATTTTGTTTAAAATAATTGTCTCCTACCACATAAACTTTGGAGTTGGAACCTCAAGTGTTCTTAACAACTAATATGTCTTTGACTAAGAAATCCCTTTCACTCAGTTTATATATATATAGTATATAGTATATATATATGTATATAGTATTGTCACTTTGTTCTCTATCTAAATATTCAATAAGATTTGGGGTGATGACAAGGAAGGCAGATAATGGCATTTCTAAACAACTAGAGGATCATGAGGACAGAAGAACTACTTTGGGTGTCTATTGTGCTCAGACTTCATGAACTCTTGTCCAAGTAATCATAGAATCATAGAATGGTTGAGGTTTGAAGGGACCTCTAGAGGTCATCTAGTCCAACCCCCCTGCACATGCAGGGCCACCTAGAGCACGTGGCGCAAGACTGCATCCAAGCGGGTCTTGAAGATCTCTGTCACCCTCACTGTCAAAAAGTTCTTCCTTAAGTTCCCGTGGAACTTTTTATGCCTCAGTTTGTGGCCATTTCCTCTGGTTCTGTCAGTGACCACCAGTGAAAAGAGGCCAGCCCCATCCTCCTCATTGCCTCCCTTGAGGCACTTATAGACACAGATCAGATCCCCTCTCAGCCTTCTCTTATCCAGGCTGAACAGGCCCAGCTCCCTCAGCCTCTCCTCATAGGGCAGATGTTCCAGGCCCCTGATCATCCTCGTGGCCCTGCGCTGGACTCTCTCCAGCAGCTCCACATCCCTCTTGTACTGGGGGGCCCAGAACTGGACACAGTACTCCAGATGTGGCCTCACCAGGGCTGAGTAGAGGGGCAGGATCACCTCCCTCGACCTGCTGGAGACGCTCCTCTTAATGCATCCCAGGATGCCATTGGCCTTCTTGGCCACGAGGGCACACTGCTGCCTCATGGTCAACCTGTCGTCCACCATGACGCCCAGGTCCTTCTCTGCAGAGCTGCTCTCCAGCAGGTCGGTCCCCAGCCTGTACTGGTGTCTGGGGTTATTTCTCCCCAGGGGCAGGACCGACCGTCATCGGTGTCTGTAAATATAACAGTATAACAGCAGGATCTAAAAAACAGCAGCATGTCATTCATTAGACCTTAACAATGGAGGACTGGAGTCTAGTAGAAACCAACAGCAAGGGCTGTACACACAGGATATGTGTCCACTCAAGGTACAGAGGCACAAATCTTTTAGTTGTGTTTCCCAGTGCTTTCAGAAGCTCTCAGGACACAAAAAGGTAAATTGAATAACCCCAGTTTCATTTTGCAAGAGCTGGAACAAGTAGAGCATCCTTTCTTACACTGCAAAATTATCCAAATTATATCCAGTCACCTAAGCAGAAAACAGACAAGGAGATCTTCCCAAATCTTTAGTATAAATGTTTCAGGTTAAGCCTTCCAATATGCTATTATGACATATTTAAAATAATTCTTTTGCCTGCTCTGGATTTCATCTATGGTTCATGTAGCTAATACATCAGCAAAATACATATAAGCTGTCATCCAAAGATAAACATGAAGCCAATTTCAATAGCTCTACATTTCTCCTCTAGAGTTCATGCCGTTCCACCCATGGGTGGCTGAATATTATCTCTGATTTATGTCATTCATGGGCATTAGCTGAAGCTTAAAAGTATGTCTGAAGGTAAAAGACACCTTTGAAGATGTTTAGTTTTCCTGGATGTCTGCATCCATTGCCCAGTCAATAATACAGTGTGTCACACATGAGTAATTCGTCCCAGAGGAGACTGCTGCTGCTTGATAATTGAACCTGAGGCTTGCGTTTCATCTTGGGATTCAACCACTGAATATTCTCTCTACAGTTAGATCTCTTGCAGCGTATAGAAACCACTTAATAATAAGTCAAGACTAATTCCAATTTCTAAGTGACTATCAATCAGCTTAATTTTAAAATAGACCCTTTAAGAATTATGCGGCTTTTATGAGAACATTTTGTTTTTATGAATTACAATATCAGAATGACAGAGATGTATCAAACTTCTTACACATGGCTGTGTAATTAAGCAAGTTTTTAAAATGTGAGTTCAAGGAAAGCTAAAAGAAAATGAACATTTTATTGAGTTATGAATTCCAAATTCTTTAAAAATAATTTTTATCACAAAAAACAGAATGCTTAAAATCATTATTTTTTATCTTTTTTTTATTAAACTGTTTTCAGTAACTATTTTTAAGATTTAAGGTTTGAAAATGGTATAAAAAACTATTCAGGATTTCCAAGTTTTCAGAAAGTTTTTTTTGAAAATCCTTGAAAAAACTTTTTTGTTGTTGTTGTTGCATTTTTCCTACCAAATAAATTCATAAAGGACATGTAAAATAGTTTGGTAACTCCATTTATCTAATAACTTCACTTTCCTGTTCTTTCCTTTCACCTCCTTTAAAATTACTGGAGTTTCTGCTAACTTGTCTCTCTTTTCCAATAACATAATTTCAGCTTATAAAAAGCATCATTTTTCTCTACAAACCTGATTGTTCAATTATAATGATACATCCACAGAGGAATAGAAAAATGTTTTTTTTCTTCTTCTTTTTGTATGTATATACACATATACATGCACACCCGTTCACACATCTATGTATTTACAATATTCTCGTGATTGCTGTACTTTAAATTAATTGACTGCTTTATGCAGAAATAGTTATATAACCTGAATCTCAGGTGTGTCTGTTTCTTAACAACCACCATTTATGGTCTGTAATATTAGGGAAATGCTTGCAACAGATATTTTTTAAGGGTACACAAGACACAAAATTATCTTCATTAATATCCCAAAGCTTCTACTGAAAACTCTTTACAGTCACATCTTGCAAGTATGACTAATATTTCTGCCCAGTGGAAAGACTTTTCATAAACATTCATTGCAATAAATTTGAAATATCAAGATTCAGCTACACAGAAATATAAGATGAAGAATTTCATCATATCAGAAAATACACTCAGATCATGTGTTTTGTTCACTGCGATTGAGTATAGGTCAGTTTGGCCTGTGGCGCATATCATGTTGTTCCCACACAGAACTGTCTATACAGTTGCTGTGGCTCCTGCTTCTTGCAATAAAAAAATGATGTTGAAAGTACTACCATCTCATACAGATGCCCATCACAACATCAAATGCCATTAGGAAAAATCAAAGCTCTGTCCAGTCCAGTCTGTGAGATCCTTAGGATACAAGAAATGCAGTTGTAGTGTAAAAAATAATAGAAAATCCTCTTTGATGAACAACAGATCTTGTGGCTATTCTTCAGACAAAACCACATGCATTCAGATGAGGTAAGCTTGAGTAAAAACAAATAAGACTTGTAGAAAATCTTGCATATTTGGTGCCAAATAAATGTTACTTTGTTGCTACAAAATTTAAAAGAAAAAAAGAAATTAAACAGTGTAAGATATTTTTCTTTTTACAAAGGTATACAAACAAAGGTTACTTTAGCTTTTGTTCTACATTTTATTATTTTGGGAGAAGAACATAGAGTTTAGAAGAGTTTGTCTCAAACATTTCCATCTAAATATTAAGAAATTTGTAATTTTACTGTAATTGTACTCTTTATGTTAGATGAGTTTTCCAAAGTCTATGGTTATCCTTCCAATAGAAAGGTCTATTATGTCACCAAAAGTGGAAACTGAAATCCTCTTAGTCTTAACTGCAGGTAGTATGAGATAAGACAGTCACTTGCCAACCATTTTCAGGCTAAATCCCTATTTTTACAGAAATGTCAAAGCAGATATTTGCTGCTGGGAGAGTACCAAGTTTGTCTCAAAATGAACATTCAGGGTCTTACATCAAGCATGGTAGACTGCCATAAAAGGTAATTCTGTCCCTGCCTTTTACTGATAACCCAGCTGCTATGATTTCTGGATGTGCATCAAAACTCTTGGAAATTCGGCATTGTTTTGTCATTGTTTGGGTTTGACAGCTGGGATTGTGTCTGCACCAGGTTGCAAACAGCCTCTTTTTCAGGATTTCAAATATATCCCCTATTCTTATCTGAAAGAAAGCTGCATCTCTGCTGCATGTAGATGAAGCAGTTTAGGCTCAAGCCATGATGATTACTCAAGGGAGTGGTGCTTCCTTACAGGGAATATATTTCCACACACATTCATGCAGACATTAAGTATGCAAGATTCTGTTGAAACTGGTAGTACCAAATCTGCTGGAATGCTGTTGCCAGATCTTCTTGCCAGCAATTGCTTTTTCAGTGAGGTTCTGAGCCCTGGCCCCTTTAAAAAGGATTGAAGCAGACAGAATATTTCCTTGTTCTAAGCAGTTTTGAAGTATTTTGACATGGCAGATTCAAATAACTTGATTTTTTATACTGGTTGGTCTGTTGTAACAATTGTGCATACAGAGGTCTCTCTTTACCTAAATAAGGTCAATAGAAAACACTAAGACAATTTTCTTGCTTTTTCTTGCCTTTTCTTTCCTTTCCCTCTCTCTTTCTCTCTCTCTTTCTCTCTCTCCTTTCTCTCCTTTCTCTCTTGCCATTCAGCTCTATCACTTCAATATATTTTAGAAGTCCCAAGAACACTCACAACCCTTTTGAGGGGCATTGTTTTGGATTACCTTGTTAGACATTTGCTGAGGGTTTTATTTCATGAAGAACATCATAGATCACCTAGTCAAGCTTAATTCCATCTTCAACCCCACATCAGTGTCTCTACTGTGTTGTCCAATTATTTTTGTCATTGAAGAGTTGTAGTGACCTTTCTTTTCTAGGAGAGAGTCTACCCCCCACCTGTCTCCATAGACTACTGCATGAATCATTCTTTGAAATGGACAGTTAACCATCAATGATTCTGTCCAAATCCTTTAAGTGTGAAGCTCAGTGAATGCTCTTCTCCATTAAATACACTTTTCTTTAGATAATCTATTTAGCCAGTTATGATTCCTCATTTGAGTGTTTTATATTTTAAAAAATCCCAATAATATTTTAACCATATCTCATAGCATGCGAAATCCACAATTTACCATAAATTACAGCATCCATTAACTCATTGTGCACTAGTGTATTTTTAAATTTTACAAAAAGAATTCTTTTTTTTGGAGAAAACTCAATAGTTTTATTGAAAATATCTATACCTCTATTGATGAAAACCACATCTTCACTTATTAATATCATCTGCCATTGCGTTCCTTTTGTTTTTTGTTGATAGTTTTTATTCACATCTTTGATTCTCCTATTTCTTCTATGTGATTTTATGACTTTGGCTACCTGGATTAGGATTTTCCAACTTTAGCTCGCCACTGGACAGTATACAAAGCAATGGTACATGGCTTAGAATATTTTATTATAAAATGACTCCTCTCATGCATGCTTCATGCTAGGAAAGAAAATGTCTCAAAAATCTTCCTTTCCTGCCATGTGAAAATAAGGAGCATGTATGACAAGCTCCCCTGTTTCATGTACTACCATCCATGGAAAGTATGGACATAACAGCATGCAAACTCAACTCCTTTCTCCCTTGAGTCCTACAATATTTTCTTCCAAAATTTCTTGTATTCTAGAGAGCCCAAGGCCTCAAAAAACTATAAGAAAACCCAGGTTCCATGCTGATAAATAACTGTTTCAGTATGTTCCTGTGGTGCATTTTGTTACTCCTTCCAGATGCTAGTCAAGAAAAAGAGACTTTGTAGTCCCAGTCCTAGGAGCACAGAAGGATTACCTTGTGGGGCTGGAATAAATTGAATTTCTGGTCTGATTATGCTGGCCTGGAGCAGCCAGACTTGCTGCCTGGAGAATTTCCCAGTAGAGAAATCGGACACATGGAGAATCATGGTTGAGTAACTTCTGACTGAAACACAGAATAGCGCCGTTGCAAGAAAATGAAAGCCAGTTGGATGAAGGTCAAAGACAACAACTAGTGGACAAGAAAAGTTTGTCAAATGCATGTGTATGAGTCATATATCATCTTAAAAGACACCTGCATACAACGCATTGTCCACAATAGACTAGGTTTGAGGACTGACTTTCATATGGGGGCTATGAAGACAGTGTGCATGCTGGGCCTACACTGAAATCTAGGGTGAGAGAAAATCCATATTCCAATGCCAGTGCATTGATTTTGTACTCTTCCCTGCCTTGGCTGTTTGACAGCACTCACCAAAGTCCATGCATCTCACAACTTGTTTCTTATGAGCTAGAAGCAAATCTGGAAAAAAGAAATATATTATTGCTTCTAGGGAAAATAAACAAACAAAAAAATCCATTAAAGAAATTTGTGCCCAGCCATATATGCACACACTCAGTACTACTATCATCACTGGTGTCTCACAAACCTTGTGATGCTACAACCAAGATACATGAAGCAGAAAGCAGTATGTTGCCAGAGAGAATGACATGCCAAAATAACATATCCCACCTCTCCCCAACAATTCTGAGAACAACCACATTTCCAGCCAAAAGTAATCTCTCAGACCTAAAATTTTGATTTCATCATGCAGAGATTCACCGCAGCCACAGGCCAGACCATACTAGGTATGAAACTTGCCGGTTTTCTCATAGGTCTCCACTCAAGAGTATAAACCAGGTGTTTGTGGGGACCTCTCAGAAGAGACTCAAGGTCCACACAGCAAGAACAGAGAGAATAGCATAAGAAGCAATGGACAAAATGATCTCAGAACACATTATGGCCTGAGTAAGACAGAGCTTCTGAGTATTTATTTCTTAAAGTAATTCCCTGTGTAATGGCATAACAACGTAGAGAGAGAGACAACTGTGGAAAAAAAGGAACAGTCTTCTGTCATATGACTGCCACAGCCATCACCAGCTTTGTGTGGAAACGTAAGCAATTTAGCAGTGATCAGCTCAGCTCAGTGGTTTGATTTAAAATTGAAAAAAAATGGAGTATAAAAATTTTCTTAAGTAATCTAACCTTAACTTCCAACAGCTGTTATAGCAACTTCTGGAGATTTTTCAAACATCATCCCTAAGCCAAAGGACAGGAACCACTGGTCTAGATTCTCAGTCTGAACTTGCATTCATTTTGTGCATTTCTTGAAATATTCCCCATAGAAAATATTTCACATATTTAGCACTCTATATTTTTCTTTTACAACCTAAATTATAAATGAATACATAAATAAATCATCCACAACATAATTCATTTCTTAAATACAATCCCAGCTGGAATTCAAAATGCCTTTTGCTTTTGGCTCTATAGAAGCACGTAAATATTGTATCTACTACTGAGGATCAGAAGTAATTCAGAAATTATTGTGGAAGACAGGGAGAATGTGTTTTCAAGTGGATTTCACCCAAGTCAAAATATCTCCTTCTAATTCTAACATTGCATTGTGGAGGAATAATTTTCTGCGTAATTTTCTTGTTCTCTCTAGGCCTACATACCTCCATTCGAGTTGTCCTTGTCCTGCACCTCTAGCTATGCTGTGGGTCTAGATCTATAGGTGGAAAGGAAGCAAGGGGGTTCAGGGGAAGTCAATAGACTATGGAGCTGGAATGGGTTAGAAGAAAACATCTGGTCTCTGTATCTGACAATCCTCAAGAAGGCAAGAGAGCTCTTAAAGGATATTAACTTCTCTATCAATCAAAGACACAAGCACTGCCGGATACCTGCAATTGATAGCAGAAAATGACTTTGTACCTTTAAAACAGAGTGTAGTTTATGTGGTAGTGTTGAAAGCAGTTGTCATCAAGTAACCATTCAATCTTCCAGCTGATCACTAAATTACTAGTTCTAACTAGTGCACCCAGAAAGACTACCATTTAGTAATGGAGTGGCATGGAGGAGATCCTAACTGCTGATTTGTGATCTCTGTTACCAGAAAAAAAAACAATATCAAACATATACCTCATTTACTTGTAATTCCATGAATAGATATTTACTCCAAGAAATGTTTACTCAGCATAAGATGAAATTTACCCCATAAATTGTATTAATTATCACTGTAGGGAAGTGAAATCATCTGTTAATATATATAGCATTGAGATTTTGGATGAGAAATTGTCTCCATGCATGACTTCAAAAAAACTATGTAGGGAAGTAAAAAGATAAACTTTATTCCATCTGCTTTGATGGATATGATTAATGTTTCTCCTCTGCTCAGCCAGCATTACATTTTTAGTGGCTGAGCCTCATATCTACCTCCACAGAACTCAAACATGGAAATTCTATTTTCCACCATATCGGATACCAGAACATTGCATTACCAGTATTATATATATATATATTTTTTCTCCGCGACAAGATACAACTTTTGAAGTCAATGAAGCTCATACTAGTGTTGATCTAGAGCTGGATATTTGGAAGAATTTCTGCAGATAATTGCAAATTTGATTATAAGAAACTTTTAAACATCTGTTCAAACATCTCAAAAACTTCAGTTCATGCTATGACACTTTAATAATAAGATACAGTCACAAATCTGGAAGTTAAAGGATGATATGAGAACATGAAAAATAAATTCTGTAAAAAGGCTGCAAATGCCTCTCAGCAATACAGTCTCAAGCTTAGGTGTACTTTTCAGATGACATACTTTTTGCACAGTCACTGGAAACAAGCGGAATAGGAGGGCCATTAAGAAGTGTGACAGGATCAAAAGAAAGTTCAAGGAATGACTACTATGTTTATATAGAAAGCCTCAGCAAGAGCTCGTGTAACCCTAGGGCGTCATATAGTCCAGCCAGGCTATCTGTATCTCTTTCTTCTTTGAGTTGCTACTAAATTCAAAGATATACATTGCAATTAAATGAGTATAATCAGTAAAAAGAGTCCTTCTTACTTCAAAAACTTTTTTGGGAAAAGGGAAAACTTTGTCATGCTTTTTGAACTCTTGAGGTTTGCTGTGAGTATGGTTTTGTGCATTTGAAAGAAAGATTTCCACAGTGCTTCGTAACTTTTTATTCAAAAGAAAACAAAAACAAAAACAAAAAGAAACAAAAAGTCCTTACGCAATACATGATCAATCTACCAGTTTGGTTGGAGAAGTGACCTATACAGCAGTCCTTTGCATCCGGGATGCAGGTATATTAGGACTGTTACAATTCGGAGAAAAAAAAGCTTAAAATAATGTTTCACCTTAATAAATAAGCAAGGACCATGTGAACTGATCAGACTACTCCACAAAGAAGTGCACACAATCCATTCTGAATTTGTATCAGGTAAAGACTTTCTATACAGGGTCATCTCTGTAATTACAAGCCAGGGTAAGTTAAAAGCAACATGAAAGTTACTTCATAGATGCCAGAGGTTGAAGGGCAATTATTTCAGCAAGGTGAGAGAGGGCAAGCAGAGGCCACAGACAACACAGAGCCAAGTGGAAGTCAGTTGACGATTACTGTCCCAGTCATCAAAACTTGGCGGGACCTGGCAACCCCTAAGGCACTCTGGAGCCTGGGACCTCAGTGAGCTCTGCGACAACACGTGCTGCTTCCAGACAGCCTCGCTGCAAAGCGATGAGACTCGCAGGGAGGTTGAAAGTGGTTGAACCTACATGAAACCAAGGGATGGAAAAGGCCACTGTCTGGCGTGAAAAAATTCTCATTGCTCAAGGCTGCCCTGCTGCAAAGCCTTTTAACTCATCCTGTAATTTAAAAATTTCCCACAGTTCATCAGACTGTTCTTTTTTTTTTTTCTTGCAGCCATCTTGCTATCAAGACCCCATGGGTCTGACGCAGATCAATCAAATGCTGTCTTTACAGAGATGGTCCAAGGACATCAAATCAAAAGAGGTGAGGAAATAGGTAAGCTCTGAGATTTTAATCATCTTCTCTTGCCATCTGCTTTTGATCCCTGCTGGAGCTAAATTTTTGCATTGTTCTCACTTTCTTTTTCTGTATTTAACACAGCAATATATCTTTTGCTACTGTTTCCCACCAAAGTTAGAGGAGACCTTTGACTTCTTGGATTGTCTAGACATTATTAGGAGATTTAACTTTTTTGTTTCAGAAGCAATTCATGGCCCTACTAAACTCTGGGAGTGGATAGAGAGGGAAAGGGGAAAGAGGAAGCTCAGAATAAGGCCAAGTCTGTCTCTTAGAGTGGACCTCTAAACAGTAGCAGGTCTGGGAAAAAAAGTCAGAGAGAAGCCCTGGAGATTACTCAACAGTTGGCCCTCCCCTGTTTGATAACTGTGCAGTATAATAACAAAATAGGAACTACGCAGTACAATATATTATGAAATGAATGTTGGAATAAGAAATGATTACTTATTTCAGTTGTGTGTTATTTAGGTGCACCTAAATTCAATCTGTTTTTAATTAGGCTATCAAAGCAATCTTATTTTGGCTGTGCTTTAGGAAGACATGTGTACATATATATGCACACTAGAGAAATAAATTATTTTCTGTGTCCCTCTATGCTCATTTATTTTTCATATTTATAATTAATATTGTTTATGAGTACGTTTTTTCTATTATTTTCAGGATTTAGAAAGCATCTATTAATTTGAAAGAAGTTCTTCTGCCATTTGAAGAAAATATTAATATATCAAAATAAGTATTAAGCAGAATTTTAAAAGACTGGAGAAATTTCTAGGCACAGTTTTGTTTTTTTGTTGTTATTTATTTGTTTGTTTGTTTATTTTTGGAAGTCCACAATATCTTACTCATTTACTCTTTTGTAAATAAGCATCAGCTTTGATCAAACATAAAGATAGATCTCAGAGAAACTTCCCAAAACACTGGAATTTTTGAACAGGCATTGGCTTTCTTTTTCAAGATATAACCAACAAATGCTACAATTTTGAATATTGCCAATAAATATGATAGAAATGAAGAGGATATGGAAGGAACGAAATTACTTGGCTTTAATTTTTGAATGTTTGGAATTGATGTGGAACTCTGAAAAATGCCAAGAATAAGACTAGCACCTCAATACAGAATTTAAGTAAAATGCCCCCCAGAATACACTTCCTAACATGAATTATTATTTGAGAATTGACTTTAGTTTTTTTATGCAAGAAAAAAATATCCATTTAGCGAAGGCTAGTTGTTCCTTTTCACTTTAGTAAGAGATCCTTGTGCTAAGGGGAAAAGAAAAAAACATGCCTATAAATTCCCTGAATCAACAAGCATTTTTAGCAAAATTTCAGACATTCATGATTTTCTCCAAACTAGTACAAAACACAGATATAATTAAATTAAAAACAGTCTTGTTGCTTGATGTAACACAGATCACAGCTGTATCCTTGTTAAAATTTCTTGTAAATCTATCAAAAAGTAGTAAAGCTTTGACAACCCCTATGGACAAAAGTAGTAAAGAATCTCAAAACACTTTTTCTTCAGAAAAGCAGTCAAGGGCCACAAAAGTCATGGCAGTGAATGAGAAAAAAATGCAAGAGACAGGTAAGAACAACTCTGCACTGAACTGTGCCTGATCATTCTAAAGCCATATGGCATGCTCATAAAGAAAACACAAAAATAACTATATATAACTATACAACTATAACAACTCTCTATATGTATAAAGTACATATATATATATATATATTTAAACCATGGTTGTACACTAGTTTTCTTGAATGCCAAGTCGGCATTCAAGAAAAGTTTGTCTCTAAGTCAATATTGCATAACATCAAGATGTTTGGCTTCCACCAAATATCTCTTGATCAGATCATTCCCTGTTGTAATCTACCAGCCTTGGCCCTAGTTGATGTATAGTATTTGATCTACTGAAAGCACTGATGTACTATAACTGTTTTTTAAAAAAGATCTTTGACTAGAGCAAGAAAGCTCTTCAAAGACAGTAATGCTTTCTATTTTTTTCCTCATACATTATTTATGAATAATCTGAGTATATTAATTGGCCCATTACTTTAAATAATCAGAGTCTTTATGTGGAAATGTAGGCCACTGAGATCTTCACGTCATTGATATTTGTAACTAATGAAAGGCGATAGAATTTTTTTTCTGATTTATGTCATCCAGTATTTAAACAAAGCTTTCATTCTGAAAGAGCAAACAAAACTTTTTGGAAGAAAGAAATTAGAAATTCTAGTGAATTTTTGCATGAATAAGCATTTCTACATTTTTTGTCAAGTTCTGCAAAAAAAATAGTGTAATTTGTCAGCAAAAGCCATTAAAAGATGGTTAGCTAAATGGGGGCATGAGTGAAATCCTCAGAAAAAAAATACTCACTGATTAGCTCAAGTTAAGAATTGGGTGCTTTTTCATTTAAATTATTATAAAGATTTATCAGATTTTAGTGCATCAGCTAAAGAACTTAATGGGATCTGTTCTGAGAAGAAAGGTTTAAAAAGCATATCTGGGTATCTTTTATCTACATTAATACATGGCATTAGCTGGTAAGATGACTGAATAACTGAGAATGCAATGCAGTACACAAGATGTCGTAGCAAAGAATTTAAACAGTGTGATACTACCATTTTCAGTTTTGTTCTGTCTGTAATAATTATGAGCAGTGGTGAGTTAAGAGCTGATATCCAAAATTATTAATCTCCTTTCCCAAGCCATGATGGCTTATGTTGAACAGTAATGATGTGTGTATAGCACTGGCTGTGCTCATGTCTTATTTTTCATATTTAATTTAATCTGTCACTTCCTTCATCATTTTATTAAGTAGTGTAATATTTTTATGCAATGTTTTGGTATCAGTTTTAGTTTGGACTATCATAAAGCTTTTTTTTTTCACTGCAAACTTTAGAGTGTTATCTACCACCTTTATCAGGACACTTAACAGGTATCTTGAAGCACGCCATTTCCTTCTACTCCCACATTAGAGTCCTTCTGTGAGATCAGCTTCCATACTCAATAACGGCAACATAATTTCTAAAGAGCTTTTGATGAAGAATGTCATCTTGAAAAATCTTGAAATCTTGCAAAGGATCTTGAAAAATCCAAATACATCATATCAGCTACGTAATCCTTGTCTATAATGTGTCCACAAAATTTGAGATGCATCTAAAAACACATGAAATTGCAAACTGATCTAAAGATCTAGGTAATACTATAAAATGGCCTCATCTTTTACTATCTTTCTTTTTGTCCTTCCTTCTGGTTGGCCATTTACAGGGATCTTTGCTACTGAAGATTTATGGGATTACTCCCTGAAAAGTGTGCATTACTTAGAGTCATTCTGATAAGTCAGTGGAAGATCCATCTTATCAAGTCTATAGATTTTGGTCTATGTTACTTCAAGGCTGTATTATCAGGCCTGAATTTATCAGTTATTTGAATATGAAAGGTATAACATTTTTATTAAAAAAAATGATTTGGGGGGAACTTATTCTTTAATCATTCTCATAAAATTCTAGATAGCATTAAACTTTATGGATAGACTGTGATATAAATAGCGATTAAGAGAACAGTATCTTTTACTCATATATTAGGGGAATGTCTAAACCAGTTACCATCAGAGTATGAAAGTAAGCACACAGAATTAAAATACAAAGTTCTAGCACATATACAAATGGAAATGCTGTATTGCTATTAACTGTGTACCTAAAATAGGCATTCTAAGTACAGCCACAATAAATGACTCATCCACCTATACCTGTCACTCTAACTACCGTTGCAACATATAATCATCCAAAGAAGAAACATTCAGGTGTGTATCTACTAAACTATAATCTATATAGGGAAAGGATGCGAGTTAACAGCTCATCTTCTTAAAAGACTGTCAGTTTAAATCCCTTCTCTGAAACTCACTGAATACCTGCTCTACAGTCTCCAGGAATCCCCCTTCAAAGAAAACCTCAGGGCTTTCTTTAAATCCAAAGAAAATCCCATGAAATTTCTATATTTCTTTGCTAGGTAGAACCACTGATTTGCAAGAAGAATCTCTTTATGCTGCAGAATCTCTTTATGTTACAAGAGAAAAAATATATTAATATTAGCATATACTGAGTTACTTATTAAGCTTGTTACTTTATTATGCTGTTACAAATAATATTGTGCTCAGGTTCGACTGAATAGCAGTAGTGAAGGAGTCAAACAATGTTTCCTTTTTCTTTTTCCCACACTTTCCTAATCACAAGGATGATTTTGACCACTGTTTTTTGACAAAATACAGTGTTTGACATATTATCAGGCAGAACTGCTTTGAAGAAAATTACGCCTTCCACAGATTCAAAAACCTTTCACATTCAAAACAATTCTGGATCAAAACATATGCTTGACTATTTTGATCCAATTTACATCAGTGATTTAGCGAAGAAAAGCTTTCCAATTCCATTGTCAATTCCTAAAGTCATATGCATGCCCTTTTTATGTTTCCTGGTATGCTCACTGCCTGAATCTCCATAGAAAAACTACTATATTAAAAATTTATACATAATAACTCAATAATTACAAAAGATAGAGGAAACATCTAACAAGAATGATGAATACAGAAGATAATAGAAAAGATAGAACCTGAAGTTGAAATATTTAAAGTATTTAAAATTTGAAACCCTGTCATAGAATAATCTGGGCTCTATGAGACTGTCAGATGCTTCAAGGCAGAGATAGAAGATAATACACTTATGGTACTTTGGCTCATGGTGAGAAGCCATAGCTTCTAGCTGCTCATGAAAAAAAAATACACTTCAGTAATGCTAAAGAACAAGTACTTGGAAGAGGATTCCTAAAGATGAGCTATGAAATTATTGAAGAATAATGTATGGAGCTGTCTAGGCACCGCAATAAAATATGGGCAATTGCTATTTCTTTAAACCTATTTATTCAAGAGGAAGGGACGTGCAAAGAAACAATGATATTTTACAAGAGATAACTCATGTAAAGAACCATTCCGTGTGGCAGGCTAATAGCACCAACTATAAGAGCTCAGCATTCTAATTTTAAAATATTTTTTCTCATTGCTGCTAGTAAGTAGCTATCACAATCAGTTGCACTTTCCAAACTAATTCTTGTAATACCTTTCTAGCTTTAAAAATCTTTTTCTTATCAAAATATGTTTATTCCTATCTAGCAGAAGTAAATAGGCATCGGTGAACATGGTTAACATTTACAGGAAAGCTATTTAGGAGTAGTTTTGGAGCTATAGTGAATCACACTCTGAAAAGTCCAATTTTTTTAATCAGTTGGAAAAGACCTGTTAGGAGTATGCTGTACAATGCTGTCCTTGAGACAGAATTGTGATATAAAAGAAAAAAAATCAAGTTTCTGAATTCTGCATACAAATGCATTTATGCTTATTTTCAAGTGCTTTTGTAGTTATAAAATGGCATCAGAGAGTGTGCATATGGTCATGAACTGAATCTCTAGGACTGTTTAAATACCATTTCACTTGTAACTCACCTGAATTATCACTTCCAAAACATCAGTGCAGGGGAGTTCGGACACATTTTGAATAGCTGCACTTTGTTTATGAAGCTACTCGTAATCAGAAGTACTTGTAGCACTGTCATGCGGTACAGCTGGCCATAAAATAAGTCAATCTACCCTCTTCAAAGAGAAGAAATATTCCCTTTGTGCAAGCGACTTCCTTGGGATTTCAGGCCTAATGATTAACCACGAGTGAGGATTTTACAGATACATTCATTTGTATATTTAGAGAATAAAAGTTTAGACAAAAAAATTGAATGGATTTTTTTTTGTTTTAATCATGAAAAGTGAGCACTTTTTTTTTTTTTTTTAACAGCACTGAACGCATTGCATAAATATCTCCTATTATTTCTATTACATCTGAAGTTAGAGTACAGTAGAATTTTCCGAGTTCGGTTTGATCACGAGCTGTTAGTGGGCTAAATGCTTCAAAAGGAATCTGACTATTTTCTGTTTTTCTTCTCATTCTACAATAATACCTGACTACATATTTAATCTTTTTGTTTTTTTAAGCCTTCCAGGCTCCAGGAAGATTTTTTCCTTTACTCCCTGTAAATGGCACAGGCAATTGATGCTTTCCTCCTGGATGTACCAAAGTTGCCTCAGGAACATCAGTATTTTGAATTCAATTCTTTTGAGAAAAAGAATTAACTACACAGAAAAAAAAACGTATAAGTGCTCCCCCAAAAAGTAAAACCTGCTGGTGATAAAATATAAGCTTAAATTCATCAACTTGCATTTTTAGCTGTTAGCTATCTCAGTTTAGCTTGTTTTGCTCTTTCTTTTCCTTCTCCAAAACAGAATATTTCCTTCCTTCCAAGGTCATACATTTGTTTCATTTATATTCGTTGCTGTTCTCAAAGGCTCATAATGAAGACACAAATCGCAAATCAACCAAAGCAAAATATCACCTTGTGCTATGCAAAATTGGAAGACAGTTAGCTTACATTCTGTTTTATCCTTGAAGGAGCAAAAGTCATACTGATTTAGATATGACCAGGATTAAAACTATTTCTACAAGGTAATCTTCAACATATTTTTTGACTAACTAGGATTAAAGTGCTTGCTATTCAACTGATTCTCACCTGCTGTGCAAAGTGATTAAGTGATGTTGATGGTGAAAAATGTATCCAAAATGCCAAAAGTAGAGAAGGTAGCTAGCATTAATACTTGGTAAAATTTCATGTATTCCAGATCTACAGTGTAGTTCATGTTCTTCCTAACCACTGTCTTGGAGCCCCTAGTTCCTGAAAGGCTAACAGTATCCTAAAAAGTGAAATTTCATGAGGTCTCCTCTTAATAATTTCACTTAATTGCTAATGTGAGCTGAGAATTGGAAGGGGTTCAACTATATGCCCTAAAGTGTTTGTCCATTATCAAAGCAAGCTACAGAAAGATCAAGTTTGTGATTAAAAAAAAAAATTTACATGTATTGATTATAAAAGACAATATCTGTCCCGTCCTCTCTGGATATGTATGATATTACTGTAGCAATTCTAGTGATGGTTAATGTCTGATGAGATCTTGCCCAGGAGTTGGCGGGGCTCATTGAGAGGGCTTTAAATTAGGTATGGGGAATAAACTAGGTGGGGGGATAAAACTGGGATCACTAGCGATGAGCCTAGGAGTGGCATGCCAAAGCTGAGGAAGGGCTCAGCAGCCCACCTGAAATATATCTACAACAATACATGCAGCATGGGCAACAAACAGGAGGAGCTAGAGGCCACAGTGCTTCAAGAAAACTATGACGTTGTCACTACCACTGAAACATGGTGAGGCCACTGTCATGACTGGAGCGCAGTAATGGATGGCTACAGGCTCTTCAGAAGGGACAGGCAAGAAAGAAAAAGAGGTGGGGTAGTGATGTATGTTAGGGAGTGTTTTGATTGCATGACACTCCAAGTGGGTGATGAAAAAAACAAGTGTTTATGGGTCTGGATCAGGGGGAAGGCCAACAAGGCTGATATCCTGGTGGGAGTCTGCTGTAGACCACCCAACCAGGATAAAGAAATGCATGAGACATACTACAGGCAGTTGGCAGCTGGCAGAAGAAGGCCTAACGATCGGTAGCCCTTGTTTTCATGGGGAACTTCAACCTACCAGATATTTGTTGGGATACAATACAGCAGAAAGGAAACAATCTAAGAGGTGTGTGCAGTACATGGAAGATAGCTTCCTATCACAGCTAGCAAGTGAGCCTACGAGGGAAGGAGCCCCGCTGTCTTTACCAACAGAGAAGAACTGGTGGGAGAGATGGTGGTAGGAGGCCATCTAGAGCATACTGATCAGGAAATGATACAGTTTTCAATTCTCAGTGAAGTCAGGAGAGGAAGATTGTCACCAAGGATGAGGATAAAGCTGAGATACTTAATGCCTTCTTTACCTCAGTCTTTACACTCAGACCAATTATCCTCAAGGTACTTGGCCCCCAGATGGAAGATGGAAGATGCCTGTAGGGTGCAGAATAAAACCCCCATAATCCAGGAGGAAATAGTCAGTGGCCTATTACTCCACTTGGACATCCACAAATCTATAGGGCCATATGGAATCCACTCGAGGGTTCTGAAGGAACTGGCAGAAGTGCTCACCAAGCCACTCTCCATTATCTATCAGCAGCCTTGGTCAACAGGGCAGGTCCCAGATGAATGGAGCCTGACTAATGTGACACCTATCTACAAGAAGGCTCGGATAGAAGATCTAGGGAACTACAGGCCTATCAGTCTCACCTTGGTATCAGGGAAAGTTATGCAGCAGATCATCTTGAGGGTGATCACACAACATGTATGTGACAATCAGGGGGATCAGGCTCAGCCAACATTGGTTCATGAATGGCAAGTCCTGCTAAACAAATTTACCTCCTTCTATGATCAGGTGACCTGCCTAGCAGATGAGGGAAAGGCTATGGGCATGGTCTGCTTAGACTTCAGTAAGGCATTGAAGCAGTCTTCCACTGTCTTCTCCTGGAGAAGCTGGCAGCTCACTGCTTAGACAGGTGTACTCTTTGCCAGGTAAGAAAAGTGGCTGGATGTCCGGGCCCAGAGAGTGGTGGTGAATGGAATTAAATCCAGCTGCTGACCGGTCATGAGCAGTGGTCCCCAGGGGTCAGTGTTGGGGTCGGTCCTCTTTGATATCTTTCTCAACCATCTGGATGAGAGGATTGAGTACAACCTCAGCAAATTTGCAGATGACATTAAGCTGGGAGGAAGAGTTGATCTGCTTGAAGTTAGAATGGTTCTGCAGAGGGATCTGGACAGGTTGGATTGATGATTGGAGACCAACTGTATGAGGTTAAATAAAGCCAAGTGCTAGGTCCTGCACTTGGGTCACAACAACCCCATGGAGCGCTACATAGGCTTGGGGCAGAGTGGCTGGAGAGCTGGGCAGCAGAAAAGAATCTGGGTGTGTTGGCTGACAGACGGCTGAACATGAGCCAGCAGCGTGCCAAGGCAGCCAGCGGCCTCCTGGCTTGTATCAGGAACAGTGTAGCAGCAGGACCAGGGAAATGATTATTCCTCCGTACTCGGTGCTGGTGAGGCTGTACCTTCAATACTGTGTTCTCTTTTGGGCCCTTCACTACAAGGAAGTCATTGAGGTGCAGGAGCGTGTCCAAAGACAGGCAGCAAAGCTGAGGGAGGAGCTGGAGCACAGACCTTAGGAGGAGTGGCTGAAGGAGCTGGGATTATTCAGTCTGGAAAAAAGGAGGCTCAGGGGAGACCTAATTGTTCTCCACAACTGCCTAAAAGGAGGTTGTAGGGAGGTGGGGGTCAATCTCTTCTCCAGAATAATTACAGATTTCTATCAAGATTTCCTCTATCAAGAGGAAATGGCCTCAGATTGCACCAGGTTAGTTTAGACATTAGGA
Organism: Crypturellus undulatus; assembly: GCA_013389825.1. Classification (NCBI taxonomy): domain Eukaryota; kingdom Metazoa; phylum Chordata; class Aves; order Tinamiformes; family Tinamidae; genus Crypturellus; species Crypturellus undulatus. The sequence goes on along the minus strand of VWPW01008663.1, from coordinate 202,981 downwards.
AGAATTTCTATATGGAAAGAGCAGTTAAGCATTGGACCAGGCTGCTGAGAAATGGTAGTCACTATCCCTGGCAGTGTTCAAGAAATCTGTGGATGAGGTGCTTAGGGACACGGTTTAGCAGGCAGGGCGTCAAGGGGCTCGTGCTTGAACTCGATGATTTTGAAGGTCTTTTCCAACCATAATGATTCTATGATTCTGTGATTTGAAGATACTTTCATTTCAGTCTTAAGTGCCACAAGGAACAAGTGACTTCTCCCCAAAAAAACTGGGCATCTGTAAAAATGCATGGTATATTATACAATATTGTCATATATTCTATATTTATATTTATATATCATTTACTATTATTTGTTATCAGAACTTGAACTTGTAACTGGTAATTATGTGGATAATCAGAAAAATAGACACTAAAACAGATTGAAATGTTAATTGAAAGTTAATATTGCTATAGATATTCTCATTAGTTTGCTAATTGGTAGTTTGTTTTTATTAATGAGTAATCCTAACTGATCATCTTACTGTGAAATAATTTCAGTTAAAAATGAAAAATATTTTTTAAATACAAAAATTATTCTAAATTATATGTAATGCCAAGAAATATAGCTTCTGTTTTCCTCTAAATGAAAGCTATTTAGTATTAGTTGAAGTCTTTTAAGTCTGCAATAGCTAAGAAACTGTTTCAGCTCACATAGAAAACTCCATGTCATTCAGACTTTCCACACAAAACATTTCAAAAACCATGGAAAAATAAAGAAAAGACATGATTCACTGCTTGCAGTGCCTCTGCCTAACTCAGAAAGCCAGGCAGTAGAGTTTCCATTTCTAGAGAATGCAGAACTAGACCTCAGTGACCTGACCTAAGTTATTCTCCTCTGACTGGAGCAGACCTCCAGGTGCCCCTGGCAAACTAAATTACTTTAGGATCCCATTTTATAGCTCTAACTTAAGGGAACTAGACCCCTTGCCAAGCTAAAGACTTAGCAAAACTTAGAGAATACAAAATTTTCACCCCTCTCCTCCCCCCCCAAAAAAAAGCTATCCAGATGATGAGGCAAGTCTCCGCAAGCTAACATCTTTGTCAGAGCTACGCTGACAAAACAGGAGCACAGCAGCAGCTGGTCTTCAAATATGGATATGCTCTAAAGAAATGACCCTGCTGCTCAGTGATAATACTGCTTTGCTACAAGCACTGGAGCTGGCATGTGAGACTCTCAAATCATCATTCTTCTCAATAGGGAGCTATCACAAATTCACTCCACACATTAGAGAAAAGTAGTGAATCACCCACTGGGATACAAACTGAAGAGAAAAGAGGATAACCCAACCTCTTCACAATCAGAATGCAAGCTTGGAATTTGCAACACAAAGAGCTGAGATACAGGTGGCAGTGGGGAAGGGAGAGGGCTTCTGTTCTTCCAAACAGAAACCAGGAAAAGCAACTCCTTTTTTTTTTTTTTTATTGTCTCATCCCAGATACATCCAATGTAGAGTCATCATCAGCAGCCAGATCAAATCTAATCATCCCACCTTGTTGAACGTGAATGCTCTATCTGCTGGGCAGAAGAGGAAGGAAGGAAAGAAAACTTCTTTATAGTAGAGAAAAGTTCTCACAGGGTCAAGATTGCAAATGCAGGGAAAGTACTGACCTGAGGGAAAAGATTCTCATGTAGCTGCACAGGCGGCTCCTGAAATAAGAATTTTGGATTGGCATCTCCTGTGGTAGATGTTTGCCTCCTTTTTCAGAATCTCCTGCATTTGAAACATCTGTGATGGAATAAAAATGCCCTAAGAAAGGCTACTTTGAGAAGTCTGAACACTTTGAGAAGGTGGCAGCAGAACTTGTCTCTCTGACAGTGTTGAAGTCAGTCACGATGGCCAAGATCTGAAACATGATTAGGCTGTACCTTTTCTTGTTTTCCTTCCTTCCTTCCTTCCTTCCTTCCTTCCTTCCTGTTGCTTGCACATATTTACCTTTTTTTTTCCTTTAGAAGATATTCCCAGCTTTTTCTGGTTTAAAAAAAACTGTACTGATGGCATTATTCTCTAATTGACCAGCTGGTTCTGCTCAATGTTTTCAGTAAATATCACTATATACTGCTATTTTATATAGCATGATTACTGTGAAGCATATATTGGAAATCTATATAAAATATTTGCATTCATTTATAACTGAAATGCTGTTTTCATTGCTTTTACAAAGCAATGGTGAAGTTCTAGTATATGATTATAGCAGAAATTTATTTTTAAGTTATGTTTATTATTTTTTTAGATTATTACAGTGCAATTTCTTGGAGATAAATTGAAGAATTAAAGCTAGTTAGATAGGGTGAGAAGTGATGATGCAGATAATCTTTAGGATTAGCTGTTCTCAGGAATTTGTACTAGCAAAACATTATTTTTGAATGAATAACTAAAATATCAAAAACATAATAAGATCTGTGCTGTTTAGTATATTAAAAATATATGATTATACTTCCATCTGTATTTTGTAGCAGGGAACATCAAGTAGTCAGGTATATGAGCTATCATTTAAGAAGTAGCGAGTTGAGAGAATTAGGCCTCCTTTAAAACTCCTCAATGAAACATAATTAGCAAATGCATGTAAAGTAGCTCTAAACAAAGTTGTAATTTTGTCCTGTTGAAGTGAATGAACTTTTGCCTGAGCTTAGTATGTGTTATTTTTTCCCTAAGAATGAGTCACTGAAATTATTTAGGAACCTCATATAAAAATGTACCAGGACAAAACCAATCGGTTTGCTTGTAGAACATTTTCAAATAATGGAAATATTTATTAAGGAAATTGTTTATTGCAATTTGCTTGAATTTCAGATTTCAGCTGCCTCTGTGGAAGGTTTCACCTTTGCATTTGTTAGCTAAGATTTTTATTTCCCAAATGCTTTTTTTCACACATTCATGATGCTGGTCATCAAGGTACTTGCTACTTATTTCAGTCTTGGAAGATTATGTAGGCACAGAATTGTTGTTTAGCCCCAGGTCTCTTCTCCTCTTTGCAGTTTTCCAGCATGCTGAGAAGAGGTAAGTGACATTTGTAGGTAGCTTGAAGGAAAATTTTTCTCAGTTCATGAAGTTCATCTCTCTAAAAGTTCACTCATTAAGAATTGTTTGTCATTAGAGCTAAAGGACGAGTTTTTTTAAAAAAAGTGTTTAGTAGTAGTTGGCATTGCTGAATGAGGAATTCAGGAAGGTTCAGGTGGCCATTTTGAAGCAATCTGTGCAATATATCTCAATGGAAGACAATTTATAGTTGTCAAATTTTCCTCTACTCAGGATTCGTCATGAGAAGACAATTTCTGTCCTAGGAAATTTATTGCATAATAACCTGCTGTAAAGTTTCTACATGTCCCTCTGAAGCAATGTTAAAGGTGAAGCACTGAACTGGGAAGTTACCCCATACCATTTAGGATAATTTCCCATGTGTATGAAAACAATGTTCTCTTTAAAATTTCTTAGGAAAATGTACCCACAACATTGCATGCATTTCCTTTTTGATACTCATGAAAGAAATGGGTTAATGCTATGGAAAGTCTGTGACAAATATTTTTTGAGTGGTGATGCAATAAATTTTCTGAAAAAAGTTTAAAAGAACTATTTTATATATATACACACACACATATATATGTATATGCACATCTACATGTATACACATATATATAAAATGTCATGAAATTTTATTTGACAGTTTACTGTTACTTAGAATTTCAAAGATATGTTAGCTGGAAAATAATACAGTGATCCATAGAAACATGTACATATTTATGTGTCTCTTAAATGATCTCTGTTTGGTAAACCAGTTTATCTTTTAGATATACACTAACATCCTATGATTTAAATGGTTTAACCTTAGTTAATTTCTCTCTTTTTTTTTTCAGCAGGATAAATTCAGAAGTTGTAGGAAGGAATTCTGGAAGGAGAGATTAACAAGATAATTTATTTGAAAGGAAAAGAAAGGTATTTAGCTCATGAAAAATAGGTAGAGAAAGGAACCAGCTTAATATAATGGGAATCTGTGCAAGCGTAATGTTACAGATAAAAGTGTAATTTGTGATAGTGCGATGTGTGTAAAAGAAATAAAAGCATCAGCACTGCAAGAAGCTGTTATAAGAACTAACAGATTAGAAATTGGCTAGGCAACTGGACCTGCAAGAGCCTGTACCTGGCATATGAAATAAGGATAATAAGGAGCATAAGGATAATAGAGGAGCAATTCCTATATATTATAATTTATCCCTGAACTTGAAAAATGTATTCTGCCCACTGAAAACTACTTTTGTGGTTATAGTTCTGTGAAAGAATATTCAAAAATATTTGCTTCATCTTCTCAAAGAGCTCATGAATTTCCTTCCCTATTTTTGTCAAAGGTTGGTTTATCATAGAATCATAGAATGCTTAAGGTTGGAAGGGACCTCTGGAGGTCGTCTAGTCCAACCCCCCTGCACACGCAGGGCCACCTAGAGCGCGTGGCACAGGACTGCATCCAAGCGGATCTTGAAGATCTCCAGAGAAGGAGACTCCACAACCTCTCTGGGCAGCCTGTTCCAGTGCTCTGTCACCCTTACTGCTAAGATATTTTTCCTTAAGTTCCTGTGGAACTTTTGAGGCCACAGTTTGTGGCCGTTTCCTCTAGTTCTGTCGGTCGCCACCACAGAAAAGAGGCCAGCCCCATCCTCCTCATTGCCTCCCTTGAGGCACTAATAGACACTGATGAGATCCCCTCTCAGCCTTCTCTGCTCCAGGCTGAACAGGTCCAGCTCCCTCAACTTCTCACAGGGCAGATGTTCCAGGCCCCTGATCATCCTCGTGGCCCTGCGCTGGACTCTCTCCAGCAGCTCCACATCCCTCTTGTACTGGGGCGTCCAGAACTGAACACAGTATGCTGAAATGTGTAATGGCTTTGAAAACAGGTATATTTTATCAGTGCTCAGAGTTCTCAGAAATGAGTACCTTAAGAAAGTATCCTAAATTGATATGTGGTCTGATTTTTTTATTTTCAAAAAAATACTGAATTTATAGTAACTGTGTTCACTGACCAAATAAAACAAACTGACAAACATATTTTATAAACTCTGTCACAATTTTCAAAGATCTATCATCCACTTAGATATTAGGAACTTATATTCCATTTTTAGGTCTGTTGCCTTAAAATGGCAACAGTTTATGAGAATATAGACACGTACACATATCCATGTTAATCATGTTTGCAGTTAGTAGACTTCATAATGTTAATAATTGTTTATTGGTATACTTAAACCTCAGCTATGAGCTATAAGAAACACCTACTAATTATTTGGTTATCTGATTTTTGTTGTTTTTGGAGAAACTTTAACTGACTACTAATTCAACTTTTTTTACCCAAGTTTTGGGAAACTCCATTCATCACAAGTATTATCACATTTATGTGACTGCTGCACATAAAGTTATTGAAGTGTAATGAACTAGTTTCAAGGGATAGTGCTTTACAGATATGAAGACGAAATGTTTAAGTAGGTCAGACAGAAATCCGTCTGTTTTGACAGACAAACTACCTGATAGAAGCCTACAACTGGAGGGTAACCCTAAGGGCCAAGTCTACATGTAAGTCAGCCAACACTGTCAAATCATGCATAGTGGCTCAGACTTAGTAATTAATATTTTATTTTGAAATCAGATTCAGTTTAGTGGAATTTAAGAGATATGGGAGGCATAATGGTAGCAGTGGAGTTGAGAGTAACTGACTCCTGTTGTGTGGCAGAAGCTCACTCTCTTTAATTCACTCCACATTGAGTGACTGAAAGCAGGCAAAATCCAATTTCTTAAAAGTATTTAGATTGCATCCTTCTGGAAGGGATGCTTTAAATGGGCTTTTACCTCTTCTGTGTCTTGCACTTCTCGCTATTAATAGCATTTCATTTCATCAGTTTTCTATTTTCCTTCTGCCAAAGTTTCTGAATATGCAGCAACTTTTTTACAAAAGCTAGAGTCTGAATGATAAAGCAATCCCATAATATTTACTTGAATTCAAGCACTGAGCTTTATGGATGAGCTTTATGGGAGAGCTGAAGCAATATCTGACAGATTTCCTTTTCATACCTGAAGTATCTATCAGCAATACTTTTGTACTTTGGCACCTCTTTCTGTGACATTTGGACATTTTACGGCATGATGAGCAGCAAGAAAGAGACAGTAGAAGACTGACCTAGTCTTCTGGAGGTGGCCATATAAAAGGCCTGTTCTTCTGAACCTAAGCCAGAGCATCGTTAAATAGATTATGATATTCACTTCAAAATTGGGTGATTTCATCTATATATCTCTTTCTAAAGCAATTTGTGCTAGTCAGTAAACATAGTGTCCTGGCAATTTTTCAAAATTAAAATCTTAGAATTATTTGATAAATGTATATTTAATAAATTATATGATAAATATAAATATTGATAAATATTTGATATATATTATATGGATCCTTCCTACTCACTTAGCACTTTACTAATAATCTGATTATGTAATGGAGAATTGTTGACAATAAAGAAAGTGTTGCAGATACATTTCAAATCTCCCAAGGTTTGTTGTTTAGTATATAGATTTAAATTAAAAGCTACTCAGTGCAATGGCAGGATCCCAATTCCCACCAAAGTTGACTTCAATATAAGGTGATGAATACTTATCACTATGGGAAATGCAAGAATTTGTTCAATAACCTATTATTTCGCTCCTGCTTGGTTATTGGTTTTTCATATGTTCATAGCACTGCTCTGCAAAAAAAAAAAGTAATTTCTGTATTTACTTAAAAAGATTCTATGCTTCTTCTGAAGGTTTATACCCTTTCCCTCAGTTCAGCATATGGTCAGAAGGGAGCAAAAGGCAGCAGGGACAAATGGTAATAAACTACACCTCTTTTATAGTACAGCTAGAGTAAGACTACAAAAGAATGGACATTATAGCATAAGGAAAGCTGGTATTGAACATTGGTATATAGGAAAAACAACAAAAAAAGAGGCACTGAAGGCAAATGCAAGCTATTCTTAGATTGCTTTAGACTCCAAAACAGCATGAAGTACATTAGTTATAAGTGAGAGTCGTTCAAAATCAGTGTTGTTCTAAGAGAATCACTCAAAATATCATCCTGGAATTGACAAATTGACGTTGAGTTGTTTTAGCTCTTTTTTTTTTTTTTTTTTAGCTGGGAAGACAGGGGAGTAAGGGGATGATGGTGTGATGATGCAGGTAAGCTTATTTACGAGTCAGACAACCAAGTAAGACAGCACAGTCAGAGGCTTAAGTAGAGGCTTATGTAAGCCCCTTTAAAATACTTATAAAAATCCCTGATAAAAACAGATTTTGACCTCTTAAATTTGAGAGTTTTTTTAGAATTTATTCTGATGGCCATGCCTATTCTAATTTTTGAGATAAATTTAATTATAACTAGTTTATTTCTGTCTCTGTGCCAACATTGTTTTTTAGCTTAAACAGTTTTCTTTCCTTTCTCAGTGCTTCCCTTACATTCAGATAGAATTTTCATATAACTTCTCAATGTTTATTTTGTTCATACAAACATGAATAAATACAAACAGAAGATGCACTTTTCCTCCTAAATTCCCCCACTCCTCCCTCCATTGCCCTCCTGTGTACCTCTTCCCATTTCAGTTAATCTTTTCTTGAATAGATTTGACTAGAACCTTACAGTTTTGCAGATGAGATCAAGTTGAGGCCTTCTACAATGGTACGAATATTCCCCTAGTTCTCTTGGAAATGTTTTGCCTGGAGCACACTAGGTTTGGATTTGCCTTTTTCACAAATTCCACACATTATTTCAGGAATTTGATTCTACTAAAAGGAACAATTAAATTAAAATGACACTGAAATAAGCTCATTCCCACCCTGCTGCTGTATTGATTCGGTAAACAGGGTACTTTTCTTGCAGACATCTTTCCTTCGTTAGGCATCAGATTCCATCTTTTTGTCATAAAAACAGACTTTTTGGTTTAATGATTTTATTTTCCCCAATAGATCTAACATGATGATCCTCCATATGTGAAATTCAAATGTGGTTTAAACAAAAACGTTTAGGAAGGAAGCATAGAATAAATTTTATAGAGCTAATTCAGAGTCTGCTCTGAATGAAGCATTATACAGGGTATGTCACCTCTAAGGAAAGTACAGTTTTCAGAACATATTGCAAATTACTTTCAGTAGATGAGAACATGTTGAAAAACTAAGAGAATTTTCAAATGATCAACATTATTATAAGAAACAAAGAGAAAGGGAAGTGAGTGCATCCTTTGCAAGTATCTAAACAAGAAAACATTAAATACACAATTTTACAGTATTGAAAGTGCTAAAATAAATATTGAACTACATTTAATTTTAGAAACACACATTTATCTATATAGGAGAAAAAATACTAAGTTTGTAAGAAAAGTAGCACTGAAATTACTCCTTATAATAAAATTGAGAAGAAAAAAGACATTTAAATTCAAATTATATGAAAAAGATTACATTACATAACTACATGCTGAAAAAGTTAATGTTTCTTTTTAATGTTTATAGATGAGAGCACCCAAAATTAAAAAAAAAAGGGCAGGGGTTCTCAGATGTTAGAGGAAATTAATAGTAAATACAATGCTTATAACAGGAAAACAGGTATGTGTTTGTTAGAACTTTAACCAGGCATGATTGCTTATATAAACGTATTGGTGGCAAAGAAATCTGATAGAATGCCAGGACTGGAGGTGAAATGAGAAGGAAAAGCAATTGATGCATATATCTCCTCCAAAAATAAAAATGGTTAGTAGGGGGTAAATTATCTTCTTCTCCTACAAATATTCTGGTTTATACTGATTTAATTATCACACATAAATACTTCCTATGAAAACAAACATATCTGATGAAAATAATAATGGAAAAAGAATTCAGTACAAATTATTTGTGAGACTCAGGAAAGAGGGAAGAAATTAAACTCTAAGTAACTTAATGCACGGGTTTATAAATAAATGGATGAGTAAATGATTGCTCCTTCAACAGATTACCAAAGACAATACTGAATGAAGGCAATGTACCAGACCATTCAAAGTTTATGTAAATGTTACAAAATACCACTTCACCAATTTGACTGAAAACAGTTGGTGCCTATCATGAATATACAGAAATCTTGTTGACAGTTGTATACTAAAGGCAATGCTATAGTGCAGTGGACTGATCTGGGAGACTCTACCAGAGGCTGAACAGATTCATTTCTCATAAAGGCCTTATCAAATAAACAAAACACAATAGGAGCTACAAAGGTTGGAATTTCAGACAAAAGATAAAAAGTAAACAACTGGTTATGAGGAAGAAAAGGAAACAAAACCTGCTTGGAGGTGATCGTCATGATGAAAAAAAAGCAAGAGGGAGACAATGGCTAAGGAATGAAGTAGAGAATGTTTTTAAACTGAAATCTTTCAGCTGCATACTCTGATCAAATAATGGAAGGAAGGTAGGAAATGGTAAAAAGACACCGGAAATCAACAGCTGGTACTTGAATCTGCACATATAATATCTGCACATCAGTACATTCTGGGTTCCCTCACCTCACCTCCTAGCAACTGGTTTGAAGTATGTAAACACCATGAAACAAGGACTAAAAATTGTAACAGAAGGGAAGTACATCCTTCCTAAACATAGTAAGAAATTACTGTCCCTAGAAAGTATAAGTGTAAAGTACATGAATCGGATTCCACGTAGTTCTTTTGGAATTCCTGTGACTCTTCAGCTTCTGATTTGTTTTATCTCTATGTTAAAAATGTAAAGCTGGGTAGTGTTATAATAATAATAATAATAATGCTATTAGTAATAATATAAAAAAGAAGCTTAATTGCATGTTATAAATGTTTCATGTATAAATGAAACACAGAGTTATAGTGTTTTGAGCCTGCTCCTGAGCTAGAGATGGCATGTTTAGCTTATAAAATCATTTGTACCTTCATTGCATGCAACAGCAGAATGTAGTATGTTTTATTTTTTGTGGGTGACAACATAAGAAACATGGATGAAAAAAGTGAACAGAACTATTGCTGAAAATAAATTACATTTGAGTATATTATATCACAAAGCAACCTTCCACTACTACTAAAGCAGCTTAGCTTGCAGTCCTTTAAATCCAGAGTATCTTATTATTGTACTTACCTACTATAATATAAGCTTTCTGATATTGAGTAGAGACTTATTTCAGACAAAATGAAATATCTGCAACCAAGAAAAGTAATGTTAAAGAGGCACTTAATTTGTGATTAGCTGATCTCTCTATTGCAAGCATATTCTGAAAGTGAAACAAATTCATAACAGGTTTTTAAGATAAAAAGTGTCAGATTGTTAAAAGGGCAGTTCATAACTATCTAATAATATCAGAGCTCTCGCTGGTGTAAAATAAGATAAAAGTAGTAAACAAGTAGATCTTATTAAGACCAATGGATTTTTTTTGGACTATTTGATTATTTCATGTGTTCCTTATAAACTGAAGTTACAATGAATTGATCTCTTGAGTCCCCGAAATACTGAACTTCTACTTACTGTTCTTCATGGCCATGCAAATAAATTGTTTGTAATTGGATAACCACGACTAACAGCTTCAAGTCTACCTATGCTCCGGAGTTTTGCACTTCTTTCAAGTCTTTGCTAAGAAAGAGGCTAATGCAGATGCTAAAATTACATTTCTCTTCAGAGTTGTTCAGTCTTCAACCCCTGTCACTGCTGAATCTGCTAACATGGACTCTGTCTTTGACACTGGAGGACTTTACTCCTGGGAGCTCTGCTCCTCCCCTCTTTCATCCTTTCAGGTTGCTTTCCTGAATTCATTGAGGTATTATTTTTTTTTTCCTTATATAATTTATTAACCTTATTCTCCCCATTCAGGGAGGGCTCCTAAGATAAATTAGTAAGAGTCTGCCTTCCCTCCCTAAGAGAACCACAGCGGGGACAGTAGCCACGAATTGATCGTTAGGGAAGAGCAAACATACAGAAAATTTCCCACAAATACACTCCAAGTAATGTGAACTCAAGTCTCTAATAGCATCTCTCTTCCATGAGCCAGCCCTTAGAACTAATGGAATCTTCTTATATTCACAACATCCTCAGGCAAGGCTGCCATGGGTCTGCTCTCTGCTGCATGAATGCTTGCCTCCTTTTGCATGTTTTACTGTGACTCCCAGTAGCTTTGTTAATGGCTGCACTGGATTACAAAAATGTAACATCAGGATACATTTCTATGCCTTTACTCTTAGCTCTTCCTTTTAAAAGCAAAGCAAAACAAAACAAAACAAAACAACAACAACAACAAAAACCAAGATCAATTTAGTTAGCACTAGTTTAATAAAGATAAAATAGGCTAAATCTAACATCTTTCCTCATCTTCTGGACTTGATTCTTGTACAAGCAACAGTTCACTTCTGGAGTATAAAGAATATTGCCTTGTTACAGCTCTGTTACATGCTGTTAGACGGGCAAAAAAGAAAAGTCAATTTTGAGTTAATCAGAAATACAATAGATAACCAAGGAAAGGCTATATTTGTGCTATTCAGCATTATCTGTAGACTGATCAGCACTAGGGGTGAAACTGCTTTCTTCAGATATAATTGCTTTGTAAATTCCACTGCATCATGTTATTCTATTATACTTCCAGGTTTAAAATTTTAAAAGAGATTTTTTTTCTTAAACCAGAATAGAAAGTAGAATATAACTCTATTGGGAAAAAAAAATGTGGGAGCTATTAATATGTGAGCTTTTGCTGCTTTTAGTTAAATTTATTGCATAATTTCCACCTCAAATCTACAAGCTCTAGATAGATTGCAAAAATTGTGGTACTAAAGTCTAAAATATATTTCATACTATATTAAATTGTATTTCATACTACAACCTGCGAATAATTTTCACCAAAGAAGGAATGGTGGTTTTATTTTTGTGTTTAAGGAAGAAAGAAGAATACTTGAATCTTAGCCATTGATTTTTAACAACTCTTTTTCTTATTGGATAAAGCTGAGTTCATGAATATCTGGTAGGGGCTATAATGTGAGGAATTTCACTGGGAGGAGACTTCCCAGGAGATGGAAAACAATTTTCTGTCATGACAGTTACTGTGGGAGAAGTCCCATTGGTGGCATTTAAATACTTCTGTTGAAAATAAACTGGGATCTAGGCCCTAAGAAGAAAGAAAGAACCAGGGGGCCTTTTAGTGTTCATTTTATGATCCACAAAGAAAAATGTTTAAATGTACTGATTTTAATCCTCTAATTAGTTAAACATTCTGCAAAGAATAGCAGTAGGAAAAAAAAGGGGTGTATCTTATTCAACATATATGACTATTTAAGCTAACATCAAGACTACTGAAATGTGACCTTTACTCAAAGACATTATAATGAAAACCTGACTTAGCTTGAAGTGGAAAATCTAAGTAGGAGCTCATTACACAGACACTCACAGTCAGACTCTTTCTTAAATAATAATATTAATAATAATAGTTTATTGAGATCTTTGCATAGGGTAATGTTTGCAAAATGCTTGTGTGATTTATCAAAATTTTGAAGATGTTTAGAAGATGTTTCTGTGCAGATAGGGATCTCCTCTGCAATGCCTTCCTAGGGTGATAGAGTGGGACTTTCTGAAATGTGATGCTGTTGAGTTCTTATATCCAGCTGGCCCACAGTCCTATACTGTAGCACATGCATGATCCATTTTTATTAATTATCTTAATTTATGAATGAAACATCTCTTGACTACTTTGAAAGAATTGCTTGAAAAAAAGAGGTGGGTGGAACTTGGAGAAAAACTAGAGCCTAACAGAAGTTAGGGCATTACAGAAGCTTGTTTGCATTCAGACACAGTTGCTAATTCCAAGATGGTTGGTGTGCATGGACTCTGCTCCCGCATGGTTCTCTCAGCAGCACAATCTGTCCCCCTAGAAACTGCAAACAGGAGTAATGGAGGGTAGAGCAGAGTGCAGACACTGCAGCCAAACTCCATTGTACTCCCTGTGCCATGAAGCTGATAGCCGCACAGTAGCTGTCCAATAGTAGGTACACGATAAGATGTCTGGTGCTGAGCACCCAGCAAGGGTGGCAAATCACTCCTTTCAGCTGAACTTTGCTTGAACTTTATTCATTATAATCTCATTATAATGCCAACACACACCTCCATCCCAAAAGTTACCTGCCTCCAAGGTACAACCACTCCTCACTGAGCATGCTCTCTAGATTTTTGGTCAACTATACCTTTAAATGAAAGCAAGACACTTTTTCACCAATCAATAACAAAAGTAAGTTTGACTACTCAAGCACCATCTAAATATAAAATATATATATACATATAAAAGGTGAACTAAGGAGGGAGGAAGTCTGGCGGGAAGACTCCATTGTAACTTCTGGGATTGGTCGACCACCTGAAACTCCCCTCGTTCGGGACACCACCTGGGGAGACTCCTAGAGGCTGAGAACCCTCTCCCATCTTCTTGGGTTTCACATTTGGGATTATTTCACATTTGTACATTAGAGCTAGTTAAGAACCCCACGCCATAGTATTTTCTGTACAGACATCCAAAACCTGCTTTTTAAATCTTGCATTTGAATAAATCATGTTATTCATAAACTCAACTGTTTGTTTTGAAGGTGATTGGACCTACAGTTGATAAACTGTCACGAATCTGGTGCTGCCAGAGTCAGGCCTATAGCTACCACAGTATTCGGTGCCTCTATTAATAGGTGAGTCCAGCTACTGCCAGTCCCTGTAACCTCTGAGAATCAGCTGGAATGCAAGGGGATTTATCTCTTAGCAAGTTAGCCTCCACCTTCAAACTGCAGCAACTGCCCTAACAATGTTGCATTTATGCAACCTCGGAACAGTTTTTACTAATTGTTTGTAAGTATCTTACTCATGTCAATGTTGCATTGGGAACCTCCTGTTGCATTGGGAACCTCCTGGGATGACAAGATTCTCCACCCAGTATGTTAATTCACACATTGACATACAAATTAGGCTAGGCACAGCAGAAGCTGCTGAAGAAGATTTTCAGGCCAGTCTGAAATTCCCACCTGAAAACTCCTAGTGACAATTACTCAAGCACTTGATTGTGAAGATGGCTAGCTGTTGGGGCAATCACCTTGCCTCACATTGGTCCACTGACTCAGATCAGCCCATTTTCTCATCTATGCAGATTAATAACTGGATAGTTCCTGGACTATTTAAGTGTACTAGTTGTGCACAGCCCTAACCCAGGTACACCACAGTAGTACTGGACAAACGCGAGTTTCATTCTTAAAGCTCGGTCGCAACTTAAATTCCATAGCTCTTTTTACAGGACCAAGTTGCATGACTATACATGCATATGCTTACACTTATGTAACTATATGGTACTTGCTTTGATTGCATTATACAAGCATACAGTCTTCTGGCTTGATTACATTCTAAATAAAACTTTACAGAAATTCACACATTTTACAAGTTAAATGCTACAGTAATGCAGATACATGTGCTGATGTAACATCTTTTAGGCCAACAAATGAGCTATATATAGCAAATGAGCTATAATATGTGAAAAATCAGAATATAAAAGGTCTGAATATTCTTTCTACAGCTGATATTTCTAGATATTTCAGTTCAGTTTGTTCTGACACATCTCAAACATAGGACAGAGATTTATTTGTACCATCTAGTTGTATCAAAAAGATTTTAGAGGGATAAAGAAAATTGGACAACTTAAAATGAAAGTTTGTTCTTCAGCCTTCTTCATTGCACAGCAAACTACCTTTAAATTGAGTATCATCTCAAGCAGCCCACCAAAGAACCTGGCTGCAATTGAAGTTTATGAAATTAGGTTTACTCATCCTAAAAGTCCACTGTATTGAAATATAGTCTATTGTATTAACTTTATCATACTAAATGGATGATTAATTTCCATCAAAGGTGAACAAAAGCGGAAATTACAATGTGCCTGGCATACAGTAATGCATCCTATAGTCAGATTCACAAGCTTATGCTTGCACACATTATCATTCAACTTTGACTGATGTTTCTATTCATGCTGTCTTTTGCCAACAGTTAACAAAAACATTCAATTTCAGAACAGACATCTGACCGTCAAGCACGTAAAATTATAGAATTTTATACATGTGTAGATGTATACATGCATATACATGTTTTTATGTATAGAATACATAAAAATATGGAAGAGAAAGACTAGACGCAAGCTGTTTTTATCAAGGAATGTATTTTAAGTCTCTTCATCCAATATGATAGAACTGCAGGACTGTCTTTGGTATTGAGCTTAGAAGGGAAGGCATAATGTTAGAAAAAATAGAAAATTTAACACTATGATTGTGAAAAACAAATTCTCAGGTTGGTGCCACATTTCCACCTGAAAAGTGAATAAGGTGTCAATGTCTTAACATATGGTTAAATATAATGTACTCTCTGCCCGCTCCATATACAATATTTATATCATCAATTGTCAGGTTTCTTTAAAAGCATTAATAACAAGTTATCAATAACGTAATTCCTTTCAGAAATTGCAAGATCAGTTCATACCAATCCCACTTTGATTTTATGCCTAGGTGTCCATCACTCCATTTCCCCGATCACACCTCAAAACTTTGCTGCTATAGCCTTGTCATAGTGTTTGAGCTCCAGTGAGCAAAGCAGAGTAATTTGACAGTGTAGTCTCTCTGCTTTTAGTCATATCACACAGCAATTAACAGCTTTCATACGACAAAAAGCAGCAATGTAGTCCTGCCCCACATTTTACTCTTTAACTCTGTCATAAAGAAATAAAACAATTGAACAATCTTTCAAAGCATAAACAGTCTGTTTCCTGTTGGTTTTTTTTGACCATCATTCAGAGGCAGTGATCGCAGCATGGTCCTAACACACTCACACAGAGAGCGTCATGTTAAGACAGCAAGTGCAACTGGAGGAGTAGGAGGAGAAGGCACAACCATAGGAAGCTGTCTTTGGCTTGAGAGCTTGTTCCTCCTTTCACATTCTTCTGCTATCACACCAGTATCGATCAGGACCAGTGTGTTTATTCTACAGCTGTTTATAGATGTCTGCAGTACATGTTTGGTGCATGCAATTGGAGAATCAGGAAGCTGGAATTGATTTTCTAACATATGCTGCATTCCTATTGCTGCAGGATAGGATTTGGATTTTGGGAGAAAAGTAGTTCAGGCAGGGATATTAGCTTATATTTGACTACACTGCCTTTCAACTGACAGTTCAACACTCAGTCATTCACTTTCTGCAATTTTTCACAGCCAGACAGCCTCTCTGCCACCCTGAATAACTTACTAGAATCAGCAAGTTCAAACACTTCAGTATTCATCGGTCTTTTCCACAGTGCATGTTGAATGCAGAAGGATCCAGCACAAACTTCCATGAAGATTCTCCACTGAACTGTTTTCCGCTGTGAAAACAGCTCTTCATTTTCTCCTGTCCTCTGTTTCCTAATTTTTGATTAGCCTTTATCCTTACAAATACTTTGCTGCTGAATTTTCTCACAAGCTTTGGTAAGGGACCATAGTGAAAGCACTCTACAATTCTAGAGATTGTATCAGTCAGATCTCCTATAGCTAAATGCTTGTTAATCTCTCTAAGGGACTTCAGTAGATTTGTGACATCCCATGCTTATCCATATGGCTGTTAATTCTACTCTTTATTCACCCATAGTTCCCCTGGAGGTCTTTTATAAGAAAAGTTGGCATTGTGCTAACCACTTTCCAGTCCTCTGACACCGAGTCGGTTGTCTGCACACCCCAGTTTGTAGTTCGGCTATTTCACACTTGAGTTCCTTCACAGCTCAGGGGCAGCAGCCATCTGCTCCTGGTGATTTGTTATTGCTCATATCATCCGCTTGATCCATAACCTTTTCTGCCAATACTTCAGTTTGAGACAAAGCCTCTGACACATACTTTGAAAAGAGGGTCCCTACTTCTACACTCGAAACTCTTTCATGGAGGAGAGGGGTAAAAAAAAAAAAATATAGCCTCTATCTACTATGGATGTTCCTTCTATACCTAGAAGGATTGTACTATTATGTCTGTAGAGATTCTGTTGTATATGAATTAATGTAATATTAATAATATTAGTAGTATTGTGTATTGTATGCAAGAATAGTATTAATTTTCCCATCTTTCCAAGTTGTTCTTCAAGTATTTTTTTGACCTACCTTGCTGTGCTTTTACATCATGCCTTTCAGAGTTTATAATTCCTTTTGAACAGAAATTCAGCTTTTTGAAAAATGCTAGATTGATTTATTAGCTTACATCGTTGCTGTTTAGCTATGGTGATTTCTATTTTTCATTTTTCTTTCTTTTTTTTTATAGGTCACATGATTTGTTCTATGCCTCCAATATGGCTTGCATGTTTTTTTTTCTCTTTTGACTGGAGCTGCCTTTTTGCACATTTTGCATGTAGTTCCACTTTCAGAAAATGTATGCCTCTATACCTCTATGGTAGGTTTCTCCTTTTATTCCTCCCTGAAAAATTTTTGAATATGAGTATTTCATAGTCATTATTTCAGAATTTCTTTAATTTTAAGAATTTGGAGTAGCATCCACATGCTGATGAAGACCAAATTGACAGTCATTTCCCTTCATGAAATAGTCTTGAATGGTGTTTGTTTAAAGCTTTAGCCTTAGCATCATGATCCAGTATGACAGTTCTCCAATATGTTGTAAGGTAGGGTTATACTTCCCGTTTCATTGCTTCTTTGATTTCCTCATCATGCTATTGGTACTGCTGCCATCCTAGAAAGAAATGACATACCTTCCTTTATCGCAGATTTTTAGAAGTGTCTGAAGTAACAAAGGTTAGTACTGAAAAATCAAGTCTTAGAGCAGACTGCTCAATTCAACTGCGTCTCTGCGGACTTAGTATTAAACAAATCCTGGACCAATTTTTTTCTTCATTCTCCTTACACAGTAACTATAATCATCCAACTACTTCTTCCTTATGAAGTTGTGGCTAGTCCCTGCATCTGCATTCAGCCCATTCCCTGTCCAAAACTCTTCCACATATATTTGGTATTCCACCGTCTCACAGTCCTATTGTCTTTCAACAAAAGGAGTAGTTAAATCGTACAGTAGAAATTTGCTGTTGTTCAAACTGGTGTGCATAGACATAAATGTTTAAATAAAATGCAAAACACTGAATGTTTGCTAAAAATAAGTTGGAACATTTCATAGCCCTGAAGCACTGAGTTAATATTTATCACTGCAGTGTCATACTGATAGGTCATACAACACAGATGCCTTCTATTTTTCATTTATTCTGTAGTACACTCCCATATAACTTTTTTATTAGTGAAAAGCTAATTATCTGTGGATACATGAATACATGCTTCTTGATTACTGCAATATATAATGTGTATTAACCAATTCATTGCACATATATTCCCTCACATTTTTCCAAGCTATATACATAGTCCAAATTAAAACAAATTGATTTTTTTTTCTTTTGCCACTAGGTTATATTTACCCTGTAGACTTACCAATCACTACCTGTGATATAACATTTCACTTTAGATTACTGTCTTTCAGAGGGGTTGGCATCTGCTGTGCTGAACCTAAATCAGCAGGAACCAGGAAAAAGCAGAGGTGAGTGGGAATAACCGTTGGAGAAGATCAGGGGATTGGGCAAGTGATGAGATGATTGTTGCTGATGTGAAACTATAGCTTGTATATACAGGAGAAGATAGTAAAGAGTCCACAACCTGAAATGCCAGGCATTTAGGGAAAGAAAATCTTCATGAATCAGGGAATCCAGAGACCCTTTAGACATGATTTTTGTTTAAAGTGAATAAGAAGCACTTTTAAATTCCCTTAGTTTTGACTTGAAGATTACTGATCAATACCAAGCCATTTGTCACTCAGCAGTATGGCAAGGAAACCTGGGGTACTGCAACACCCTAACAAGTGTCAGCTCCCCAACACATTCCTCTTGTGCATCCAGAGAATTTCTATGATCTTACATGAGTTGATATCACACCAATCAGAAGAGCTGGTTTCTGGTGGCAACCAGTCACCTGTCCAGCATGTGGAAAGACAGCACATAGTAGGATTTATAAGAACTCAAGTATTTTAACAAGACACAATAAGGAACACATTAAAGATTTTAATTTCTGCATCATACTTCCAGTGCTTCAAGATCATGATGGAAAAGTACAGAAAATTGTGTTATGCTTCAAGAGAGAGAAGTAATTCCTTTCTGGTCTCCAAAGACAAGTCATTGCCTGTGTATGCAGTATTTATTTGTTTTTAATTAATTTTATGACTTCTATGCTTTTCTTTCACATGTGCTCAGTCAACTTTGCCAATACAAATCCTTAAAGTCTTGGGAGCTTGAAGTTCCCCAGAAAAACTTCGAAATCTTCGGTTCAAAATTAACACGCAATAGAAAAATAACCTTTTTCCACAGACTTTTTTTTTAAATAATAAGATTTTATTCTTCTGACGGATGGCAGAGGATCATAGATATGTCTTCAAAAATGGCCACCTCTCCCCTAATAGGACAAGCCACACACTGTTATCATATTTTCCTACTTTCAGTCTAAGGATTGTTATTTCATCCCAAGCTTCTGTTACTTTGTAAGCTTTCCTTTATGGGGGCACTTTTGTTGTTGTTGTTATTAAATATTGCTTCTGTATCTTATTTTTTTCCATTTGAAATCATTTAAAAGTAGGCTTTCTGAATTCACTTGTCCTTTAGTATTGCTTTTCAAACATCCCCAAATCCCCTTTCAGTACATCAGCCTCATGACTTCTATTAAATTTCAAATATATTTTCCCAATATCTCTCCTTCAGCTGATACATTTACAGTTTCTAGCTTATGATAGCAAAAGGAGGCATGCAGGTATACAAATTCCTGTAGAAGAACAAGTCTATACTCCATCTGTTCCACTATCTAGTTTATTGTGGTGGCCACCAATTAAGAATGAAAAAATAAAGAAAAGTGCAGTATTTTACTACAAGGCAACTTTTCCCTACCCTATTGCATGAACACTTGATGCAATGTGACTGAATATTTGAATAGAAGTTTACAAAAGTGGTGAAACTAGTATCAAACACTAAAAATATTCCTTGTTGTATTTCTCTATTACTTGCATTTTTGTATATATAACTGGACAACTACTGTTTATTTTAACCATTTCTCTCTTAGAAGAGGATGCCACCCCGCAAAGGATTTGTCATCTAGAAAAGCTATACAGTTTTCCTGTATGAAAACTACCTTCTGTTCATGTGAATAAGTTTGAAAAACTTTGAAGTTTGTGTTTCTGCTGCAACTGGGAACAAATTGTCAATAGCTGAAAAGGAGGAAGGAGACATCTCCTTGAGTGCCTTCCACCACCAGTTTGATGCTGCTTAGGACTGAAGGGATCTAATCAGAGCTATTTTGTGAGCAGTGAGCACTCTCTTTGACCTAACCTCCAAGTGCTGCTCTCACAGGTGGCAAAGGGAGAAGAAGAGACTGTAACAGATCCAGCAATACTCTTGTTCTTCCCACCAGCTTCCCTCATCAGGGAGAGGAGTCCTCCACCTTCCCTGCAGGATGCAAGCTAGGGCAATGGGGAGGGAGACATCACTGCACTTCCTCTAGAAGCAAATAAGTGAGATATTTAGCAGAGAAGCAAGGTTGAGAGTGGAAGAACGCATTATCCTCGGAACATCAGGCAGATGTTGAATGAGACCCTCCGGGAGGAAAGCACTGAACTGAATACAAGGGAGCAGGACTAATTCTGCAGCAGGGAATAGGTGAATGTGAGAGTGGGAGTTGATTTTTGACACCAACGTGCCAAATCCCCTTCGTTCGTTAAGCTGGAAATACCAACAGCCACCAAGCACATTAGCAACTGCATGGGAATTGAGAGTTGAAAGTGAAAAATGAGAAAAACAAATTCCAGAACTTAACACCTCCAAAATTTGTAAAATTTCAGTCTGAGGGTTGGTTAGTTTTTCATCTCTTCAGATGGGGTCTCTGTCATATCATCTAATTTATTCACGTTTGCATTCCTATAATGAAATAATCTTCATTCTAAGCATGATGTCACATACTACGTTAAACTGCTTAATAAAGAATGTGATTTTCTATTTTCTTCCAAAAAAAAAAAAAAAAAAAAAACCCACAGACTGGAGGCAGACAGCAAAGGAAACTCAAAAGAAAATATAGCCTAAATCCCCCAAGGCAAATACTTATTCTAAACCCCAGTGAAATGAAAATGAATAGTTTTGCTGATGCAACTAGGTTTGGACTATGTTTTACATTCTATCCTGTATAGAAGTTTGTATTGAAAATGCTCATCATTTGCAAAGGGTTTCAAAGTTTTTTTTGTTGTTGTTTTTGTTTGTTGTTTTTATTTTGTTTTAATGTGATTTTCACTTTAATCCACTATTCTTAACCCACTCTTCGAACTTATCAACAAGTCCTAGGACAGAGGAATAAAAGTTTAAAGAACAAGGATTTGTGAATGAAACAAACCAAAAATAAAACAAACATTAAAATAATCCTGTCAAAGACTGAAAAGACACAGCAAAATAACTCCTATCTATATAAGAGGATCTTCAGAAAGAAGTGCAAGCACAAACAGGACAAACGCAAAATATTTGAGTCATATTTTCTGCAAAACTGATTGCATTTTATTCTTGATAGGCAGGCCTGAGATTCTCTCTGAAACAATATCACACAATGAAGCAATGATCTTGATCAAGGCAGACACACATTTCAGGTATATAACCATTCGTCCTCTTATGAGACTGAAATCTGACCTATACTTCTAGATGACTGATTTTAGTTTCAGTGCATGCAACAAGGCCAGATGCCAACCAGTGCTCTCCTTTATTTGTTTTCTTATACAAACAAACTGAAGAACAAAATGTTATAATAAAACCCCAAATCCTATTTATTCAAACTGAGTGTTTAACATTACACCATTCTTTATATGAAGATGTCTGTGCATGAAAAACGAAAGGTTAAGGAAGCTAAATGGGAGTCTCTTGAAACAAGCAAACAAGGAGTTAATGGTGCACAGTATTCCAATAATTCTAGAGATTCTTTAGGTGTGTCCATTATTTACCTACAACAGCTGTGATATTCCAAAGGAATTTATGATATGTTGTGTTTATTGGAATGTCTGTATCTACTGTTCTCATTTGCCACTGAAAATAAAATTAAATCCTAATGAATATCACAGTTACTAGGCAGGATTCAAATCCAGTTAAATGAGTTTAATCATCAGATTAAGACTACGATTGTAGTAAATCCTTGAACATACAAAATGTGTGGAATGCTAGAACATGATAAAAATGTCACCTATACATTTGCTTACCATGCTATATAGTCATGGAAATAACTTTCAGTTCGGCTTTCTTTTTTTTTAATAAGTTCACTGGAAATATTTTGCAAGAAATAAATATGTGTTGAAAGTGAGGTAAAAGTCAAAGTATAGACAGAAGATTAGAGAGAAGGTTAACTTTTGCAATTAGATTGATTTATACTGCATCATAATTGCAATTATGCAATGAGTTTGTATGTTCGGTGTCTTCAGGATATCCTGCTTCTGTAACTGTGGATATAAAGCACCACCTGATGCAATTCTTTGATGTAAAATTAAATGGAAAAATATCCCAAAGTAAAAATTTATAACTGTTTTTATTTATTTTGCCTCTGTCATTTTAGTGAAGATTATATACTATTTCTTTATTTTAGAGGAGTATTTATTAGAAGATATCAATGATTATTAGAAAATATCAGGTACATGAGCAAAAGAATTCCAGGTATTGTAAACAGAAGAAAAAAAAAAGAAAAACAAAAATACAAAATACAAAACAAAAAAAATCAAAGCAAAACTTTTCTGTTGTTGGAAAGACAAATGTGCTAAATTAAATATCAGGAAAATAATGAAGCATACAACCATGCTGCGATGATAGGCTTTGTTCTTCAGGAGAATTTCAATACTTCAGTCAAAAAATAAACATCATCTGAGGCCTCGAGTTAGAGTATATAAGTCTCTGAGGAAATCCTAAGTGTTGCATATAATAATATCTTTCTTGCCGAAAGCCATTTGCATTAAACATTTTTTTTCTTATTTGAAAGAGCTAAAGTGACATTATTAGAGGAGCTGATGATACATTTCATGTCTTTCTCTCCTGTGGATTAAGCTAGCTAATACATGGAAAGAAAAATCTTTTAAAGCATCGCCACTGTATCTCCACCTCCCATCAGCAAGTGGCTGATATAGTAACAATACTGAAATGCCTGCATTTTGGTAAGATATAGGCCACTAGACTTCAGCAAATCTTAAGTGAAGTTTATCAGGGACTAGTAGCACTGTGGTATCTACATGATACATTGCTTATACCAAGGTAGGCTGTTAGCCTTTTTTAATCAGAATCCAAACAACAAAATTGCTGTGTCACACACATTATGGAGGCAGTTGCCATTTAAACAAAGGATATGTGTTAGCTAATTTATTTTAGTTGAAAAAAAAATCCTCTTAAAACACAAAGTAATTGCTTCTTCTTCTTCTTGTTTGTTAATTATGCTATCAAGCTAACTAATTCACTGTCAGTAATCACACCCACAGCACACAAGCAAAAGTTTCTAGATGATGCTCTTTTCCCAGTGGCTAAGCAATAGCATGAAATGACATTAAGAGAGTGAAGAAAAATAACATGGTGTTAATGTCCTCTTTGCTCTCTTGTGAGCACTTCCATCAGCACAGGTGAATGCAGATCATCAAGTATTTATCAGATCCTCACATCACTGGCCTGAGTAAAGACACATTTCCAAGTGTTTGGAAACTACCACTGCTATTTCCACTTCCTATCAACCTGCACTTGGAAATGGGGTACTCTGAACACAGAAATTTGGTTCCTTAGGTTTAAGACACATATGCAGGATATGACAAGGAAAAGAATAACACAACTGTGTATTCAATAAAAAAAAAAAAAAAAACTTTTCTTTTTAACAAAGTTATCAGTATTTGGGCTTTGATACAGTTTCATTTCATTTAGACACAGAAATAGACATATCAGTGTTGGTCCTACAATTTCACTTGGGAGTGTGATTAATCAATGTGTTATGATAGGAAAATTGTTAGATACATTACTAGCTCTACAAAAAAAAAAAAAAAAGGAATTCATGGTTAACACCTACTCGTGCACAAATGCATGTTCCCTCTACATATGCATACACATGATTCACACTGATATATTGCTGACACTCAGGAAGAAAAACGGAACAGTTAACTAAACAATATAAAATGATTTTCTTGACTCTTCCTCTTAGAAAAACAACTGATAGAGAAGATGAAAATAAATAAGAGAGGGCAGCCTTCAGCTGCAGTTTGGGAGCTTACAGTATTTGGCCCTATCTAAGAGCATAAGGAATTAGTGTAAATAAACAACCCAGTTCATCTTCATAATTAAAGAGAAATTACATCAGTACTTGAAGATTTCCTGTCCTTTGCATACGACCAAGTTTTTTCTAAGCCTCTAATTCTCACAGCCACTCATTTGCCTGCTGTCACTGAGAAGAGTGGGGAAGAGGACAGCAATTGATTAAATCAGGAATAATAGGTATTTATATAATCCATTACACATAACTATTTTCTCCAGGCGATAGAGAAAGATCATGGCTAGCCAAAGAGCATCTCTGATACTGCTAGGAAGTGATAAATTCTTTCTTTTGTCATTGATTTTTAAAACAAGAATACAAACAGGCAAAACTGAGAGCCAGAACTCAGTATGCATTTGTGGCCTCTCCTTGTAAGATTTTTTGAAGGGGGAAGAAAGTACGGAGGAACTAGTTGGCTTGCTTTGTTAAAGAGACAGATTTCTTTTCCTAGTGCTTCCGTTGTGAGAGTAAAATGCAAAATAAGAAATGAAAGCAAAATATATTCTTCAACTGGTATTTTAAAATTGTGCCCTAGAACTGTTGTAACAACTTTAAATGTATTATTTCACAATATTTTTCAAATATATTAAAAGTTTATTTTCAGGTATAAAGAAAATCCATGGAATATTTTACATCCCCTAGGTAGCTTGTACCTAAATATGGAGGAAAGAAATGCAATTAAGTATGGCTTAATTAGGCTTTTCCAGTGTTATCCAAAGAATACTGACAGTGGAGGCTTTCCCCATTTAATACAATCCCCAAAGCTGTAACACCCTTGGTCAGTTTTCACAGTGCCTCTTCCCAGTCATTTCAGTTCAGATGAGGACCATGCTCTTCAAGAGAACCTCATTGCTCCCTTGCTCAGCTTTGGTTTACAGTGTGAACTGGTCTCCAGGGAGCAAGCTGTCTTCGTCCTGGCTGGCACCAGCCCGGATGCAGACAGCCAGCGTGGGTGCTTGGCACCACCTGCTTGCCTGCCCTTTGGAACCACACGGTTTACTAGATTTCTATTAAATTTTGTGCAGCTGTCTCCTGCTGCCAGTGGTGCCAAGTACTGAAGACAAGACAAGTAGCAGAACATCTCCTCCTATGCCCACTGCCTCATTTCCTGCCTCCAACGTTTTTTCCAATAGCTCTAATTACATTTTTGGGTAGGCAAGGAAGTTGCAGTCCCCTTCATAGAAGACAAGTTTGGGATATGTTTCATATTCTTCTTTTTCTTCTTTTTTATTTTTGCCTGACTTTCAAAGAGTTACTACTCATAACAACATATTCATAAAGGCTGTAGGGGGAAATACAGGTAAATACCTGGCAAGCAGAAAAGTTTATGCTTTTTTTTACTGTTCTTGGCAAGCATGTGGGAGCAGTTTGACAAAAGAATTTGCTAACCCAGTGCAAAACTCCAGGTAAATGCTAGCTGAGCTTATTTCACATTAGTAAATTGTTCATGAGATCTCAGAGCTACTTCTTGGTGCAAGGTACCAGTGACCTCAAAACTAAGCAGAACAAGCTTTTCTGTGCACCTTACCTCTAACTACAAACTTTGTGTAACTAAAGAAGCTTGGAAATAGACGTCTGCTACACACTATCAGAAAATAGCTGAGCCACTGGATCACGTGCCTGGTTGCTGAACCAGAGTGCTTCCCTGTGCAGCGATGTCCTGAGTCATTCCCTCTCATTTCATAACACAGATGTGCAAATCACAGCCCAACTTTTGTTCTTCAGAACAAAGCAAAGCAAAAAGAAGAAAAATAAAATAAGAAAAAGGAAAGAAAGGATTTCCATGTCAGTATTTGTCAAGGGAAAGATCCCTGCACAGTGGTGCTCCTTTTTCCGAGTTCAGTTGCACAAAATGTAATCACTTTCAACTTGTCCCGTTTTTATTGTTAGGCCTGTTTACCTTAAGGCCCAGAAAGAAGAACGACCTTAATTACTATCGCACATCATACATTAACCCCACTACCTGCCCTGCTCCACACAGGTAAGAATGTCTCTTGGACAGCATAACTCTTAACTCATCTCTTTCTTTGCATATTCACAAAAGTGGATGCAGAAGTATGTAACCCTTTGGGAACATATATTTTACAACTCCAGGACTTAGCGGGCATGAAAGTAGCGCTTTACGGTCGGTGCTTGGAATATCCTGCGGAACAAAAGCCTCGCTGTGAACGGCTGCTGGGCAAGCAGCGTCTGGCAGTGCAGACCTGCAGCCAGCGCCGCTCGCCATCGAGCGCTGCTGCTTGTTGACATGGCAACCGGCCGTGCTTCCTCACATCACCCACATCGGTGGGGGATGAGCTCCAAGGGCGAACATGCACCGGACGGTTTTGGAAGGAGGAGATTTGCTTGGATATATACAAAACGTCATCTGTGTGTCATACGAGGATAAACCAAAGAAGTGCAAGGTTCGTGTACAGAAATTTCAGATACATAAGCTAGCATACAATTTTACCATGGAAATTGCATTTGTGCTGAACATCTTCAGTCTTCTCTGGTATTTCTCAGAATCTGTGAAACAAGCTATCCCAGATGGCTAAAAAGACTAGGGCCTTTTGTGCTTTTGCTGCAGGATTTTGCTGTTTACTTATTTGTTTTACACTCGGAGTGCCTGAAGAAAGGAGCTCTGAAGTAGTGCTACCAAAAACTCGCCAAAAAATATCTGAGTTACGCCTTTGCAGTGGGAGACAGATCCCATGTGAAGAGAGAGCAAGAAGAGAAGCAGCGAGAGAAAATTGAGCCAAAATCCTGATAATGAGTCTGTGAGAGTCAGGTGGCATGACAACTCACTCTAATCCAAGTGCTAAGCACAGAATTTGTGTAGAACTGAGCTCAACTGAAGTCTAAGTCTTTTCATTGATTTCCAATGGTTCTGTATCTTCCTGAAGAGAAATGACTATTTTGACCTCCAAAAGTGTGAGAACTTAAAACCTGATCCAAAATGGAAGGTTCCTACAGTAATAGTATCCTTGGGCAGTGCTATAGGTGTAAATATGTGAAGGAGCCTAGAAATCTAATTTGAGGCTGTGTCTTGTATTCCAACTCACTTCCCAAATAAACTTCTTTATTGAAAATAGGTTTTCTCATTTACCAAGAGCTTTTTTTTTATTGTTGTTTCCTGTCACATTCTTATGTAGCCATGCACAAATTATATAAAAGGAGTGATCAATTACCAGTGAAAAGGAGAGTCAAAAAGAAAAACTCTATCCTTGAAAAAACAAACATGACACAGGATGCTGATTTTACAAGAACTGTTTTCAATTGCAAGTAGTCCCTCTGAGGATGAAACATGTAAATTCAGATACACAACTATTCCCCAATATGGACTTATTTGAACTAGGGTATTTATTACTTTTCTACATCTTCTGCTTTATTACAAAAACATGTGGCACAATTAAGTCTCAGCAATATATACATATATATGTACATACACATCTGCAATGGAAAACATACAACTAAGAAGAGGATTAAAAAGGTGCATACACACCTATATGAATAACAAAAATTATTCAATGGAGTTATGAATAGAGATTTCAAGACGTGCGGGAGTTGTGGAACATACTAAAGAAAACTGTACATGCCTTAGAAAAGGTACTTGATTCCTAGGCTTTTGCTAAACAGCTTCTACTTGGATGTACATGATACATATTTAATTGTATTCATTGGTACATGAAGAGTGCTAACTGTATGTGGAACAAAATCAAAAAATGCATGATTTCCAAGGTGTAAGAATAGGGAAATAATGGCTAGTCCACCAAGCCATGTAAGCTTCCTTAGGAAGGCTGGATTGGCATTACTGAAAGCTTGAAATAGAGTAGTAAAATATGATAATAACATTCTTTCCACAGATAGCTGAGTTGATAATTTTTTTCTTGAAATAATACATTTTTTTTTTCTTTAATTGACTCAAGGTATCATTAATGAGCCAAACTTAAAAAATACACATACTGTGGCATTAGAGTTAATGTAATTGAGGCCTTATAAGAAGAAAACTCTTTTTTTGCTTTGTATAGTTACAGTACCACAATTTTACTTATGATTGTGAGTCAAACTTGAAAAGATTTACATATTAATATTCACATTTAATTATTCACACACACATATTCTCATTTACTTATTAATATTCACAAATCAGGTAATAGATTATATATTTTAATATTAGCAGTTAGAATTGATATTGTGCTTTTATTTCAGAACACTTTACAAAATTATGGATTCAATATTTTTGTAAATGTAAATGAAAATGTAAATGAAATTTAATTTACCTGCTCAAAACCTTTACTCAGCCTACTCCAGCCTCAGCTCCTTCTTTGAAGACAAAAGAAGCTATAAAACTGAAAATACAAAAATACATTATAGGCAATATTCCAAAAATACCCTCACCACAACAGCAAGTCAAGGAACCCTATTTCCCTTATTTTAAGTGAGAAAAAAATAGCAAAAGTCATGCAATTTTTCTATCTAATCAGCTCAATTGTAAAATAATTTCAGTTCCTTAGTGGTGGTTCTTATTATTTTATTAAAATATTTCAGCAGGAAGAGTTTTGTTGCTGTTCCTTTATGACAGCTTCTGACTGTTTGAATATGTCAACAAGCTACAAACAATAATAAATAAATAAATAAATAGCCCTAATATGCCTAGTTATGTCATTACAGAGAGAAACAAAGTAAAAATTCAGAGCAATAGACTTTAAATAGGACTCCAATAATAGCTAGGCTGCTTATCTGGAAGAAATTATTAATACTATAAGAAAAGGGATTAACAATTACGGTTTTATTGATATGTTTGTGGATTCTAGGAAAAGTACAGAGCTCTGTCAAAGTGTTATGCACATAATCTATTCAAAAAAACAGTTCTATTGACTATAGCACCACAGTTCACACATTTAGTCAGCAGGAATGTATTTCAGCTCTGAACAAACTGTATTTACAGAGACAACACCTGATCTTTCAACCTATATCTCCTCAATGCTCACAATGATGCCTAATATGGGCTGAACTTCACTGAAATTATTTCAATGAAATGTAGTCAGCATTGTTTAGCAGTTTGCAGTAGCAACTTGCAGTAACAAGCTCTCAGTTTTCCTGGAGTTTATACACTTTGACTGATAAAGAAAACAATTTTTTTCTATAGTTTTAATTTCAGACTCCACGTGACTCATGACTGAATTCCTTAAGGTATCAGGAAATTTTATTTTAATTCCATTCTTTTGCCAAAACCTTGTGTTTTGATAACAGAGAAGTTGTTATCTCTTTTAAAAAGAAAATAAAAGTTATCTATTATAATTATAATGAAGTTCTGACATCAGATTTTAATGTATTTTGAACTCCAACTGGAAGAACCAAAGATACTGCAGAATACTATTAGCTTATTTTTTCCCTATTAATTTAAAAAATAATATGGTCTACTGCTCATATCTTTTAAAAATTGAGAAAGGTTTTTTTTTTTGTTTTGTTTTTTAGGAAAAGAAAAAGTGACAGAACAGTAAATTTTCAGCAATGTGATTTAAGCATTTAGCTTTTCCAGTAAGACACCTTATTCAACTGTGGTCCACAAAGAGGAATAGTAGTCTCCATAAAGCAATTTTATTTTATCTGGATATCACGAAAATATTACTTACTAAAAATATTGCTTATTGACTTGCAGAGTACACAACAGAATTCCAGCAGATCTTATGATGCATGATTCTATTTTTTCATGTAAGATTTGGCTAATTTTCAATTACAACACAAAAGGCAACTTGACAGCTCTGTTATAAAATGGCTTGATCCCCACTAATCTTTTTTTATGCTATTCAGTTTTTAATACTGCATTTTAGATGTTCCATCTGTCCTGAGAATTTATGACAGAATCTTTTAGGTTCCAGACTGAGATACAGAAACCAATCTGATGCTTATGTTTTTAATATGAAAATATGTGAGAGCGCTTTTGGATTGCAAAGCAATGAAACAGTTCCTCAAAAATCCTGGAAAAAAATCTAGAAAGCGAAAAGATGACTTTTTATGTGGTCTTAGCCTATTTTGTGTTCATAATATTAGGTACAAATTCATCTTAAATATCAGTGATTTTCCTAAGTCATGAGTACTATAACAAATTCAACGGTCATTCAAATCACAGCATACAGAATCCTAGCAGGTAAATGTAAGCTCTTAGAAGACCTCATTTCAAATACTCAGGTCTACAAAAAGGTTCTAAAAAAAGCTGTGATTAAATAATGTACGCGTTTATAGAAATGATTATGACTTGAAAAAAAGAAAACAGGAAGCAGGTTGAGGGAGGTGATCCTGCCCCTCTACTCAGTCCTGGTGAGGCCACATCTGGAGTACTGTGTCCAGTTCTGGGCCCCACAGAGGCTTCAAGGATGATCAGGGGCCTGGAACATCTGCCCTATGAGGAGAGGCTGAGAGAGCTGGGCCTGTTCAGCCTGGAGAAGAGAAGGCTGAGAGGGGACCTGATCAGTGTATACAAATACCTCAAGGGAGGCAGTGAGGAACATGCCTCTTTTCAGTGGTGGCCAGCAATAGGACAATAGGAAATGGCCACAAATGGAAGCACCAAAAGTTCCACAGGAACTTAAGGAGAAATTTCTTGACAGTGAGGGGGACAGAGTCTTGGAATATGTTGCCGAGAGAGGTGGTGGAATCTCCTCTGGAGATCTTCAACCTGCTGGGATGCAATACTGTACCATGTACTCTAGGTGTCCCTGCATGTACAAAAGGGTAGAGATGAACTCTACAGGTCCCTTCCAACCTTAATGATTCTATGATTCTATTAAATACATTTTCTCAGGCTGCTCAGCATGGGAAGCACATTTTGATCACTAATGCAGTGTAGCTAGCCTTAGGAATCAAATGAGCTATCACTAACAATAGAGATTTGAAACCCAATACACTACGGTTTAATGTACTTACAAAGATAAGATTGCGCATTAATTGTATTACAGCTGTGCATTGCTCATGATTTAAGACAAATTATTGAAATCATTTTACAGAAATAATTCTTCAGTCAGATGTCTGTGGACAGAGTTATAAATCTGGACTCATGATAAATATGTTGTTCCAGTGCTCCTGCATTTGTGCTGATATTTGTTTCATGTGATTAAGCAAACAGTTTACATTTTAAAAGTTTTTCTTTAATAAAAACAAAGGAGAAATATTGCAAGAGATTTGACCATGTTTTTAGTGAAAAAGGTGGAATGAATTTGTACATGACAAATATTTATTGAAACACAAGGTAGATCTAAACTATCAAAGTTCTTACAAGGAGGAGTAATTTCCATCCTAAAATTCAATTCAAAGCTTAAATTCTCTCATACATTTTCTGTAAGGGATGATAACACTTTTTTTTGTTGTTGTTGTTGCTTTTTCTTCTTCATGCTGCAGGGATTAGATTTTCTTTGTAATTGGACTGAGACCACAAGTTCATTCACTTCTGGACAATACCCACATATGAGACTGAGAAGTCCTGGGAATCAGGCCTGGAAATGCCCTAGCACTGTTTGGTCACAAGATGTGCTATGTGTTCTCAATACATAGCATTTTTTTATCTTTATCAAAAGGAAACTGTATTTGAAAGAAGAAGTTTTTTGTAAGGAACTCCTGGAGCTCCTGAGAGGAAGGAGGGAAAGTATTTTGGTCACAATAGGCAACTTTTTTTAGAAGTAGCGTGCTTCCTTTAGAAGAATATGCACAAACCTGGCATCTCCTTCCTCTGACAGGACCTCTCTGGTGGTATAGTTGCTTTTAACATTTAGATTAATTTAGAACAGTTTAAATATTTTAATACACAAATCTGAATCTAATGCAGAACTGAATTCCTACTACTTCAAATTGCAAGAAATATTGCAGAAGCTAAATTTCTTATTTACATTTTGCATTTATGCTAAAGCCAAAGGATTGCAGAATCCTGTGCATTTTCCAGTTAACAGTAGGAGTAACATCTGTACTTAAAATTTCTCTGTTTAGCAGAACACAAAATGCACATGACATGCTGCAAACTGACAACTGAGCAGAGTAAGCTGCGACTTGACTTACGGCATGGTAATTTGCTTGCTTTTATTGCTGTCTCATTCTTGCCAACTCATTTATGTCTTTATAATTTACACACACTCTCACTCCAGGACAGCTTGTCTTTTTATGGTGTGTCTGAACAGTAGTCAATAAAACAGAATTCTTTCAGGTATGCCTGGATACAATCCCCATGGAAATTATATGGAATCGTGCCCACTAATCTGAAAGAACATGCTTATTTGAGTGATTCACAGAAAATATTTCTGAAGGGTAAGTTCTGCATTGAAAGTGCCAGGTATGAGGCATGTGACAGCCATGTGAAGGCTTTTGAAATGGCACAACACGATTTTTGCAGATTCTGAATACGTAACAGAATGCCGCCAAAGGGACCACCTCATCAGGAGAGACCTGTGGAGAAACCTCTAAGGACGATATCAATTTCTCAAGGAAAATTCAGAGAGGGAACCTCTAACCTTGTGTACCTTGGAGAGCTCAAGTTCCTGAGCTGTAGTCTGTATTCAGTCATCTCTTCTCCTTCCTCTCCACAGAAAGAAAAGGAGGAAACAAAACTGCTGCTGGGGTGACCATGACCCTGATACTCATCACCGTGCTTGCTTATGAGACAAGTTAAACAGTTTACAGGATGAAGTACCCCTAATGACCCAAAATGCTAGATTCTGAACAACAGCTAGGGAAAAAGCCTATAGTGCTGAAGGTCTCGTATTTCAAAGAGAGAGAATGGACCCAGAGGAAGTAGAAAATAGTTATTCAAATAAAATGTATTATGCTTGAATCTACTCTGTATTTCAAACCAGCTCATGACTAATTTATCCCACATTCTGTTGGAAGCATATTTTAATTGCATTGAAATGTGCTTAGCAAATGGGACCATTAGCATATCTAATGAAGTCACCACATTCACACCTGCAGGTGCAAACTATCCTCATTTGTGTTGCAGGATAAGAATGTAAGAAAGCCTAACAATATATAACAGATTGATGTGTTTCACTAGACAATGTACGGCCTCACAGGCTTATGAAGTCTTTCAAATACTGATTTAGAAGTAGAATGGACTGTTCTTGAACTGCTCGTACCTAGTCAGAACCAGTACCAAATGTTTAGCTGCCATCTTCAAATCCTGTTTGACGACCTATCAAATGAGAAGTCAAATCCGTTTTTATTATTGTCTGTGTATTAGTAACTTTACTGATGATTTTTAACTTAATATTCCTCCATTCCTAAACATAAATTCACTAAATGTATATTGATTTCTTTCTAAAAAAGAGTAGGTATATGAGCTGTAATCCACCTTCTGTGACTTTTCCTGCCTTGTCTGAGCCATATGTTCAACAGAACTCAATGCAAAACAGTCATAAAACACCTACTCTTTCCCAAAAGTGTGAGTTCTTTCATGTTAAGTGATAATAACCTACTTCTGAAAGAGCATTTCACCAGAAGTCCTAACTATGTTTAACTTTGTAAGTATAGCCACACACTATACTTATCATTCCATAGTACATGCATTCATACACTCACATAGTAATACTATGTAAGTGCACCAACACTGTGTTTAAGTAAGTCTAACATTCCCATTTTCCTCCATAGAGGTCACATTGCTCTATATATATCTTTATGAAAACTTGAGCTCTCTTTCCCCTCTACTTCCCTCTGGAAACCCCAGAAGATCACAGCAGGTTGCAGAAGTGAAAGAACATTGGAAGAGTGGATTAGGACTAGACCATAAACTTCCCACCCTGCTGCCATTTAACAGAGACATTTACATTTTTACTCTAGGCAAAACACAACCAGATCCCATACACATATTTTTTAAACTGATCAGTATTTAGGCTATGGTGAGAATTTATGTATATATACCTCACAATAGATTACACTTTCTCAGTGTGTTTATTTCTTGATTTTAGGTAAGCTAATATTAAGTATGTCTTACCTACTGTGCTTCTATTATACAGGTAAAACAGCCCTCTGCTTTGGTTACAGAACATAGTCAAAAATACAAAACTTTCCAGAGCATTATTTTAGAATAATAAAAGATCTTAGGACAGAACACTTCCGTATTTATTCATGTTGAGTATGTAAATGTGGGAAAAAAAAATTATACGCAAATACAAAGTGGAAGCAGTATGGTCAATACCCTGAAAATTTACCTGAGTGCAAACTTGGTCATAGTTAGCCAAAAGACAGTCTGTGCTTGTTTCTAGTTTGGGAAAGACAGTTTATTATTTTTACTTTTAGTTTGCTGTAATTTAAGTTTTAATTCAGTGGCTATGAGGAAAGTACTACGAGGGCATAGAACTTCTTTAGCAGCCTGAAGATGAAAAGTGATATTTCATAACACTTAAAAAAAAATCCCCAGACTATGTTATGCTTCATTTGGGAACCTAAAGGTGGATTTAGAAACCTAATTTTAAGCATTGGCTTCTAAAACCTGTCCAGTGAAAAGATATGCTATTATAAATAGCATGTACAGGCTAAAAACAAGGAATATTTAGGGTACATGATTTAACAGTCCATTGAAAATGTATCATCCATTCCTTGCTAGCACTTTAACTTAATTTAATCTGTAGAAGAAACAAAGCAATGACTAAAATGGTGGGAAATATGCAGATCACCTTGACAGATTGTGCCTTCTCTTGAGCTGAGTCTGTTCAGATAAAAAATACTTCCTTGAATGCAGTTTGTAGGAGCCAAATGATGAGTGTTCAGCAAGCTGTGTGTCTGGAGCCACACAGAGACTGTGAGACAGCTGAGAGGAACAGGCAGCAGAAACCCAGCCAGATCACAGAGGTGATGGGAAAAAGAAAAAAAAAGAAACATTCTCTAGACGTTCAAAGAAGACTTTACTTCAATCCTAGAAAACTGCAGACCTTCTGGACTAAAAGCAAGGCTCTTGGTAGTCTCTATTTATTTATTTATTTATTTAAGTTTATGTTCACATACAAATTGTCAGTTTTCAGTCTAAAGCAAAAAAACTATCCTCAGACCCACCTAAGCCAAAGGCTGGTTTTTGGTCACAAGGTCCTAGCAGAGAAAAATTCCATGGAGTGGAGCCAAGTACGATTACCCTGCCTGGGTGGCTACAAATAAATAGAATCAAAGCAATGACCTCTTCCCTTTACCTCCTTCAAAACAAATGTCAAAATGCAAAATCAGTATGCCCAGCAAAACCAATGCTGGCATCCACTGAGCATGCCAAATTATATTCTATGCCTAACAAATGTGAATTATCAGACATTCTGGAGACATATCAATAACATGATGATATGTACAAAATTAGAAATGAGATAGCCTTTAACATTATAAGTGCTCCTTGCAAGTCAGATTAATTAATTTCCCTCTGCAGTCTGCAGGAAACAGAATTTCATGTGTTAATTTTATTATCAAATCCTTTTGATATCAAATATTGGATATCACATCCATTTGATTTCATTCCAACACATATTTTAGACAAATACTTTGACTGGAAAGGATGGAACAAGTTACTATGTTCCTGGTCACTTGTCTCCAAGTTTATTTTCTTCCACTGTTAGTTACACTTTACAGTTCAGCATTAGGGAAGGCAAGAATTAGTGCGCTATCAAGAGGAAAATTCACATAACTTTATTCATCCTCCAGTACATATAAATATACCACTCCAAACTGTGATATACAGCTTGCATAAGCTTAGGTAATAGATGAAAAGATATAGCTGATGTCCAAATAGTCAAAGAAAAGATTTAACTGTTAGAATGAAGGAAGTATTTCCAAGAGCTTATAGTCATGGTGCAGTTCCTGTTAGCCAAAGACATTCCTAGTTCCTAATCAAATTACTGATGGAGAGCTTTCCAAAGAAGCATTCATTCAGGTCAGAAAATTTCTCCTCCTTAAACAGTTCATGAGGTCCTTGCTTCCAAAAGTGAAAAACTTTAAGTAATACTAAATTTGTACTGATAGGTGATCAGAGCATGGATAGCTAAAAGATGGTTGTGGTATAGGCACTTTACCAATTTATACTGTTTGACAGCTCTTGCCCTGTTCCAATAGAGGTATCAGGATCAAGATTTTGTTGTTGTTTTTGCTGTTTTTCTCTTCCTACTTAGATCTCAGAAATCACATAAATCCTGTATTTAATCCAGTGAAATAAATTCCCCATGAGAAAATCACAAGACAGAATCTGACAGTGTGTTGCAGCCCTGAGTGCACAAATCAGCCCCAATTGTCTAACGAGGCTTGTCTGGTGCCTCCATCAATCCTCTGTCTACCAGCCCAGGCACACCATTTCTGTTCAGCCCAGGACTTTCAGTCACTGCCTGAGCTATGACGTAGAATCATCTATCTGCAAACCTACCACAGTCATGTTTATGCCGGTGAGGGATCTTGTTTATTCAGACCTTGACCCAAACCTGATTGACTCCCAGTTTGACCTTGGAGCTGCCTCATTACTATGGACCTGCCCAGTTATTGACCACAGTGACTGACCAGGATGGGTCTAACTCTGATTATCTTTGCTGGACCTGATCCTGACTCGATCTTCTTGCTTGACCTAGAAAGATTCCTAATCACCACATATTTGCTCAAAGATTCTTGGCTAAACCTGGGAATTTCTTAGGACCTTCCCTGCTCACTTTGGGTGCTATAGGGTGGGCCCTGCCTGGCAAGGTCCATGAACTGCTGGCTACGTTCGTTAGGGAGCAGCTAGCTCTCACTGGTCTCTGATAGAGGGCTTCTTTCACTCACCCAGTGATACCCAGGACAAGTCCATAAGATTGCTAGATGGTTCAAGCACCTGGAGCCTGATAAAGGCCTGTTGTAGAGGTTCATACCTTTCTTTGCTTCTTTCTTTTGAGAGAAAAAATACATATAGTACAGGTGCCTCTTTTCAGCAAAACACCAGTCTTTATTCCTTGGACTTTCTCAAGAGCTTACAGAGATCCTTTATTATTAGCTTACTGCTCTTTTGATCTTCTCTTTTACAGACCAGTATGACCACCTGTTAGGTAGATAAAGATCTGTCGTTATTATATTTTTCACATGGTTTGAAAATGGCATGGATCATAGCAGTGGTTTTGCCTGGAGGAAAAACAGGAAGAGACAGAACAGACTAGAAAAACCATTCTAGCAGAATGCCTTAATCTCAAAGTCATTAGTTCAATTTTTTTTTCTTAAGAATTTTGCAGTAGGAAGAAAGTGATTCCACTTCTGGTTTGACAAGTCTAAGAAAAACCTCATCTCCTATTTTTTAATTATGCTTCTGTTTTTTTTTTTCAGTAAGTTGAAAATTCTTTGGCCTGGAAACCAAGACAGGTTAACAGGCCTTCCTGGCACACTGTAGTGTAGTACACCTCCACTGGCACTTCCATTAGCAATACACAGGCTGGCCCAACTGTTGCTTCACCTGGCCTTAGTACGTCTATCCCTCCACTTACTATGTCTCTCTCTCCAACTTCCTTCTGAAGTAAAACCTCTGCCTTTCACTTTTTGAAAAATTGTAAATTATTCTTCCTTTCACCACCACTCCCCCAAAGAAGAATACACTGAGAAAGAAAATTTCACTCCCTACTTATAACAGTAATATAAAAGCACTTGCTTCTCCAGGAACATCCACATAGAAATATCTATTACCAGCCAAGTCACAATGCTTACAAGGAATACTTGTACTTAAGTATTCCTTACTGTGTGAAACATCAGTGTTCCTGTAAATTCAGTGAAACACTCACTGGGACATGATTAAGCCATTTCATGGTAACGTCTGCATGGTAGGGATGCAACTACAATAAAATAGAGTTAATTATTTTTACAGACTCATGGATCCTCACAGAATGGAGCACATACCTGGTGCTTGCCCGTTATGCAAAATGGCATGGCCTTTGAACGTCTGCATAGATACTAAAAAATTTTTGGTATGCGGATAGGCAGTGCTGTATATCGAAGGTAAAAGAGAATGCACAAAGAGAATGCACCTGTTCAGAGTCAACTACACTCTTATCCCTTTGCCAGCAAGAAACCCTCCCTTCTTTGCACACTAAATTCTGAAAAATATCCTTCTGTTTACAACTTTTTTAGGAGTTATAATTCATCTCTTATTCACCTATGGGAAAGGAGGGCATCTGTAAGCCTAGATAAACAAGTTTTCTCCAAGCAGTTTGTGCATTATTTCTGTAGTTCCTTTTCATGCCATGCAAATACAGGATTAGAGATGAAGCAAGAACAAACTGATAAAATGATACAGGAAATATATTTGCTATCCCTGAGCCAGGATCTTTTTATGTGTAAATCAGGCTTGTGCCAAATAGTCAACACAGTTGTACCAAAATAGTCAACAGGGCTGACCAATTTGCAACAGATGAACATCTCACTTTAATTTAGAAGCAAGGTCATTAATATCTTTTCAGGTTTCTATTTGAAATGAGACAGATATGCTAAAAAGCTTATTATCCATGAAAACTCTGGTGACTTCTGCACATGCTGTACTATTAATACACAGTTCCAAGAAGTTGTCTGTGATAATCAAAGGTAGATGTCAGTAAGGGACAAAACACCACTTCTCAGCGTGAAAGACAGAATATAAAACTAAAATGTTCTTTTTCCACCCTTAAAATCTACAATGCTTGTATGATCACAGACCTTGCATAGCCATTAAATATAAAAAGTAAATCAAAATTTTACAGCTGCATTTCTAAAAGCAAGAGCAGGAAAGCTGATAAGGTTCCTTTTGATCCTGGGTATCATAAGCGGGAGAGAGAATTTTTTTTGCATCCTCAGTTAGCACAGTTTCATTTCTTGAAGTGTTGCATTTAAATATATCTACTATTCTGACCTGGACTGCTAACCTTTCTCCAGAGTAGATGTCAATGATGGATAATCCCAAGCTGGGAAAGATGGTATTTAATATATATTACAATGGCATTTCCACAGATCTTCCACAGCAGTTATGTGTCTAACTACCTGTAAACATCTGTAGTTGAAAAGTCTGAGAAAAATGTAACCAGGGAAGATTCCTGAAGTAATCAGATAATGGTAGAAACAAAACATAGATTGAAGGTATTTTCACATTCATGACTATGAATAAAATACCCCAGCACAATCCAGCACAGTGGACATACTGAGACTCTCTTTCATAGCTAGAACAATGAAGTTTGGCAAGAAATAAATAGTTCACCAATTTCAATAATCACACATACCTAAGGTGAATTTAACAGAGCAGAAATGATTGAAATAAATAATTAGAAAATATAAGAAATTATTCACCACTATTCGTAAGCCCTAGGGTGCCCTTTTAATAACAAAAAAAATCAGCAGTGGGTGTCATATCGTTGATGATCCCTTGTAGGAACTAAGCTCTTGGTCCATGCAGTGGGATGGTGCACCATTTTTAAAATAAAATTGTGTTCTTACATTTACTATATGTAAGCATATTTTTATATAAACATACAAAAATAAATATATATACACACACTATTCTATCCTCATGCAAGAGAACAGTATTATTTTATCTGCTTTCAGCACATTGTGTAGAAATTTCTCAATGCTGTGTATTGAGAGCACAATTTGCACCAGGTATGGCTCATATCCCTGTTGCCAAAGAGTAATGGGTAGTACACTAAAGTATGAAGCATCTGTGCTCTGGTCAATTCAAGATAAAGTTTTCATTCTAATATAATGCTCGAAAACAAATATAAAAAATAACCTTTTTCCTTTGACAATAGTGCGCTACTCTTATCTTAATGGCTGTGCCTTTAAACTGTCAATATAAAAAGTTACTACAGTTGAAACTCAAACCAACATTATTAATGTAGTTAACATCTGAATACTTATGACAATTATACAACTGAAACAGAAAAGATCATTGTATGTCAAAGAGCACGAAAGCAATGGCAGTTGCATTTTCTGTGCATATCTCAATGTCAATGAAACAAATTCAGTGATTTTAACAATACTGCAAAAGTCACTGATTCATGACTCACATGAGAAACAGTAAATTTGAGATTTTTTTTTCCTGTGGACATATGTATTATTATGTAGGTTAGAAGAAAATAATTTAATACAGGAGATAACATAGGTATATTTGTCTGCTAAATCATGTCAAGAGTTATTTACAATAAAATAAATCCTAGAATACTGTACCAAGAGATTTGCAGTTTGCTTATTAAATGCAATAAAAGAACATAATTTGTCCTGCAAGCTAGAAAATAAATCTGGTAGCAGGGAGCATGTCAAACTGAACTGAAGTTACCTGTTTTCATCATTCATTTCTTTTTCTGAATAAATAAACTGTAAACAATTTTCTGAGTTCATTATTACTTCGGTCAGTTCCCTGCCAGAATAATTCAGAAATCATTGAGAGCAGAATACCAGAAGTAATAAAATCTGATTTAAAGGTAAGTGTTTTCCATCTTTTACATTGCTGATTGAGCTGACTGACAACTTATCATTTGGGCTGTAGTAGATGATGCCACCCTCCCCTACATTTCCCATGCATAAACTGCTCAGTCAGACTCCTGAAAATCAGGGGAGTGGAGATATATAGGCTGTGATTAAACTGGATGAAGCAGTGATGAACTTTTAAATGTTCGATGATGCCTAGGGAACCCAGTACATTCCTAGTCAGAAATGCACCCAGTACTTAGTACTTTTAGGATTGCCTTCAATATGGAGCATATGTCGTACCAATACAGGAAAACTGGAGGATCATCAGTAGCATGACCCTGCAGAAGACCTGCTGTTCTGATGGAAATAAATGGAATTTTGTTGTTGTTGCCTCATCATCTAAGACACAAAAACATTTCTGGTATTATAACTAAACATGCAGATGTGGGTGAGTACTTTTGCTGCTGGAGTGGATAAAATATTCAAATGTTAAACTATGCAGGTAGCAATGATTGGCTCTATCGCTTCCACTGCCCAAAGTTTTAAATGGTAAACCCTTGCTTCAAAGGGAAAAACAAACAAATGATCAAACAAAACAATTTAAAAAAAAGACTACATGGGCTATATGGCCTGGACTACAGAAGGAGAAAGATGGAGGTGGAGAGAACA
This sequence comes from Crypturellus undulatus, assembly GCA_013389825.1. NCBI lineage: Eukaryota > Metazoa > Chordata > Aves > Tinamiformes > Tinamidae > Crypturellus > Crypturellus undulatus. Next base: position 161,541 of record VWPW01008663.1, on the reverse strand, counting down.
ATGTATTGGTTGAAGCGTCAAACTGAGATTTCTGGTGCTGAAGGTCTAGTTAATAAGATAATTCAGACAAAGATACCTTCATACACCTCTCTAACAACAGAGCTGTTAACTAAACACTTATTGAAGAGCTACAAACAATATGCAGCTTCAAACTTATTGGAAAGACATCTACTTAGACTATTAAAGATGAAATGAGACACATGACACCAAGGTGAAGAAATGAATTGAGTTCATTCAATTCAATTGATAAAAAAATCCCAAACAACAACGACAACAACAAAAAAACTTGAAATACTTGAAATAGTGATTTCTTCAAAGCCTTTGTTTAATTTCAAAAGGACTCCCTTCCTTATCTAACATAATTAAGGTAATAGAACTTTACCCAGGAAATCAGATTAACTATTTTGTAAGATATGAACACCTAGCCTGATGTTATAACCATTCACATTTTTGTACAAACTGACCTGGAAATTATACCCCTAGAAGTTAATATGACCAAACTCTCTGAATGAACGCTTTGAACAAAACTGATTTTGGTATCCACTGCACATAACAGGAAATTGTCAGGTATTTGTTCACATTTCAATTAAGAGCACAGTTGAAGGCCTTGAAGGAAAAGGCTGTTATTATATAGTTGATTTTAAGATTTTATAGAAAATAATTTTTTAAATATCCATCAAATGGATTAACATATATGTTTCATAAATTAGCTAGCTACCTTGTCTTAACTTAGTCAGAAACAACAGTAAGTTGTAGAAACAAACAAGACAACATGAATTTCCCATGGCAGCTTGCTATGCAAAGGTCTGCCATTTGGTTATCAATTAAAATGTTCAGAACTGACTTGCTGACTCTGCATCTTTTAAACAACAGATGATGACCCTCACTTAGATTTTAGAAATAATTCACAGTGTAGAAAAGACTATTTTCCCTCCAATTACTAGAAAAAGAAAAGAAAACACAATTTTTAATGCTTTTTATATAACTAACTTTTGTTTTTAAATTTCTGATATTTTTATTCTTTTATTAGTGGTACCTAGGGAGTATAACAAGGAAGACATCAGGTAGTCTTTTGGAGTCCCTGTGTCAACAAGATTAACACATTCATAAGTAAGTTTCATAGTGTTATGGAAACTAGGCAACCACTAAAAGTATGGTAACTGAAAACATTAAGAAAAATGCTAGTAAGTCTCAACTTTGTTATAGACCTTCCTATATATTGGAACATCTTTAAACTGTTCTACAATTCCTTTCAAGTATAATTCTAGCAAGTCGCCCAAGTTCATGTACAATTAAAACCTTTTGAATGGGCCAATGTCAATATGAATTTTACTTAATTAATTCTACAGATATAATTATGTATGGGTGGGACCTCTGGGATCAAGTTGTTGAAATGCAGTAATTATTTTGAAATCATTGTAACACTCCTTCTTAGTAGATGGTAATTGTCAAAAATGTCACAAATTTCAAAACCATGATTGTCAAAATAATAACAATAAAAAAAAATAACATATCCTGAAAAATTCACAACAGTGATTATCTATTATTTCACAAGCAGAATTCTGCAGGAAAATCATGGAAAGATCCCAATAATTACCAAAATGTGAGGGAAGCACAAAATATTGTAGGCAGATTAGAGCAGATTTTATTGAAATGGCTTGGTTGCATGCAGCTTCAAATAAAGCAAAGAAAAGCCTTCCACTGAAATTTCATCCCAAAAGTTTCTCATCAGGCAGCAATTTAGTTCCAACATTAAAAGCACTTGCACAAGGTTTTTTACAAAGTAACTCAAAAACTTATGTAATAAATCAAGTTCAAGTATAAAGCATTTCATCCTATGAATATTTGAAGCAATGTCACTATTTTTTAAAATTCTAACACAGAAAAAGGATGAGAGAGCATAAAGTTCTAAAAGTCTAATTTTAGGATTTTCCTTTTTGTTTTTTTCATTACTAGGAGGTTTGCTGCAGCCTCATGAAAATGTTATACAGATGAACATGAAAATGTTATACAGAATGTCATAAAGAGAGAATTTCTTTAGAGAACACAGAACAATCCCAGGAGTACATTCTCTTTCTTTTTTCTTTTTCTTTTCTTTTTTTTTCTCTTTTTTTTTCTCTTTTTTTTTCTCTTTTTTTTTCTTGAATTCGCAGTATATTTATCAACAATTAATACAGCTGTTTTAGGCAGTTTCTTCTCCCTTGTTGGAAAAGTAAATCATGCTGATCTTAAAAAGCACAGCTAAAACAACTCCCCAAAATACGTAACGGTTTAGTGGATTATACTAACCAAGACTATCCTAAGCACAAACAGATGGAAAATTTCATTCGAAAAATGGCTTCCCTATGATTGGAATACATTGATACCTAAGAACAAGATACCTAAACCATAGAGGTAAGAATGTAGTCTGGAAAGCTGCTCTGTGTACCTCGAGGTCCTGCTAAGAGAGCCTTCTCCACACATGACGTGGGATACCTCTAGCTGTCTTTTCACTGAGAATATCTTAAAACATCTCCACTAAAAAAAAAAAAAAAAAAAAAACCCAAAAAACAACAAACCAAAAAACCCAGGGTAATCTGTGCCTCCTCATGGCTTGCATTAAGGCAGGCATGGAAGAGTATGGAGGGATGAGAGATGTCAATAACATCACACATAATAATGCAACATTTAAAATATGCCTCAGTTTAAAACCAAGGTTATATTGCAGCAATAACATGGTCATTTCAGAGAGAACACATTTCAAAAAGTATGGCTAATTAAGTGAAAATTTATGGGACAACAGTAAAAACTACCTCAACAGCAAAACTCTACTTCTATGGGCATGATTGAACTATTTTGCTTTAAATGTTAAGTAAGGTTAAACCTGGATAGCATAAATAAACAGAAATGAGTGCATTTGATACATACAACTGAATCATGGTGCAATAAAACATCTCAGAGGACATAGTTATAATAAATGTTACTAACACTGATAGAATTTTAATTGTTTTCTGGAAACTGAGCTTCTCTGGGCACGCAAAGTACAACTTGGTTTAGCCTAGTCCTCTAACCATAGTGCTTTTCTGCACTCGAAAGCAAATACAAGGCTGTGAATGACTCTGGTCTTCCACATAATTCTGTCCAAAATGCAAGTCACCTATTCTATGAGACCAAAAAAAAATGCTTGTGCAGATACTTGACATATTTATCTCCATCTGGAAACTGTTTTTCACATCTAACCAGTATCACCTTGACTGGCCAAGTATTAGTTTTGGTCCCTGCTTTTTAGTTATGCCTCAGATACACAGTAAAAGGAGGGTGGCAATTTTGGTGGACTGCTAAAAAGAGAGATTCATGAAAGACTCTTTTATCAGCTTATTAGAAGGGTTTTAGCACATGCCCTGTTATTACCTTTTCTATGTAAACATCCATCAAGACATGACACAAAGTTGAACTCTGGGGAATAGCAAATGCCTCCTACTACTATCAAGTGCAGAATATTTCCCTTCAGACTGTCCAATGAGTAAGGAAGGTAAGCTCTTGCAGATACATGGAAGTATCAAGGTCAACTGATCCTCTAGGTTAGGGCTGCTGTTGTCCACGCTCACGTTAACTATCAGTAGTCAGCAAGGCAAATTACTTCAGTAAGTAATTACTTCAGTCAGTAAGTAACTGACAAGTAACCAGATTTAACTTAAAGCTACAGACTTCAGAAAACGTTTTCAGGTCTCCTTCCATGTGACCTATGTGCTGATGACCAACAGGGATGAGGTAGTGGCTCAGCGGCTCCATCTCCAGGGAAAATGCAGGAAGTCTAAAGGAAATCCTCTTACCCCGTTGTGGCCAAATTTTGGTGGAGAGTATACAATATCAAATCTTTGAAATGCTAGAAATACCAGAAGAATACTGAGAAAGAAGAGGAGGATTAAATATGACTAATGAAACAAATTGAAATTACATGAATTTAAAAGAAAAAAAAAGGTATACTAACTGGGAGTTTATTTGAAGTGTAAATAGGAAAAAATCATGCTAGTCATTAATTTTGTTTTCCTTTTTAAAGATATGCAAGGTATGTAATGTAAAGTATAGGTTCAGAATAAGGGCTGGACATAGTCAGCAGGTGAAATTAAGAAAAACTATTGTAGCTAAGAAAAACAAACTAATCTGAGACAACTTCATTTGGTTCTAAAATAGAGGACTGAAGGAAACAGAACAACACAATCAGTTAACAATGAAGTTGCTGCCAAAACTGCTGTTTTCATTCTCTGTTCTGAAATGGGATTATGAACTCAGATCTCTAATCCCAGTTTAAATTTTCCAAACTATTGTAAATGAGCGTGGTTGTTATGTCCAAGTATATATACATTATCGGCTACTTGTGTTGTCATTTTGGTCAGCGGGTTAAAGGCAAATATGCTGGGTTCATATACACTGTCTCATGACAAAACCAATTGAGATAACAAAATTATTTCACTTACTCAAGACAAGTCTTATTTTAACTAAAAAAGGCCTTTTAAACTAATACAGCCAAAGTCACTCCTCCTGTAATTAGAGGAAATAAAACATGCTGGTGGAGCTCCTGCTGATCAGCAATGATTAAGTTACCACTTATTTTTATTTCTCTATCACTGTAATAATAATAATTATAAATTGATTCTCCAGTGGTTTGAAAATGTAAGCATTGATAGGTAAACTGGGTCGGGGGAAGGGGGCAGAAGGGAGGATGGAGGAGAGAGATGTTTTTACTCAATTTCACAGTGAAGTAGCCCACCCACCTTAAAAAATATCCCAGACAACACGTCTCCTTTGGACTAGGCCAATGCATATGCATTCTGCACATATTGGGAAAATTTGAGTTAGGAAGGGGGAGAAGAATTCGAGGAATGCTGTGAAGCTGAGAAAATAAACTACTTCACATTTTTTTTTTTCTCTGAAGAGCTACTTTATATGATAGGACTCATTGTTCTTTCCTATAGCCAAGTTTCTTATTGTGTGATCAAGACTGAGATCTTACAAACTGAAAAAGTAATAGGGAACATAATCTCAAAGTTATGAAGTAAAAGAAAATACATAGGGTGGCTCCTACAAAAGAAAATATTTCAAATAGTAATCAGACGCATATTATCATCTCAGAAAAAAAAAGAATACTTTCTGGACTGAATCAAAAATTGAAGGTCAGTAAAAATAAATAACATCTTCTGAGAATAAGATTTCAAATGGAAACTTACTTCATAAGAAAACTATCTAAAATTCAAACATGATTCTTCATCCCAACAACCAGTTTTAGAAAGAATATTTTAATCAATTCATCATTTCTGTGCTGTCATCTCTCTTTCTGCAATCTCAGGAAATACCTGTTTATACACAATGGGAGTTATCTAGTTCAAACAAAAATAGTAAGGAGTGGAATTGGTAAATATATTGAAGATAAATTTATTACTTTAATTATAGCTCATTCTATCTATCATTTCTTACACACTTCTGAGATGTTGACTTCTCCTCCTCCCCAGGATGCAGAACCTTTACTGCCATTTTGACCTGTTTTTACAATAAATAACCTAGATTTTCCCACCATGCCCTTCTCAGGACCATGAGTCTTTGTAAACTCATAAGTAAATGGAGAACCACTTTGACATCCACAGAGAAAATCCTTCTTAAAACTTAGTTCTGCAACAAAAATACTGCACAGAGGCACACATCTGTGTCGGATTCGATATCAACCCGTGGTGGTTGTCCGTGGTTATAGAGGGAATACTGAGGCCATCCACCTCAGGGTCAAGAAGCACTGACACCTATGAGATGATATGCCAAAATGACGTTTATTGAAATTCACTGCTGGCTCTTATAACTTCTGTCCAGGTGGAATTTTTCGTATGTACCAATTAGGCTCCAGATATCACTTTTTGACCTAATATGGTTAAACCCTTGCCCATTCCGTGACACCGCGAGATCTTCCGTCCGCCATTCCCTATCTCTGCTTCTGTCACGTACAACAGGTCTCGTTAACAGTACGGCTGCAACTCCCACACATCTGGTGTTTCATGATTGCCCCTTCTTACAGCATTCCTGAACGTCTTGGTTACTTTACGTTCTCTGGTGTCTTTCTTTGTAAAATATATATGGTTAGAGGAAGAAAAATAACAACTCTTTTATGTCTGAGCATAGCTACAAACAACTCATGATGAGGTCTCCTACAGCAATAAAAAATACTAAATAATATCCTTGAATTCAAACATCAATACACAAAGAGTTTATTTAGTTAGTAGCTGCAAGCAGGATATTTACAGTTCCATGTACTTTTCAGGTTGGACAATTCTAAAATAATAATTTTTAAAATTATAATTTTAATATTTAAAATTATTATGTTGATCAGCACAGTTTTATTTGTATTTAGGTGCTTTTGCTATCCTTACCACAAACCTGATTCAGAAGAAGCTCCATTCCAGTCCAGCAATGCACTAAATAATGTTTAAAGTGCTCTGTGATGAAAGGTGCTATACAAATTCAAAAGCATTACATTAATGCCACAGTCTTCCTTAAAAGTCAAATGGTGCTACCTCCTTGGCCTATATCATTCAAATTAACCCATGCACCAGCTGTTAGCTTTTCATGTTGCTTTTGGTCTGCTGTTGGGAAATCTGCGTCATACTTCCTGAGACATGACTGTTGAATTTTACACTATAAATTAAGTCTTCTAGCTTCTAGCATCTACAAAATTCCTGTAGATACTGATTTCCAAAGGTCTTCAATGATGGAGGACTTCCAGTCCCTTCCAAGATGTCTTTTTTGCCTATTGCATTCTATATCATATTCTGTTTCCTGTTAGGCAAACTGAATTTTGTTGTGGCAATGTAAAGCTAAAACTTGTGTTCTTAATGAATACTGTTAAATAGCTACAAATATCAAGTGGAAAAATAGTATAATACAACCATATTTCTTCCTCAGCTTGCTGCTATTAAGGGGACCTGGAAATGTTCAGTAAAGATATTAAATGCTCTGCAGTGCTGTCTTCAAGGCTAATGATAACATTCAAAGTTACCAATCCCCAGCATGAATAGTAAAACAGGACTTTCAGATTTTAGAGTCCTTCTTTATGATGTAGGGTGGAGGGAACACATCATACATATTTTATTGATTAGTTTGTAGACGCTTGAAGAGTCCCAGAAACTTTTCCAAGCTTCAGCTGGTGCTGCAGGGGGCCAACTCTTTTAGCCTTTCTGTTTTTATTCAAAAGATCGCTATTTTATTTGCAATTTGATATCACATGTTGCAGCAAATACTAAAGAGTTAATTCTAAAGACCTCCTCCTTCCTTTCTAGTTATTTTTAAATCCCCATAAATATTTTATCTCCCATATAATTTCATCAGTAGTATTTTTCAAACCACTCTGGGATTAATGGGCATTTAAGATTTTTTACTTGCATTAAAACATCACATTTTTTGCACTTCAATTTAAGCTTTTCTATTGGTAATGGATAAAGCCTCTGAGTTTAAAGATTCAGACTGGGAGGATTACACTATCTTTAATCTGCATTGCTAAAAAATTTAATATCGCAAAATTGAGATACTACTTTTAGCAGAAAAACAGAACCTCAAAGAAGAAATACAATGATACAGGCAAAGTTCCATAATCTTATATTATAAATGAGCGGTCTATGAATTCTGATGTTGAAACTGTGAAACGAATAAATATCTAATCTGTAACAGCTCTACTCTGGATCTGCTAAGAACGTCATCTTTGGAGTTCATGAAAACAAAATCTAGAGTATGAGTATGGTTATCTTCATTTATCATTTCTAATGCATAGAGTTGTGTATATGATATACATATGTGCATGTGTATGTATACAAAATAATTGTATTGTTGCTAGTTATACAATTACTAATGTAATGAGAATTAAAATGTTGGGAAATGGATCATAAATAGAGAGAAAACAAATGCTTAATAATTAAAAAAAATAATTGAAATAAAGAATACTCTTTACTCATATTGTTTTTGACTCATTAGTATTCTAATTTTGAGCAAATCTATTATCCTAAGGCTTTGAGGATGGATTCTTGCTTCAGAACTTAGTATTTTTACCTTGTATAAAACAGGAACAAGGGAAAATGGATAAGTAGTTCAGAGTAAAAAATTTAAAGGCTTTAAAAACAGAAGCTACATGAGCTGTCGTATCATGCTCTTTAAAATCTCATTTAAATAATGATTTGGTCTAGAAGTTTACTCTTATTTTATTTACTAGTTCCAGAAAAGACTTCCCGTACTACCATTCACATATATAAATAACAGTCATGCTACTAAGAGGCAAATATTGAATTTTTCATGTAGTTTTTGAAGAGAATTGTTTAAGAAAGCTATCTAAAACTTGTGAAGCACATCTTGCCTTCTCTGAATAGCAATTTATCCCTTACAACTAAAAACACATAGAAGGGTGGAAACACATACAAAAAGGGTGGATTTTAGCCCTATACAGAAAGTCAGTATTGCAACCATAGCACTATGTAAGGTTAGTTTAATTCTAAGGCTCTGACTTGAATTTCTAGATGACTATTGCAAGATATCAAAGGTCAACTCAATCCATTATATCTTTTATAAAAACAGAGATTTCTCGCTCTCATCCTCAACCTCCGTATTTTTCAAACACTATTTCATCTTCCTTGCTCCCTAGGTTTCCCTGTGTAATCATCCCATAAATCCTAGTAGTCAGAAATTAATCCTCACATTTGAATTTTGAAACTGGAGCTTTCTGTTTAGGACACAAACAAATAATATGTTGTAATGTTTATGTAATCTTAAACTGGCCTAAATGGAGGATGTATATGCATGTGTCACACACATGCATAGAAGTATTGATTAGAGGCACATTAAGAGTCAAAAATTTAGGAAAGATCATTTTGGGGAGTGCTATTTTTCAGCAATTAAGGAATGACAGAACTGATGTTGTCTCTTATCTTTGAATCTAATGAATATCCAGTTGATGCGTGAGACCACATTGGCAAATATGTCCGTGCAAACTTAATTAACATGTATGCAACATCCTTAAGAGGAATGCATACTATTTCTTTTACTCCTACCACTTGGCAGTTACTTCAGCTTCATGCATCTCTCCTCACCGCCTCCCCCAATGTCACGTCACTGTGTCACTTCTGAAACAAAGGAAGTGAGAAGCATATCTAAATGCATGGATGCCAAGGGAGTGATTTACCTAGCAACAGTAACTATGTGAAAGTTTTTCAGGAATGTCTCCCTGTGCATACGATGGTACCTTAATGGCTGGGGTTTTAGGAGGCTGAGGAAATAGTTAGGAGGCTTTGAACCAAGCAAAAACACCGAATAACATGCAGTGTACATGCTTTCAGGGAAGTATAATGCCATCAGTGCCCAGGGGAATTTAGACACTTACTTTCTTTTAATACCGTGAAAATTCTTGCTCATAAATTTATAGTTATAAAAACATTATTTTATCCTGTAGTTATAACAAATATATGAAGAGAGGTAACATGATAGGATAAACGTTTTTGAGCCATAATAGCCATCATTTTTTTTAAATCAAATACATATAGAGTTGCCTGAAGGGTTCCAACAGTAACCCTGAGACCAAGGAGAGACAGAAAGCTGAGATGGTCCTGTGATAGAAAACAATCATCTACTGTTGTATCAGTAACAAGTTCTGCTGGTAGATAACCCAGGGGATCAAGCCCCCAAACATACACACGGTCTTCGGGACCTACATTTGATGGATGCTATTGAAAGGAAATAGTCTTCATGTGAACTGAGCTCAATAACGGAGGAGTATATGGTAAAACAGTGTAAATAATCTGAATGAGGACAAATTCAAAGTCACTATACATAAAGATCCACAGTATATGAATTCAGTATATGGTCCAAAGCAAGGTGTTCAGGTGAGAACATAGTTCTACAAAATAAAGGGTCTTTTCTACACTTCCCTACCTCTATTCTTCCACAGACATTTGCTGTCCATGCCTATGAATTTAAGGTCTCTTAACATTTTTCTGTAAACTCAGGCACCACAACTTTGAGGTAAATATCCTTCCAGCAGGCCCTTCCTTGATGAAGATTAGAAAGGCTTTGAACACAGAACACAGGAAAAAAACTACTTTTGTAGGACTAGGGTCCACAGTATTTTGCATAGGGAAAGCACAAACAGGTCAGAAAGAAAAGAAATAAAGGGGTTTATAACCAACTTTGCTTCCAGATCTGGCTTTAGTCAACTCAGTAGTTTGTTGGTTTGCAGCAAACTCAGCGTGTTCCTAGTTGATGCCTAAGAAATTCCTCTTTCTGCTCTTTCTGTCATCTCTGAGGGCTACAGTATACTGGCTCCCTGCTGCTCTTGGAAGAATCCTCTTCCTTGTCTTCCTCTTGTCACAGTCTGCAGTCATAAAACTTTCTCTTCTAATGAACAAATCTGATCACTTCCAAAAAAACTTTCAACCTCCTCTTTCCTTCAGGAATTTCCTTTGGACACACAGTTTTCTTGCAGATAGCTCAAAAACATAGCTCCTCACATCTGTAATCCTAGCAAGCACACTCTTCCAGTGTCCTTCCAAGGACAGAGGATAGTGTTAGGATGGATAGAGACTATTTACTCTCAATTAATAATTTGACAAGCAATGGGGGAATATAGTTTACTCACAGCTTTCAGCCATACTCACAAAAGAATAAGAAGAGAACTCCAGAGAAAAAGAATATCATCGTATACTAGTTAATACTACCAATCAAACAAATGTGCCGTGTGCGGAAATAAAATCATTTTATCTAAATTCAACACAACTCAGAGAGACAGCACTTATTAAGGTTTCTAAAATCGGTGTGTCTTAGAACTCCAAGTATTTTGTGTATAACTGTAGAAGTCAGCTTAGTTTTGGAGAATAAGTAGTTGGAATAAACAACAACAACAACAAAAAAATGCCCCTCTTGGCTACATCTGGCAGCTTTCAGGTACTTCTTCTAAAAGTGGACCACAAAACATTTAAAGTGGCTTAATGATATCTTCAATACCCCTATAAAATCTACAACCATATAATTGGATTGTAGCATACACTGAGAACCATGCTACATACTAAGGGAACTGTGACTTAGGACTTATTCTTAGCAATCCCATCCTATACTCTCCTTTTTCTTCTACCACAATCTTGGGGAAGAACCCAAATATTTAATTATTTAAGCCAATGATTCTCACTCTATAGAACTCTAACCACATGCACCTTCTCTCTGCCTGCATCCCATCTAACCAGCTACAAAGAGCAAGTACCAGTTGGAGTACTGCCTGAGTAATATCTCTTCCTGTTTTGTGTCTCACTCTCCTCTGATTAAATCCTGGCCTTCCTGTATATCTAAGACCAAGAACATTATAGCTAACCTTCAGTGTTACTCCTGTAACTGACAAACTTGTGCATTGACGTAAACAGCTACTTTGTCAACAAGGTTCCACCATGTTCTGGGAAAAAGAGGAAAAAAACCCAAAAAGTCTGTACAAAATTTTTGGCACATATACTGCCTTCAGAGTTAGCCGTTATGATTTTCCATGCTAGCAGAGGATTTAACTTTTAGTAAATATTGATCCCTTGTGAAAGTATGCATGGGTAATGCCCATTTTCCTTTTAGGGCAGAAGAGGCAAACACTGCTGATCCTGCAAGCTCTGATCTTTCACTGTTTAGCCCAGATTCTTGCCAAAATGAGAAGCAGTTACTCTGGCTGACAAATAGCCTCATGCCTAACTGTTATCTATGCAGAAGATAATAATCACTGCGGACACGCTTTTCCACTGAGCTGCGTGTTCACATGCAGATGTGTAAAGAGAGCTTTCATGAAGTGTCAGATCTTGAAAGTAGAATCTAAAGCCAAAATTTTGTGTCTGGCACTTTCATTAATATTTCTTTTGTAAGGTTGGATCACTGATGTTCATTGATGCTTTGGAACAAATAAGAATTATGATGTGGGGAAGAACCTAAGAAACTGATATTTTCTATTTTGGATGCAAGCTCAGGCAAAATAATACTACTTTAAAGTGAGTAGGCCAGTGAATTTCAAATGTGTATGACATTTAGATAGGTTGTTTTCAGAAACTTCAGCTACTTCAAAGTTCAACCAGATACAATGCTATATATACAGTCCAAATCAGAATTTACTTTTTGATTAATGTTTGTCTCCAAAATTTCCTAGTAATAAAACTATAAATAAAAAAGCCTATGTGATATATCAGTTGTGTTTGCAAGGCCTAGTGGGTAAGCCATTCATATAAACTTGAACTACAGTTTAGAGACTACAAACAGGGATATTCTGTATTCTGTATAGGCATAGACATGCCTGGTAAGTTAAATGAAAAAAAAGCAAAAGATTTTACTAAAAAAAATAAACGATTAGATCACGCTAATTCTTCAATTTTTTTTTCCTCGTGCTTAGAGCAGTGCATTTCCTTTTACTTGATTTTTTTTTCAGATATTGGAGAGAACAGTAGACTTTTATATTCCCTTTCATGTACCCATCACTCAATTCATCATAAAAAATCCCATGCACATCTAAAAATACAATCTCTTATAGAAATTTGTTGTGACAGATTCAAACTGTATGAAATTTTGCAGTATCTGTAAAACTCTTAAAGTTGTGTATTTCTTTTCCCAGAAAATGACTTTATTCCATATACGTTAAGTCTACTGTCAATATTGTAAAAGATGGGCTTACAAAAAATCTCAGTGAACAAGAGAGCATACAATCTACTGAATAATGGCATTTTTTTAACTGGGATGGTATTCTGGCAAATCACTCTTTTTATGATAAGTTACTAGTGTTAAATATGTATTTTAGGGATTTAAGAGAGTTTAAGGATTTCCAGCAGCTTCTAAAGTTTACATTTTCTAAAAAACATTCTTTTCATTCAGTGGTTAAAATGGGCAGTAGGTCTAAACTAATTTTCTACTAAATATATTACACTAACTTACATTTTAAAAGCATGTGACAGATATAATCCCAGATTAAGCTCTACTTGAAACACTCACAGATCAAAACCCACTCAGATTTCTCTGTTTATTGCACAGAAAAACAATTGTTTATTAAGACTTGATTGCTAAAATGGAAATTAGGTCTGATTTCAGCAATAGTAATAGATACAGCCTGGGAAGCCCCTCCTGTGTTGTAACATGATTAACACAATATAGTTTGATAGAAGAATAAGTCCCTCCTATTAGCTTAACACAGTTGATGTTTCCTAAATCTTTTTATCTTAGTTATAAGAATGAAATTTACTGCTATAAATATAGAAAATTTATAAATATAACATATAAATATAGTTAGTTATAGAAGATTTACTTCCATAAACATAGAAAAATGAAAAGCTGAATGGCAATATTTCATCTCCTCCTTATGTGGAAACCTAATGATTTGAGAATTTGTCTTGTATCATGGTCTATGCATTCCTCTGTATGTCTTATAATTCTCCCACATTCCCCTTTATATTAAAACTGTGACTATATTGTCAACATTATTACAGGACTTTCATTTAATGTTCTAATATTTTGCATAATATCTACAGGTACTATTCTAGAAATTCATCCAATAAAAACTATTGTCTGCAGAATAGCTTCATGAAACACTGGCAATTACTTAATTGGAACAATTATTTATCCAATGTGATGCGCTATTTAAAAGACTTTGCTATATTAAACTGTGAGCAACAGAGTGGGGGGAGGCAGAGGAAAACCTTCCATACCACCTTTTTCAAATTTCTGAATGAGAAATAATAATGTTCTAACCTGCATGAAATGTATTGCACAGTATGTGAGACTGACAAGAACATTTTTTCATTGTCCTTAATGGATTATGAAATAGTTGACTTTTTGCCCGAATATTTCCTCATTCAATTCAGAAAAAAGTCCTTCATTATCCATCCAGTGGCTCTGCATGAATTGCCAGCAGAGAAATCATTGGCTAAGCTGAAGGTATGTGGTATGCAAGTTAGAATTCTATAGAGGCTACAAAAAACTAACTAGCGAAGCAAAAAGCCCTACCTTTTTAACTGAAATTAAAGAAAAAAGCACTTATGGCCCTTGACAGATTGGCAGCATCTACTCTGTTCCAACCATGAGATGGCATTTTCAGCATACAGGGTTAATAAATCTGACTGACAGTTCAACAGAGAGCATCCCTTGAAGTTGGCACAGGCAGCCTTCGGAGGAGTGGTGTTAGAGCATAGCTTGAACAACAACAACAAACATTGTTATTAAATCAGCTCAGACTGACAGTCTGGCCTGCTTCAAATGGCAGAAACAAACAAACAAAAAACCTACAAAAGGTTGATCCACGTAAGCAGCTTGGGCATTGCATCTGCTCTGGCTGTTAGTAAGAATGATTATTCCATCCATAAAACTCCCATTTTATATGACTTGCTGTAACGCTTGAGAAAGTGGTGCACCTCAGCTAAACAGCTCCAATTCACAACACAAAAATCCCCCTGAGAAAAACACAAAAATGGAGCATTTTAGTAGCAAAACTAAGTATAATATCCTCCTTGCATACCCTAGGTAACAGTCACATACAATGCTACAAGAACAGACATAGGACTGTTCATAGAGTTTCAAAAAGCTGTGTCCTTCCAGGGAAGACTGAGCTAGAGCCAAAGCAAGCTGGGAAAGTCTGGACCTTCAGAAGCTGCTCAGTGCCCTGAGGCATAATGGTTGGTTTGGTGCGAAAAGAATGGTGGATACCTGCAAAGTACCTTAAATTCACAGTGCCCATGATCTATCTCAAGCTTTGAACAGGAAAAAATGTTCATACAGATTAGCTGATGAAACTTGTGTTAAAAAAACCCTAATATTTGTAATAATTTAGTGGCTGAAGTACACTGATACAAACTTTTTATGCAATAACAATAGTGGACTGTCACTGAGGTCAAAGTATATCACAGTCAGTATATTCACATGAGATCTGGGGAGGAGTAGAGACACCGGCTGGTGTCGGATCTTTGATGAAAGCGTTTGGTGTCTTGGTCTTCTGTCATACTGGGAAATTTGACAGGAAATTTGACTCTGAGTCAAATTTGTGTCAAAAGTGCTCTGTTGTTATGAGGAAAGAAAGCATCATCTGCTCATGTGAGATACATGGTGATTTGTGAATTTGATTTTAACTCCCCTACCCTCTTTCAGAAACAGTTTGGATTGCACTTGGATTGTATACTTTGTGGTACTTGAAATTTATCTTTGCATAAAGACCCTTTCTTTCCAAACTAGACACTACAGAATCATGTCTCTGCAGAGTATCACTGTAAAATATGTTTCCAGATACAGCAGCCTCTAAAAAGAAAAAAAAAGAAGAAAAATCTTGCATGTGTATTTCAACATTTGATGTCTCATATCATGCTGTTATTCACAACTCTGGTATGATCCATGAATTTGCAGAACTCCCAACAAATGTGGCCTATTCAGAAGTTTCTGAAACACACACACACACACACAGAGAAAAAGGCATTAAGTCCTTTCCTTTTGTCCTTCACTGATTCTGATCCATCTGGTGAATTCCTCACGTGACAGAACTGCCTGATAAGTAATTTGGCTAATATATCAAACAGATAAGTTTTCCCTTGAATTCTGATTGAGTCTTTCTTTCCATTTCAGTCGCTAAGGAAGTTATGGAGCAAGCTTCCTTAAAACATTACAATGCTGCAGGATCATTTGGAATTTTTGTTTGTTTTTTAACAAAATAAAACATCAATGATTGGGGTTTAATAGAAGCACTTCTTGCATACTGGATCTGTGAAACTCTTAATAGATGCTCCAAAATATAAGGGTGCAGTCTTGCAGTACTCAGTAAGAAGAGCAGCTTCGGTGATGATAACCAGGCTAGTTCATAGTTACAAGACAGGTCCAATGTCCAGCTGGGAAGTGAAGGTCAGTAGTGGCAAGGCATGTGGCTGGACCTGGGTGAAGCTGTGTGATAGCTTGAGGACAAGATTAAGCATCTCAGCTTAAAAGCAGCTCCCAGGCAAAGGCCTCTTGCAGCTCTTGCCCCAGCACTGCAACCTGAAGTCCCACAGCTTCACCAAATCAGAGCTGGTCTTAAATACATGCAGGCAACCTCAGCAGGGGAGCACTCAGTGCTCTGACAAATAATTAGGAAAGTTAATTTTTGTGACAGCATGCAATACCTGGTGTGAACAGTTACCAGTGCCTTTCAATAAATTGAATAAATTAAATAGCAACTCCACAGCATTTATCTGAGGACCTCAAAGCAATTTAGAATAATTAATGAATTAAGCCTCTTGCCATCCCTTTGATGTAGAGAATTAGTTTTATCTCCAGTATGCAGTTGCAGAAGTTGGACACTGCAAAAAAAAAAATATATTAAACTCAGTAGCAGTTTGACCTCAATAGGTCAGACCAGGATTTTACCTGCAGAAGTCAAATGAGTTTCCTGAGATCACAAAAGGAGCTTCAGCTCTCTTTGTTGTGCGAATGGAGCTCTCATGACAGTAATAGGCTTGCACTACATTTTTTTAAGAGGGCAATTTGCATTTCAAACAAAAACAAGTACAAAACCTACCACCTCTTTACCTGAGGCTTATGATTTAATTCTAAACAACCCTTCTTCTAAAAAGTATCTCTATACCCTTTTTACCTTCTTCCACCTGAATGAATTGCATTCACAGAGAATAGTATATTCTGAGTGAATATATATAAAAAATTCTACAGATTCTGCAGTAGCAACCAAAGTATGTGATTATAATAATAAAATAATTATCAATAACATTAATATCCTAATGCTTTGCCAAATTTCCAGATTTTGCTGTTAATAGGAGAGCAATATATATATCTCATTCTATAATGTGAAACTTACAAACATTTTATATTTTATTCAGTAAATACATGTTCATTTTTCTTCATTATTCTCTCAATATTACCACAATATTTTTATTTTTTTAGTTTTGTTTTTAAATACAGATTTTTGATATAGACATGTGAAAGTAGGCTTGAAATCTCCATAGAGACATTTTGGACATTTTCTTTACCCAGAAAAAAAAAAAAGAAAAATATATCAAGATGCAGAATTTACATGATAAATTTGTATTTTGGACTTCTTAATGTTTGCATTTTTGGGTTTCCTATGTATGCATCCTCTTGTATATCCATTTAGAGATACATACACATGGGCATGAACAGACACAGAAACACACACAGGCACATAAACACAGAGATATGTAAAATACAGACTTTTTTTGCAAACCACTTAGATATGTCTTGACTTCTGTCAATTAAAAAAAGGAGTTACAGTATGTAACAAACTGAGCAGCAAGAAATGTCATTTAACTGTTAAAACTCCGTGTTTACAGAACTAAATATAAAGCATTATTATTATTCCTTGCTTAAGCTAAACCTCTTTTTAGTTTTCGTTTACTTTCACTCCTGATGATACATTTTTCCTGAAACTTTAAGAGATTTTGACAATCTTTGACTTTGACTTCTGAGTAGTCAAAACTACTATAAAGACCAAACCAAACAGAGAGAAAAAGTGTAGGTAGTCTTAACCAGCGAATTGTGAGTTACCTGAGTGCGACTGATTAGTTCTCCTGACCTTCCATCCAAGTATACTTTCTTAAAACGGAAAAAAAAAAGAAGACCCAGAAGGGGAAAAAAAAGAAAAGAAAGAAAAGAACTTTCTTTTTTTTGTCCTATGCCAGTGATAAAGGATCAGAGAAGATTTCTAAAAGTGAGCAAGGAGTTTTGTAACAATAAATGTAGCAGAGGTAACAGTTGTGATCCTAAAGAAATTGCTTGCCTCCCTGCTTACTTCAACATAGCATTTCTAATAAGAATCATTTTCAGTTCCTTCCTGACTGACTTTCTGCCACAATTCTAGAAGGAAAAGGTTTCATTTTTAAGAAAAACAAGACAGAGAAAAAATATTTTGTAAAGTCGCAGTAAATCATAAGAAAAAAATAGTAGAAAGAAATTTCAGAGACTAATCTCAATTGCATTTTCTGAATTTTGAATACAAATTGAATTAAGTCAGGGAGTTCGTATTAGTCTCGCTCAGGATATAGATCATCTCAGAGAAGAAAAAATCATCATAAGATAAAACAATCACTAAAAGACGGTAACTAAGTGTAAGTAGCCAAAATAACAAATAGAGTATAAAATTCAGTACAAGAGACACTGAGAAGAATGAATCTGAAACAGGAGGGTAAGAAATCTAAGATAAGATAAAAAGCAGCAAAATTGTATAGGAATTAAAAAAAGAAAAAGGAAGATTCCCAAGATAAAATAAACAGGAATAAGTACTGGAAAAGAATAAAGCCA
This sequence comes from Crypturellus undulatus, assembly GCA_013389825.1. Lineage (NCBI taxonomy): Eukaryota > Metazoa > Chordata > Aves > Tinamiformes > Tinamidae > Crypturellus > Crypturellus undulatus. The sequence goes on along the minus strand of VWPW01008663.1, from coordinate 143,256 downwards.
CAGGTGGAATTCTGAAACATGAGAGGACACAGGGTTTAAATAAATAAACAAACAAAGAGAAAAATTTATTCAGAGGACATGGATTTTTTATATATATTTTACCGATATTATACTACTAAAATATCTCTCTGTAATAGGATTTTGAACTGTAGTCTATAATTTCTGGAGATTATGTGTGGCTGTTGAGGATGGTAAGGAGCATTAACAGTTTTCTCATGTAGTTTGTGAAAGTATTCCTTGGGATGTGCATTTAGTATCAGAGAAAAAATTCACTCAAGAACATTGATTTCTGATCCCAATCTCAATGTTCTTAACATAGATAAGAACTCCCAACAGAGACAGACACTTTCTTTTTCTGATAAAGACAGGTTATCATCTGGATGCTTTCTGCTGCTACTTTGTCTAAATTAGGAGAAATGTCACTTTCTCCTTTGTGACATTTTGACTAGTTTTGGTTAGTACACTAGTTAATGTAACTGAAGAAAAAATTCTTATATTAGCTTCTGCCTACTTTTTTTTGCACGTTAAAAACTTTAACATGATCATGTCAACATCTGATTTTATGTGATTCTCTTTCTCCTTCCCACCTTTTTATGTGAAGGAGAGATCTGCTATTCATCATTCCCAATGATGAATACTAATGATGAGTATTAATACTATCCATCATTCCCAGTTTGGATTCCTCTAGTGTAATCCTAGGCAGGCCACACTTGACACACTAGCAATGGCTTGCAATCCAAGATCTCTGTCTTATGCAAATACTGGAGAAATACTGTTTCTATCTTTCTACCTTATTCGCACCATATTCTCACAGTCTAAACCCTTGGATCTGTGAAGGCAGAAGAGGAATAAAGAGTTACATGAACAGCCACTCATCATCTCCTCAGTGAAAATACGACCAAAAGAAGCTGAATTTTGTGTAGCAGTCAACATTTGGAACCTTTTATTAAAGTCTGGACTCCAGTATAGGGTTAGCCTTTTTGTACATTGTTTTTGCTCTTCAGTGCAGTGAACAAAAATAGAAAAACATAAATGAGTAATACTGAGTGACAACTGTCTTCACAAAGGAGGTACGGAACAAGCTGACGTTATATTCCCCTTTTGGGTCATCACCCTGAAATTCTCTTGTGATCTGTAAAACATCATTTATGCTGTGAACTTGCACATTATGACCTACGACATGATTTTATTTTTAAATGATAAAAGAATTGTTACAAAACAGAGAAAAGGCAAACTTCATAGTCATAGAAGAGTTGTTCAAAAGCATGAAATCCAAAGGCCCAAAGTCAAAAAAGATTTTGGATTCCACAACTATTATTAAAAAAAAATAAGAAAAAGTGTTTTTGTTTGTTTGTTTTTGATTTATTTTTTAAGTTGATGTTGGATATCCAGGATTTCTGGATATATGGAGCTCACACTGCTGTATTCTTTCTGTATGCCAATGCCTGTCTGACCAGGCAGATCTGCAGGCACAAAACCAGGTCTCTGCTCTCTTCTTATTTTTCAATATAAATGTCTATATGCCTTCTTTCCTGTCTCTATAGGGAAACGTGCATAAAGGTTAAGCAGAGTCTTCTTCTAAGTCTCTGCTTTATACTAGTGCTCAGTATTGACAAAATCTGTTCAGGGAACCCTCACATTTCCGTATTAATTGAGAAAAGCCTGGATGTGATTCATATAGCTGTCTTTTACACTGCCTTTTAAATAGCACACTATGTGGGCAGAAGTCATTGAAATGCTATCATAAAGGAAGTCAAGAATTGAAATCTATTTGAAATTTGTTCTAGCCGTGCTCAGCGATCAGCTGGGCACAGCGGATTGGGCAGTGACTGATTCAGAGAGTTCCCCGTTCAAACAATTTCTATTGTGGGGAAACTGGGAATTAGCCATTATCTTCTCTTAGCACCACCTCAAATTTGTACTGTTTAAAAGGTCAGAGAAATAATTATGTTTCTTTTTCCTATCTTGTATCTGCCTACCTCTTCCATACATATTTCCTCCTACTGACTTCGAGATCAGAAGGACCTGCAGCAGTGTGGATCAACTTTGAAACAGGTGAAGGTTTTTCAGTTGTGATCCCATCTCAGAACAAAACCATCTGGCAGTTGGTTTGTCATTGAGTTGCCCTGGAAAAGCAGAACTCTGATGAAGCAGATAAAAATCTACTGCAAAAAGCGCTGAGAGTCACCGTACCGTAACAGTAGCTCAGTGAGTCTTTTGCACAGTCAAGTGTAATTCTGTTACACTTTTTACAGAAGCCTTTTCTAATGCTTTTATCATTTTCACTAGCACTCTGCAGGTTGTTTAGGAGTAGACAAGTGATAGGCAGGAGGACACCAAGGCTCTATTTTCATGTTGTGTCTTCACATGAAGGCTGAGAGGGGACCTGATCTGTGTCTATAAGTGCCTCAAGGGAGGCAATGAGGAAGATGGGGCTGGCCTCTTTTCACTGGTGGTCACTGACAGAACCAGAGGAAATGGCCACAAATTGAAGCATAAAAAGTTCCACGGGAACTTAAGGAAGAACTTCTTGACGGTGAGGGTGACAGAGCACTGGAACAGGCTGCCCAGAGAGGTTGTGGAGTCTCCTTCTCTGGAGATCTTCAAGACCCGCTTGGATGCAGCCCTGTGCCACGTGCTCTAGGTGGCCCTGCGTGTGCAGGGGGGTTGGACTAGATGACCTCTAGAGGTCCCTTCCAACCTTAGGCATTCTATGATTCTATGATTCTATGATCTCTTCAGAGAAGTCATCCCACTCAAAACAACTGCTGCTGAGTGGAACCCTCAGCCAGAAACCCTCACCTCTCTAGACACGTTTTCTTCTTAGCCTCCAATACAGCGGAAAAGATAAGTTCTAGCAGTCTAATACATTATGTAATCTTAGGGTAGCCTTAAAGGTTAAATATGTCTATTGTGGTTTAGGTGGTTCAGAATAAAAATGCAAGTTTGACTTGATTACAGCAATTTATCAGGATAAAAATGAGGACTTTTGCAGGCTTCTTTTGTAGCAGCAATCAATCAGGAACAAAATCCTATCTGTCTACTATAATGTCACAACTATTTGGTAAAGAAGATGGGAGATATCATAAATCCTTTTGTTTTTAAAGGAGGGAGGAAATTCACTGAAGACTGAAAGCAGAGTTAGCCTTGCACGTAACATCTTGAATACCTATGTAACAGTTGAATGCTTGAAAAAAATCATTTTATAGATATACCAATAGGTCAACAAAATGCTTGAACTGAACATTGATGAATCTGCAACATGAATCACTTCAGTCTTTTATTATATTGGCTCACTTCTTTTAAAGCACCATGATGCTGTGAGCTGTTACTACAGAAACAGGTACAGAAAAGTTTTTGTTGTTTTCCCTCTATTTCTTTTCCCAAGCCTAATGGTGCTACTATAACTAGCTCTTTCAAACTCCTTGTGTCCCTAATTTGCTTGATTTCCTCCCAAAGCTTCCAAAAAGTAGTTCAGTCTTTGCAAGTCCTCACTATATAGTCCTCTTAGTATCTTTGCCTCAAATTTGTTCCATTGTCAAGATTTTCACAGAATCACAGAATGATTGAGGTTGGCGGGGACCTCCAGAGATCATCTAGTCCAAGTCCCCTGCTCAAGCAGGGACACCTAGAGCATGTGAAACAGGCTCGCATCTAGGCAGGTATTGAATATCTTAAAAGAAATAGACTCCATAACCTTTCTGGGTAGCCTGTTCGGGTGCTAAAATATAGATTTTGTATATTCCAAAAAAAAAAAAAAAAAAAAAAAAAAAAAACACTGCTAGTCAAATATGGTAGAGAGACAAAAAGTAAAGTTCTAGCATTTTTCTATGCTTCCCTAATCTTACCTTCTAGCCCCAGAGCAGCCTGGTAATCAACAAACATCAGACAGCCTCATCAGTGACAGTATTCAGCTTGGATCCTTTTCTGCAGAAGTCTCTGGCTTGTCTGGTATTTCTTTTCTACCAGAACTCAAACTTGCAATGGAAGCACTTAGGGACATGGTTTAGCTGATGTGATGGTGATGAGTTTATGACTTGAGGATCTTTTCCAATCATAATGATTCTATGATTCTGTGATTCTACCCATGGACCACCACTCCCTATCTGTGATTTTTGTGATTTTTCTGTTGTTAGATGTCAAAAAATCCAGAAAATTCCAAGCCTTCTTAACAGACAAAACAGTCCTCTCTATGCACAAACTGAGCATATTTAAAGGATTGCATTTCAGTCTTTTTCACTCCTGTGGGAATTCACTGAGACAATAAAAGTTGCATTTCTGTTGTCTTATTAGACATATAGTTGTCTTTCATAAAAAGACAAGGTCCAAGGCCATGAAAAAGCTTCAGACTGATGAATGAAACCAGGAAAAACATGCTGTCATTCTGGCTGAGAGATAATATCTGTCTAGAATTAAAGTGATGCTATCAGAGAAATGTATCTTTGTCAGATAAATAAAGAATAAGTCTCTCAGTTTTCTCTATTCATCTTATGGATGAAAGAATCTGCCATTATGAGGTACAGACTCAAATAGTAGGTAATCAGATGGCTGGAGTATGGACAGTGTCCGCTTGCTGCATATTCCTTTGTGGAGTACTTTATCCAAGCAAATGGGTTTTGGAGTTGGCAAGAATAAGAAAAACTGACAGAAAATATTGTCTTAGAGTGACATAACAAAATATGTTAACTCATTGCCCTTATCAAAAAAAAAATAAACATTTCTAAAGCAAATATCTATATACAGGAAGTTTGTAATAAAACTGTAATAAAAAAATCGTGTAGATTTCTTCTTTCACAAAGTCATTCTGTAGCCAATCCTGAGTATTTGGCTCATCATACACTGAATTGTATGGTATAGAAATATCATAAAGTCCTATTTTTTAAAGATGGGTGAAGTTTCAATCTGGATTTAATCCCTGTCTAAGTATACCCACCAAAATTTGTAATATGTGTAACAGTACTAATGCTGTCATTTGTCTTAGTGCTTTGGACTATCTCTAGCCTAGTCTCCTGTTAATTAAGTTATTGAGAACCTGCTAACTTGATTGTAAGACTCTAGGTCAGGAGAACATGAAAAGACATCAATTTGAGGGTGGGATCAACATATCTGCCATACTAGCATTTGTTGTATTACTTGCTAAGTTACCAGAATGTTAATAATATTCATAGTTTTAACCATGAATCTAGATTCATTACAGATATTCTACATAATAATTTTGAAAAGTAAGTTTAGAAAACTCTTTTGTTACCTCAAGAAAAATATTCTCCTTTCTTGGGTTTTGGGTAAAAGTTTTCCAAGCCTCTTATTCCTATAGACTAATTTTCACTATTTCAGTGAAAACAAAACAACAGCAACAAAATGTTTGTTGTGTACCAGTGCAAGGCACCAATGCAAGGTCAGAGTAAGAAAGGTACTCACATCCCATAACATATTAAGATATCACTTATCTGAGCTGACATAAAAAGGAAAAAAAAAGAGAACAGGTAATCTTATATCCCTCCTGATAATGGTAATCTCAGCGTGTGCAGCCTCAGATGGACTGGGCACTGGGGCTTGCCATGCAGATTCTACCCAGGAATGATTTGCTAGCTTTTTGGTCTTTAGAACTCTCACAGGACCTGCTTAGAAGAAACTAATTAATCATTTCTATTATTAAACAAAAGAATATTCACATGAGAACTTGCTGCTTCACTTTAAGATACAGAAAAATTCTTGCAAGATGATACCAAATAATGGCTGCCTACTCCCTTCTCTGTTACAAGTACCCATCTGATTTTATCCTGTGGCCCAGAGATATGTACAGCACAGAACAGGCCTATATCTACTTAGGTTAAATGCTGTGTGGATTATTAATATCTCAAAGTACAAGGGTCTTCAAGTTAAGGTCACTACACTGCTGATGATTTCTACCAGATAAACACTACTGAGACCACTTTAGTGGTGTTCGTGCTGCCAGGCTGGACTTACAATCAGTTCCTTTTATACAACTTTCATATATAAGAGCCTGATTTATAATATAGAGCCATGAAGACTCTATATCTGAATTTGAGGTTGAATTTGGGGCTGAAATTATTTCATTAGAAAAGTTAAACCTGTATGTATTGTACAGAATACATTTGTCTTCCTTTATATCATTTTAAAGCTCACTAATGAAAAATGAAATGTTCTTCAGCTAAGTGTGAATGATCTACTAGGAAGAAAGTTTGGTCAGTAAGGAAGTTTGCCACCAAAACAAACAAACAAAAAAAGTCAACAAAAAAGTAAAGTAACTTTTAATTTTCTTCAGAAGATTTCCGGAGAGCAAGTGGTTTTAGCCTTTCTGTATAGTACATCTTTAACTACTTCCTATTTTTTCAGGTGAAAACACCCAACAGATGGAAGAGAACAGTTTATCAGCGATAACATAAGGTCTTTCTGCATGATAGAAGGCATGATCCTTTTTCCTTCATATATATTTACCTTTATCTGATTTTTCGCTTCAATTTTAGTTCCTTGCTGTGATTTTGTTCTCTTAATAACATCCTTCTTCATAGCTACCTGCTGAGATACTCTCATACCTTCTTGAAAAAAATGATCTTTTACACTATTCTACAAAATCAATAGGTTGACATTGCTGCTTGCCTTTCTATGCCAAGCTAAGGTCTCTGATTATGTTTTCTCTTTTGTCATTAGCTTAAAAGTACTAAGCACTGTCTTGAGTTGAACCATTGAAGCTGCTCAGAGAATAATTAGAATTTGTGGTAATTTCAGACCTCAGTCCTTGCTATGTTCAGGGATGATTTTCTTGAGACATCCTAGGCACATACCAGGAGTACCACACGTACTACACCTTTCTATTGGTGCATATATGGGCATAGAGTTGATGGGATTTAAGACGGTGTCAATTTTCACAAGCAGAGTATCAAAGCATTTTTGAAAGTTGCAACTGCTACTAGTAGCAGTTAGTTAACTTTTAGAGCTGGTAGGTAGCAGCCCAGTTAAAACTGAACTCCATTGTAGAAGTCATGTGCCCTTTCAAATTCAAAGTTTCAGAATGTGATTTTGCTCCATTTCTGATTGCTTTTTATTTTTTCAGTTATCTGCAAGATGATATCCATTTGTCCACCCTGAGTAGAACAATCAAGATGTTTTTATTCAGATACAATCTTCAGTTAATATAGTTGTTCTGACAGGCTGATACTGTTTGTATGTGTGGGGTTTTTTGTTTGTTTTATTTTTGTTTTGTTTTGTTTTGTTTTTGTAACAAATGTTCCAAATGAGTCGCATTACTCCCAGTTCTACGTACTGAAAAGTCATCACATTGAACAGAGGTGACAGTTTTTGCTTACATAATATAAACCTGATGAGAGTCTTGGCAGGATCATGACAGGAGGAATGTATGCATTTACCTGGAATCGAGATCAGCCTACCACTTAAGGTCATTTCTGACAATAACAGTTTTTTTCAGATGCGAGTATTTTCTGCTTCCTACAGGGTCCTGTGCAGACATCAGTGGCTCACTTGTGGCCTTTGTCATTAGAATGAAATACACGAATATCGATCTGGCTATGCTGATGTTTGACTTGATTAATTTCTAACAAATGGATCAAACTATGGTCTTAGATGCATGAAATAACATTGGAATATCATTAAAATGCTGAGGGAGCCTGACCCATAATTACAGTTGGCCGACTGGCAAATGTAAATTTTCCACATGAAAGAAATGGTTTAACTCTTTTTCTTTAACCATCAAGGTTACTTTTTCAAATGGATTCTTTCATGAAACTATCACCAGTAAGAAAGCTGGAATGGTCCAGATTTATTTCCCACAACCTGGTGTGAGAGCCCAAAGTCCATTATGTTTAACTAATACTGGAAACGAAAATGCTCGATTCTTCAGGAATTTCAGAAGTTAGGTCAGCAACCTCTTTCTTTTTAAAAAAATAAAAAAAGAGCCTATTTTAGTACCTTGCCTCCTATCTCAGGATTTTCCAAACTTTTCTTTAAATGAGGCTTCACGTGATTACTCGGATATTTCCCTTAAAGGGCAAAATAACAGCATTTCCTGTGAGCTAGCCAAGGAGTGTCACAGACAAAATTTGTGATTTTTTTTTCTTTTAGATGGTTTAGGGAAAAAAAACATCTCGTTCCACTTAAGAAAAAAAAATCTTACCCTCTATTTCCTCTATTTGTGCTCTTCTGTTTCTCCAGAGCACCAGCTTCTATAAGATTGATCCTCCTAGGATCATTCCCACCAGAGAAAAAGGTTTCTGATCCTCTATTATTTTCCTTCTCTCTAGAAGCCTGAAACAGCTGAGAATGAGGCTGCTTGGCCTTTGGACCTCATTCTACTATATATCTACCATACATGCCTACTTTTCTTATAAACTCAGGTAATCTGTTCTCCTGGATTCTTTAAAATGACTGATAAAGCCCTTTGTTGATTATATGGCCTATACATTTGGACATTTTGTGACCTCTATCTAATCATTTCATCATCTTTTTCTATCTTTATGGTGGCTGATGCACACATACTAATAATTTAGACTGACTAAATGCTGATAGTACTTCAATATAACAGTGCTTGCAGAGAGTGTGAAAAAAGGAACCTGCATAGGTCTTTATGACATGCAATATTAAGAAGATTGATTAAGCTCTGAACTTCCTTGGCCTCTGTTCACCTTCTTTTTCTCTGTTTTACAGCCTTAGTATATAGATTTCCAAAATATATATCTATTCCCAGAACATACTAGATATTTTCCATGTTGGAACCAATTTACCTTTTGAGCTTTCAATTCAGAGTAGGGGAGTAGGGTGATACTTTCCAATCCTTTGCATTTTTTTTTTTTAATCTCCTGTGTGAGTTTTACTCAACCTGTAATGGATTCTAATTTTCTTCTGGGCTTTTTGTCTCACTTAGTAGAGCTTTTAAGCTGTGCATTTTGGATATACTTAGCAATTTATATCTCATTTACAAGTTCTGCTTCCACTAATAACTAAAGAAACACTGGCCAGGATTAAGCCAAGTAACTACCATTTGTTAATATATAAAAATGGCATTTAAAAATATAACTCAAAACATATGTTTGTAATCATTCCAAAATTCATAAACCATGAGACTTTCACTGCAACTCTATTATGTCTGCAGCTTTAAGGCACAGATTGTTCTTTCCTTGAAGTGACATAGGTGAATTTTTTTAAACTGTACCCATTTCAGGTTTCCAAACTTGAACACTTCTGAGTGCTCTCGAAGAGAATGACTTCTAAAGGTAATAGAGGCTCCACAGGCTGAACAATAGCTCACATCTGTTTTAATAGCTTATGGCCTCAGCACAGTTTATGGTCTCAGCAAGCTTTTCCTTCTCATTCACCAGGTTGACCCTCCCCAGCTGCAAGATTCTATCTAACCTCTGATGACGGGGCTTGCTGGGTTGAGACAGGCATTGCCCTCTCTGTACTAGCATCTGCACAATGACTCTCATTATCGTAATGTGGAGGATATAACTCACATTTTTTTCAGTATCTTTTTTTTTCGTTATACTATCATCAGTTTCCCACTATCAATCCTCAAAGAAATCAAGGTACACTTCCTCCAAGAAATAGTCCGAACTTTCTCCTTTTTTCTAATTTCAGGAAGTTTACTGTCTCATACAGAGCTTCAGCTCATATAAGTTGTCACCGCTCAACCAGTCTCTAAAAGGTGGACCTTATCTGTATGCAATCCAGAGCTTAACAGAAAAGGTCACAAGCTACCACAGGAGAGTCAAATGATTTTATGACTTACCAGGAAGCCCTGAAAGAAGGTAGGAGCCTTCTAGGTAGAGCAGATCAGATCTTCTAGCAGGATCTTTGGAACTAACTGACTCAATCTCTTTATGATTTGCAGTATTCACATCTACTTAGTGCACCCTTATACTCTGTCAGTTCTTTCTGTGCCTTATTAATGTCACATACTCAGCAATCCTCATTACATCCATCTGGACCACTCGATGTACACAGTCAAGTCTTCTGAGCAATTGCAAAAGCTTCACTGACTAACAGGTATGATTACTGCAAATTACAAAGCCTTTTCTTCTTTCTATCCCTTCACAATGCCAGTCACATTAGTTAGTACATGAAATATAAAACAATGACAATTAAGCAAGCCTCAAGCTTAACAGTCAAGAGCCACTGGGATACCCAACACAATACAGCAGCATAAAAGCCCTCTAGACTCTGATCCTTCTAAGAGGGATAACGCTGGAATACAATTTAGTGATAAAGTTGCACTGAGTATTTGTTTTGGTAGGAATGAAAGAAGGGCCAACCAGAATTTGCTCACCCCTGCTACTGTGTTCAGGAATTCATTTTTGCTGTTAAGCCACCTGCGTGACTTTCATGGCAAATTGCTTAGCTGTGTCATTTTTCACAGTGTCCTCTGTGTCAAGTCTTTCAGAAAAGCTTTCTTGGTCAGCATTGTTTCTTGTCATTTGTGTAACTTGCAGCAACACATTCCCCGTGGGAGAGCAGTAAAGAGCAGCTAGTTCTTCTGAATGGAATCCTGGCTGCTTAGAAATGAGCTCTTGAGCAAGAGCCGTTTTCCTTCACTGAGCCTCTTCAAGCATCCGTTACCCTCCTGGTGTATAAGTTCATGGGCAGGTATTAAAGCTGGCTAGAGATTTTCAAATGGAAAATGTGGTTTCACTTTTAGATTCCTTTTCAAAAAGGGGGAAAAATGCAAAACTGTGGATTTTCCTGTGAAGTGGAAAATCCACTGCTCATCAACTCTTATTGCTAGATTGGCTCTCCCAATATCCCTAGAAGATCTGTCCGTGAGAGGATGATGTGCATCATATGTATTTTGTCATTTTTGCACACAATGGGGATAAAAACTCTTCCCTTTTGGTAATTTTTGATCATTGGACTTACTTTGAACTGTCAATCTTTGAAGGAAAAATACGTATTTTCTGTTTATTGAAGTTCAGTTGCTGATAATATTTAAACAAAGTATTTTGGGAAAATAAGCACCGTCTCTGCAATATTATTTATGCTGTAAAAGAAATTATATTACTTTATGTTTATTTTCAAGTAAAAAAATCATTTTACAATGTCATCTCTTAAAGTAATTCCCTTCTGGATCTCAGTGGTTTTCTGTGTATGTAAGTCAGAATTTACTTTCCACTGACAATCAGTTTTAGAGAATGTATATTTTGAGTTACTCCACATTATAGCAGCAAGAAAAGGAAGAAGGAAAAAAACAAGACATATCTACGCTTCTCCATAAAGTTAAGCATGCTCAGGAACACCCTTTGGCACTCATGTCACTGTGATGGGACAGCTACTTCTATGCTATTCAACTTTCTCTTTCCCAAAACAAGGCAGCCATGTCCAACCCCCAAATTACCTGGCATGGATCCTGGTACAAAACATATCCCACAGTCTTTTGTGCCTCTTCAGCTGTAGCACAACATGCTGCCTCTGTTCCCTGATATCTGTTCTCATGACAGCTACTCTCCTTAACAGACATCCCTGCCCTTTGGAAATTACTCATCTGCAGATGTTAACTATGGAGAAAAACATGGGTTCAACCACCTTCTGAAAGTTTTCCCTATATTTTAAAGACTTGAACTGTGTAATTGATCCGTTTTAGATAGTTTAAGGAAACAAAGGATATTAAAAAGGAAATAAAGATGGAATTACAGCCTTGCAGTCTTCTGACTCCTCCTAAAAAGATTTAGAAATGGCCATACCATTATTACTTAAGAAGTTTTGCTGTTCTCTCTTTACTGTTTTCCAAAATATAATTTAGTCCTTAATACTCAGTCAGATTTACACAGCGATCTCACCCCCTTCTGACAGGTGCGTATGCCACCCTTTTGTTTGTGAAGGCTGATACTATAGGGAGTACTTGAAAGTGGCCAGTCTTGCACATGGACTGTTGTCTTCATTTGTCTTTATAGGGCAAGGAGAGAAGGGCTGAGCTAAAATCTGGATTGACAAAGCTAAGACTTCAGATCACACTGTCATTCAGACGTCATTACACTTCTCATCTTTATATAGAGTGCAAGAGGTTATATTTTAGAGCCGTCAGGAGGGCTAAGAATTGCAGCCAACATAGGCAAAAGTTTAAATTCCTGACAGGATTGGATGTTCCTGGAGCCAAATGATTAATGAAGCACTGAGAAGATTAAGTAATGGAGTCTTTGGTAAAAAAGAGATGAAAGGTTGGATCAGGGCAAAGGTACAAAAGTAAAATGAAAGGAGCATTTAAGAAAAAAATTACACTTTATGTTACAGGGAGGGACTCAGCTTAACTCTACACAGACTGTACTTTTATAGCTTGCTTTTCTAGTTTTCATCCCTGTGATTTCTTCTTTCTCTTTGACCTTCTGTTCTCTTCCAGCAACATATAAATAAATGCTCAGAGTAAAAGCTAATCCTCAGAGATGTAAGTCTTCTAGTGAACAAGCCTATATTATGAGAATATTGACTGAGGCAGAAACATGAATAACAGTTTAGCATCCCTGATACATTTTATCAGCCAACACAGAAGCAAAGCATATAATTTGTCCAGTTCTAGTACTTAAGAAAGAGATTACTTTAAAGGGAAAAATGTCAGTTTTGCACTTGAGTAACAGGCATCTGAGGTAAGTGTGAAAGGACGAACTATTGTGTTTGCTATGGTACAGTATTTTCTCCCATGAAGATGAGGAAGAGCTGAGCTCTCTGGACACTATCCATGTAGAGTAAAGAATGCAAGGAAGGCTAAGGGACCAGAGTAGAATGGAAAGTTCTAGGGAGAAAAATAGATGTTTTAATATTTGCTTCAGGAACCTAAACAAGTTGCAGTGCTTTGGAAGATCATTGCAGCCTAGCAGCAATAAACGAGATGCAAGATAAATACAAGAATTTGCTGATATATCATTGCATATAGGCATAAAAGTCCAAATATTTCCAATATTGCCATTCTGCAGCTGAAAAACAGGATAGAGCTCAAGAGCCAATTATGCTAAAAATTCAAGAACATCTCTTCGGAATTTGATTTAGGATCTACACTACATTTTACTGCCAGAGAATGTTTTAGTCTTCAGAGACTGTCCCTACAAATTCCTCTTCTTCTTTATGATCTGTAACTTTATGATTCTGAATACGAATACTTCTTGCACTGGCAGATATCTTGAGGCTGTAATAAGTTTCACCAGGAATGCTGTGTCTTTCATGGGAATAGTTTACTGGGTTCCATTCCTAAAATTTATTTTTTAGAGTGACAGGTTGTTTACCTACACTGATAAACCATGGGAATACTTTCTATCTTGGTCATACAAGCATCTCTACCAAAATCAAATGATTTTCCCTGGAATTAGAGACTTCAATGAAACAACTCTGCAGTGACTGGATGATAAAAATCATTCTGCTGCTAGGACTTAAAAACACTGACTTTTGAGAGAGAAAAAAACCTAGATTATTTTAATGTAGATTCTATTGATCAATATTGAATGCTAATAGCACCAACTCTACCACACCAGACAAAAGAAAATAAAAAACCCAAATCTTCCAGAATATCTGGATATCAGCAAATCTGCTTCCTCTGTAAGAAAAAAAAAAATCTGCAGAAACATTTTGTTGAAATTAACCCAAAGTGAAAAAGTGCATTTTTCAGGCAGTGGTTTAAGGATTAACATATTGAGATTGTTTTTAGATTTACATTCTCACTTGAAGGAGTATTTTTAGTGGGAAATGGACAATTTCAATTTTTTTTTGTTTGTTTTTTAAGTATATCAGCAAGGTGCATAGGTAAGATTGCAATATTGCTGATGGCCTTCTTTAAGATGTTATGCTCTCAAATGTATTTTATTGTTAGAGGAATGTGTTTATATAGTAAAGAGGTCTATTAATCATGGGGGAAAAAAGAGTTTCTGGATGTGGCTCTGCAAGACTGATTTATTTATACACCACAAATGCAGAGGAAAGGCTCCTGATGTCTTATATTCATAGGTACATCACTCATTTCAACTACCATACTGTCTTCTGTAAAGATCTACTTGTTTTCCCCTCACTCTTATTTTTAAAGTTATTGGCATTGGCATCAGGAAAAAAAAAACTTTGCAAAGATTATTATCTAGAAAAAATAACTACTCTAAAGCCCAGCTTTTAGAGTCACATTTCTTTATGTTTCTTGCATGGATAATTCTGTATTCCTGCTAAACATTATATCATAGTTTTTGACATTGACTGCTCCAAAATACGGATTTAAAGAGAAATTCGATGAAACTTTTTAGGCAAGCTGTACATTCCTTACTTCATTCCTAACTCATTTTTTTGTTGCTATAAATATAGAGGAATTACCCTGAGTAAGTGTAAGCTACTTGAACAAACTCATGTAAAAAATGCATGCCAGTCTGGTTCTGCATGTTCTTCATAAAACCCAGTTAGTATTTTAAGATTGCATACAAAATTGAAGCAGAGGATTCAAGCTAAATGTCAGTGTTAGACCCTTACAGTCTTTGAAGAAACAGACATCCAGATCAGGATCTAAATTGTGTGATTATGCCCATTTCCCTGGCATAGATCTCCACATTACAGTTCAGTAGGGAACGCACAGAAAATTAATTCCACCTTGTCTGACTCCTTTTTCCCAAGTAAATAAATTCTGAATAAAACTTAGAATATCAGCCTTGTACCTAGAAGGCTTAAACTGGATGTTAGGATAGCATTTGCTAATCAGATGATCTACCATCTGACCTTTTATATCTGACTAATCTTTCCATATTAAGGACTGTTTTTATAAAATACAAATGAGCACATTTTATTGTTTTTCTTTGCTGTAAAATGACAAGAAATAAAACAATTGTGACTGTTTGTCAATACTTCCAGATAAGACATAGATTATTTAATCTAGTTTATACAATCTGCTGTCCACAAAGATTTTATATCTGTCTTTATTTTTCCACCTATCTTCAGCAGTAGTACACAGAGTCCACAGGGAAGGCTCAACTAATAGAATGTGAGAAGTGTAGATCAAAAGTCATGGCACCTCTACGCAAAATGGCCTCCAAGCATCCACATAGTTTTCCATGCATGAAAAATCACAGTCACAGTTCCAATCTTGCCCTTTAGAGACCCAAAATTAAAAGTTTTTTAAAAATATGTGTGCTTATGTCTTTTTTTGGCAAACACTCTCCTTCTTAAGTCAAATTATATAACAAAGGTTAACCATGTATTATTTATGTGATCTGCAGTCTTTCACTGTTTCTGTGAGAGGCTGTTTCTACATGAATACAGTTGTGTTTCTGAGTAGAACTAAACTCATCCATAGAGGCATGCAGTGTTCTTGAATTAATAAAAACAGTGCCCTTCCCCTTTCTGGCTCTATAGCAGTCTCCTGTAAAACATAGTTGATTATCTTTTAAAAACAGAAATGAAATATGTTGAAATATATTGATTTGATCCAGGTATTTATGCCTTCAAAAAATCTCTTGCTGAGAAAATTCGCACATTCACAACAGAGTTGAAGGGAATTTCACTGGAGAGAGTTGAAATTGATCAAAAAATAAATCAGAAATGTGTCCTATTAGAAGGTAATTTTAGTGCTGAAGTAGTGGTCATCTAACAACATAAACAACAAAATCTGTGGGGAAAGACACTATCTCTGATCAACTACAACATTTCTTTTCAGGCATGGGATTTGTCTGTGGGGTCACAAGCCATCATACTTATATACATGAACAATTTCAACAACTATATGATTTAAAAGATACTTGTCAAACACACCATTGATGTTTTAATGTAAGGAAACAACAGTTTAGTCACAAATAATGCAAAAAAAAGCGAAGAAACCCTGTGAATTATTTGCTCAGCTCTGTGTCTGTGCAGCAGTGAATCAGCTTACCCATCATTGTGTAGCATTGTCAAAGAGGAGTTACTGTTAAGATCTAGGTTGTGACTTTAAATCAAGATGTGAAGTCACAATTCCTTCCTCCAAAGAAAGATGGATGGTAAATCTCAAATGGCTTAAACTAGCGCTCAGTCAGGAGAATCCTTGCATTTACTTGTATTTTACCCAACAAAAAAGATGGAAAGTCAAGCCATAGTGATGCCCAGTGCCAGCAGCTTGCCAGAGATCCCATCTAAAGTGAGAGCAGCAATCAGAAAGACAGGTTGTCTTGAACATGTGTAACTAAACAACTAAGATATTATAGACATTTCTCAGATATTTAACTGGATGCCAAAACAAATTGAAGTCTGCTCCTAACTCTTCAGTCCCTTTTGTCACTTTATCATAGGCAGAATGAATAACAGCCCCCAACACAAGCTCGTAGTAAAGTAAGATTTATTTTAATCATCACTAAGAATATATTTCTGTCCTATAGCTGCGTCTTTTTTTAAAGTGATCTTTGAAATATGAGCTTCATTTTTGGTATTCAAAAGAAAACTTCCTGGCTTTTTAAAAATATCCAATCCTTTTTTTTTTTTTTTTTTTTTTTTAGGTCAACCAAATTATGGATTGCTGTGAATATGAAAAAAGGAAGCATCCTTTTAAGAAAACAAGTTCTACTGCTTGCTGGCATTTTGTCAGGCGCATAGTAAATGTTATCTTGAGCAAAGCAGATGAAATCTACAAACATTTTGAGAGCCAGCACTGTACATATAAAACCCTCCAATAGTCTAATGAAAACCAATTATCATGGCGGCAAACATAGAGTATGAAAGTAACAAGACAGCTGTCGATATTTCTAAAACATAAGGGTCACTTGACAATTGCAGTAGCTCCACTTATCTTCCTTTTGTCTGAAGCTGACAGCAGAAGATGAATGTCTATCTCCACCCTAATCACAACATGAGTTTTATCATGTGATGACATGTTTGGAAAACCATTTTTTTTTAGGTTTGTCTAAGTAAGAAGACTGAAGAAAAATGGCCTGGTGTAAATTTTATGTAACTTACTTAAGTAACAACAAACCCTCTCTAGGAACAGTTGCTTGGGACCAAAATATTTGTATTTAGCTTAGTCTTAGCTTAGCTAAGTCTTGCTCTCCTCTATGCTTGATTGTGACACTGCTGCACAAGTCCTTTCCACCTCCCATGGGGTAAACTGAACACAGAGGAGAAGGATTGTTGTATGTATGTGTGTATATATATATGTGTGTGTGTGTAAAGTGACAGAAAAGTAATAAATTAAATATGAGTTCAGAAAAAAGAGCAATCAGGAATAATGCTTCAGCACCAAAGTATAATAATAATCCCGAATTTTCCAGGAAAATAGCTAGAATACATGTTCCAGTTCTCAAATACATATTAAAAAATACTGAAAAAAATGCAAATTTCCATATTAGTGGAATTATTAGCATTTATCATCTCCTATTTTTGTGCATTTAGAAATAGTATTGATTATTTGCATTGTTTTAGACATTATTTTTCTCTGCTTTATTTCCTCTGCCTGCCTTTGGACTCTGACATGTGAAGAAGGATTCTGCCAATACAGAAACAATGCCAAGAGCTAAAAATAAAACATAAACATTTAATTTATTGAGTAAAGTGTTACCTGGTATATCTCAATGGCTATACTATCAATACTCTCAATGACCAGATTTTCCTGTTGCTTTTTCCTGACAAGATTTTTCTTTCCTTTTTCTTTTCCTTTTCTTTTCCTTTTTCAAGCAGTTGTGAGAATTATGTGTTACAATTAGATGAACAAAAGAGCTGTGGCACTGTGCACTGAAGAAAACACTTGCAATTCTTTGTCAAAATGGGAAGGAAAAATGTGGAAGTCATAGGCAGAACTACCAGGCAGTAGCTGAAAGCATGGCCGATTGTAACACTAGCATGCCCTAAGAGTACTTTTTTTTCTATTTCAAACAAAACTTAATTTTGTTAAGTTAGCAGCTGGTTTTGCCCTCAGACACCAAAATTTTGGGTCTTGTGCTTTATTTCAGCTAGATGTAAAAACTAGTAATGAAGTTAGATATCTCAGATGTGATCACAGGTATTTATAAACAATGAACTGAACCATGTCAACTGCACAGTAGAGAATAGGATTTTTGTTTGTTTCTTTGTTCATTTGTTTTTGCTCATGTTTTTTCTTCTAATAGTTAATCGTATTTTAAAAAAATAAAAGTTATTCATATCCTTTGATCCTTGTGTATCCGGGTTGTTTCTTTTCTGCTACTTATTTATTTGCAAAAACTAGGTATATGAGAGAGAAGAAGAAAAGAAAAGTATATGCAGCAAAAAGCCTTCATCTAACATCTAACATCTAACATCTATACTTCGAGCAACGATATGCTTCTATTTTACATGAAAGACTCTAGTGCATCAGTTCTCCGTTTCAGTGAAAAAATGTTATTTTTTCTTAATTTTACAGCAAGGAAAAGAAAGATATTTTGTGGTGTGTAACCTAAATATCAATGCCTTCTAACAATGGAGCAGTGTTAAAAGCACATTTCTTAGATCCGGCATTTGTAGTTTTTCTGAGTTCATATGAATGTACACATCTTCTTCAACTTTCAGGCAATCTACAAAAGTGTCAATAATTGAAATAGGAAGAGAAAATCCAATATCCAGTAAAGGTGCCCAAAAAGCCAACCAGACAGAATCGTCTGTAGTTGATATCACGAAAATGCTTTGAAGATAAGCATCCTGTGTGAGCTCACCAAAGGTGCACATTGAAGTAATGATGATGTTCAACTTGTACCCTGCTTTGTGGAACTGAAAATAGGTGAGAGGACCAAGCACAGGCTGAAAAGATCCGATATTAGGCACAGGTCAACACTGAAGCTGATGGACCAGTCTATCTGTGTGACAGCCCTTTCTCTTGAGGAAAGACAAAGCCTCCACAAAATAAGTCTTCAGATCCTTTCCTTTCGCCTAAGGTGCTCTGGACCGTATCTGGGCTGACTATTTTTGATCAAAGATGCATATTCACTTTTCTGTGTGTAAACAGAAGGCATTTGGTGCTGATGGAGAGGCATGTACTCCTCAGTGATGAGAGAGTAAGAGGGCAGAAAAGAGCAGCTTAATTCACACAGCATTTGGTTGGGAGACCTGAAGTCACCAAGTGCAGCTACCAAACCTGTTACTATGCTCATTCCTGCCCTATCAAGTATTCACCATCTGTTACACAGAGAGAAATGATTTCCACTCTTTGTGTTCAGACGCACATGCATCTTTTACAACTGGACTCTTAGCTTAAAAGATATGTTTTTCAATCCTCCAGTCATATCTTACTACTTTATGCCTGCAGAAGGAGCTCCTACTCCCTTTGTCTTAACTACTGGGAGCGGAGAGACTTGCCAATGAGTCCAAGTGCCTAATGTGCTCAAGCTTACACCTGGCTGTAGATATGATGATGAGGAAAGGAGGAGACACACAGTCCACTTACTTAGTTTGATTATAAATGTATCTTTCAGGATACCAGCTGCCACAAATACATCAGAATGAGTAGCAGCCTGGAAGGAGGCAGTCTCCTCTAAAACTAAAAACAGCCTTTACAACATAGTTGGAAATTAAATGGGTACATTTAAAGTCCACAGAAAATCTCTTGCCACAGGGAAACCACCTGCTGCTGAGAGAAATGTCTTTTTTTTTTTTTTTCCTGCATCCATGCTGACTCCGGGAGACTAATAAATCTAGTTCCATGCACAAAATGCAAGGAAACTGAAGCAGTCATGAAAATGTACCTCACAACCTCAGCAGGGAGAGGTATGGCCATTTTCCAGGTACACTTTACCACAAGCTGTATCTAATTTGCTATTCACAGTCACCCTTGAAGCAGGTTTTGAATGTTAGCTTTTCTTCTTTTCCTCTGATTGTGTATAGTTCAGATTACTATTTTTCCCTTCAGTGCACAGCATTGTCAGGCATTTTTCCAGGTTAAATCTTATCCTTTAACTTCTAGTGATAGGAAGAGAAATGAGGTTTTATTTTCTATTTTTAAGAAGAATATAACTGTTATTCTAACTATAATTTATTTTAAAATTAGCTTTTCTCTCCCCCCTGCTAGGGTAGTTTTAAGGGAGAAACAAGAAGAATGATTCAAATAGAAAAAAAAATACAAACTCCTTGATCTTCTACTGCATTTACATTTTTTGCTTATGGGGACAAGACAATAGCTTTCCAATGTTGGCTATCCAATCTACGCAGCACTTTACATAAAAATAATAATAAAAAAACTATAAACATAGTTTTGTACCTTAAAATCAGTGGTTCTATAACAAGGAACAGCAGAAGTAAGCTGATGCCTCTTCTTTAGAGGACGTAAGAAGTTGAACAAGACATCATTTATGGGAGATATGTTCTGCTTAGAGATGTTAGTTAAAAATCTGACTTAAACATTACACAGAATCGCTTGTATATGCTACAGAAGCAGATCTTCATCAATCCTACAACCACTTATTTGCTTAAGAGGTGTCCATTATTTTGTTTTGGCTATCTCAGATAACAAATAAATACTGAACAAAGTATGTGTGTGTGCATGAGAAAGATCTTTAAGGAAAAAGAAATAGAAAAAAAAGCCCTTACAATTTGATTGATAAATATGCTTGTAGCAAGAATAAAAAATGACTATTCTAAAGCAAAGAATGTAATGATTTTTGGAAATTCTTCCTTATTTGGTGTGCTAGCAAGGGCACCAAACCTTCCTCATATTCCTAAAGGAATAAGCCTAGTGCCCTGAAGAATACTGAATCTGTGATGACGTCATGCTTAACCCCTTTATGTACAACAAGGAACCTAACAACAGACCCCTCCACTTTAGCTCACATAGGAAGATACATAGCTAGATTGATGAAGCAGTAAAGAACAAACAAACAAACAAACAAAAATTTGTTTCATGCATTTTAGGCACATTGATCTATGATAAATGGAATAAAACTTTGCAAAATAAATAAGCTGGCTACAGAATAATTGCAGTGCACTTCTTTTGTAACAGGCAAAATAACCTTTGCAGTCTCCTATGATTCATTAGTGAATATGTCAAGAAATTGTAAATAACACTTGAAACTTGCTTTTTGGTCTCTTAATTAAACTAACAGTGAAAGTCTTATCTCTTGAGGCATATGCTGCTGCCCTGAATATTTTAGGCAACGTTTCATTTCTTGCAGTTGTTTTCACTTTAAACATGAAGGTAAACTAAATGAGCAATAATGCCCTATTTGAACTTAAAATTACCAGATAAACATCTTTAATATAATTAATTTGCTTGATCTGCATGGACAGCCAAGGGCCCAGCCTATCTATTTTTTTAATGGCATAGATGTTTTTGTATTGATAGAGGCACATTGCCCCATTTGTAGTGGCTTGGTAGCTCCAGATATTTATAAAGTATAAGGAGGTTTTGGCCCTTTTGTAAATAATGAATCTGCTGTTAAATTTCAAGCTGCATTTGAAATGTTTTCCATTCATTGCTTTATATAAGTCCTTCTTCCTTTGTTTTCTTTTCTTTTTTTCTTTTCTTTTCTTTTTTTTTTTAACACACAAATAGAGATCCATCGTTCGCCACCTGCTGGGATGATGAAGGCTTACATTTAATCACCTTTTGCCATGGTTCTTCAGCCATTATATAAACCAAAATTTATTTTGTAAACTATAAAGCTTTTATATTCTCTTTAGGTTCTATTTCATTTTTGTTTGTCTAAAGTGGTAAGATGCTGAAGCTTAGGCATAAGAGGAAAATAAGCACAACATTTACACATGCTATGTTTCAAGCACAAAAAAATATTGCAACAGTATCTTCCACTGGAGGGTACCATTGTAACAGTGTAATCAAACCAACAGAACAATTTTTTCCCAGAGTCTTCAATCGCCTCTATTCACCAGATTTGCTTTTAGTTTTCAGCTGTCTTTATAGCTTCCTCTCTACATTTCTAGAAATTGTTTTCATGATGCACTTCTCCAAGGATTCAATCCTTTTGATAAATTCAAGATGAACATTGGATATCACCCATCTTGTGTGATGTCTTATGCAGTTTTCTATAAAATATCTCACACAGGAGCAAAGAATAATGATTTTTTTCTGGGTTCCATGATCATGTAGGAGAAGGTCTGAAAAGTTAAATCCAAAACATACCTGGCTTAAGTCTCAGTACTATTTATTTGACAGTCTGACTTCACCATCATAAGATCTGTGCAAACATGGGTGGGCATCAGTAAAAGGAAAAAAAAAAAAAGTGGTAATGCATCACAAATTATTTTTATAATTTACATGAATAAATTATCATTTTGTATTTCATTCTTAAGTGAAGCTTATTTCTCTGTGGGTGTATTCTATACATTTGTTTTACATTCAGAAGTACTAGTTAGGTATTTGTTGGCTTTAATTCATCAGTCCTGCATCTCTCCCTTGCCTCAATACATAGTCACTGATGCTGTGTCTCTCTTCCTTCCTGCTCTCCAACTTTTAACCAGCAAATGGCAGTAGTGAAAAACAACATGGGGGGATGGATGAATGAATCCTCCTATCCTCCTATTCTATCATATAGAATGGTAGAAACATACTCAGCTGCCTCAGAGGTAGAAACACAACGCCTTCCCCACAGTTACGAGCTGTTTGGTGATGGCTGTTAAGCACTGGTGAGCCTCTGGAGCAGCAGCAAATCTTTGGATGCTCCCGAAACCCTGGTTATCCCATCATGGGTAACTATTCATCCTTTGCTGATGATGCAGACTCCCTGCATGTTAAGGATGAAGCCAGTTGTTTTTCTGAAGGGAAATGTTTAGGCTTCCTTTTAATGCTGAGCCATTGCCTCATGCTGTTTCTCATGCTGCCTGGCTGATCTTGAGCCGGGGATAATTGGCAGAGAGGTCATGCACTTGTATGGGAAAATAAACCCTGCATCCTTATGGTCCTGCATGAACATTATTTGAAAGCAAAGGGGTTACTAAGCTGATGTAACTTATTACATCCTGTACTTAAACAGATATTACCATTACTGTATCATTTTAATACAGCAGTCTGTACAGCAGTCTGTACAGCAGAGGAGGCAAAGAATGAGCTATAAAACATTTAAAGATTTTTTACTTAACGAAAGCAGGAGTGCAACTGGCAATGATTATATTTTGTCTCTAGGCACCTGCATCTATCAAGGACAAGGACAAAGATGCAAAAGAAAGTGAAGCAAGTGAAGCAAATCTAATTAACAATAATAGGATATTAAATCTGTGTTATGTTATTTGACTCCTTGTGCCCACCTAAAGGTGGTAGCAAAGGATATCTCCACTCATGTCACATAATGAATGTCTAGCCTATAGAGCCTTTCTAAATCTGCAGTGCAATGAGATGCTTTTCATTAATTTCAATTAGGTATCATATAATCACATATCATCTGATGTAAAAAAATGCTGCAGAATAACTTGGGGGAAAAATATGGACAGACTTTCAAGAAAAAAAAAAGTCACGTTTGTGTTTCATGTTTCCTTAAAGGGGTATTTCCTGAAGTTTATTTCCTGTAGGACTTTGATGATAAAACTGCAGGTCTGTATTACCTTTCAAAGATTTTAAAAGATGCCGCAAATGATTTATTATATCACTTTTTTTTTTTTTTTTTTTTTTTTTTAAGGAAACTAGTGGTTCTGGTTCTTTCTTGCTGCATTATTTTAGTAGCCAGAACCAAAAAATCAGCTGAGCATTTGTGAGTAGAGCTAAGAATACAGAGAGGAAGACATAAATCACAACAGTAACCTCAAATGGGATGGCTGTGGTTCTCTAAATGAGTCCACTTTCTGAAGCTCAAAAGGCCTCATCAAATTGCTGACAGTTTGTTAATGAAAAGCAAGGAGAGTGGATACACTTCTCAGTGCTGTGGTCTGCTGACTTCCTATGTCATCTAAAAGAAAAACATGAGACAAACCAGCAAACAGATGAACCCCACTGAAACCAAGGAAGGCTAACCCTAGCACTTAAAAAATAAATTTCAGGTAGCAGGCGTATTACAAGAATTACTTATGCACAATAATGGACCTAACAAGATGGCAAATTATTTTTTTGCATATTTTTTCTTTGGCAGATTTTTTTCATTGACATATTTTTTTACTTCATGGAAACAGGAACATATGGAAAACTGAAATGAAATAGAAATAGCAATAGCAATAGAAAAAGAAAAAGAAAGAGAAGAAGAAAAAGAAAAAGAAAAAGAAAAAGAAAAAGAAAAAGAAAAAGAAAAAGAAAAAGAAAAAGAAAAAGAAAAAGAAAGAGAAGAAGAAAAAGAAAGAGAAAGAGAAGAAGAAAAAGAAAAAGAAAGAGAAAGAGAAAGAGAAAAAGAAAAAGAAAGAAAAAGAAAAAGAAAAAGAAAAAGAAAAAGAAAAAGAAAAAGAAAAAGAAAAAGAAAAAGAAAAAGAAAAAGAAAAAGAAAAAGAAAAAGAAAAAGAAAAAGAAAAAGAAAAAGAAAAAGAAAGAGAAAAAGAAAAAGAAAGAAAGAGAAGAAGAAAAAGAAAAAGAAAAAGAAAAAGAAAAAGAAAAAGAAAAAGAAAAAGAAAAAGAAAAAGAAAAAGAAAAAGAAAAAGAAAAAGAAAAAGAAAAAGAAAAAGAAAAAGAAAAAGAAAGAGAAGAAGAAAAAGAAAGAGAAAGAGAAAGAGAAGAAGAAAAAGAAAGAGAAAGAGAAGAAGAAAAAGAAAAAGAAAGAAAGAGAAGAAGAAAAAGAAAAAGAAAGAGAAAGAGAAGAAGAAAAAGAGAAAGAGAAGAAGAAAAAGAAGAAGAAAAGGAAAAAGAAGAAGAAAAAGAAAAAAAAAAAGAAAAAGAAAAGAAAAAGAAAAAGGAAAAGGAAAAGAAATACAGACCAAGTGGCCATTCTTGGCACAGACTCATGGCCTTATCTTCAACTTATTTTCTGACCGATGTAGGGAGAAATATTTTCACCATGAGGGCAAGGGAGTGGAGGGACAGGTTGCCCAGGGAGGTTGTACAGTCTTCTGAGGCTTTTTAAGGACAACAGAATTAAACTCATGAGCAACCTGCCCTGACTCTGTAGCTGATCCTACTATCATAGAATTATTATGGTTGGACAGACCTTTGAGATCATTGAGTCCAACTGTAGATGCTACTTTGAGTAGGAGCCTGGGCTGGTTGACGTGCTGAAGTCCCTTCCAGTTTGAAATACTTAGTAACTGTTTGAATCATGGTAAGTATTTGTAATGTCTATAGTGAAAAGCTTTGCTATCTGTGGCAGTTGAAAAATTTCATTTTTACTGACAAAGTGGTTTTATAAGGAAAGTATCTGATGTATTCAGACTCTTTCTGCTTAGTGCAGGATCATAGAAGATAAGGTAGAAAGCACAACTTTTTTTACCATTATTTAATGCTGCATTTAAATCTTTGACAAAACCCTGTGAGCATAGAAGTATTGGCTCCAAGCACAGACTCCTGAAACTGAAACCACTCATTGCAATCCAATTATTTTTCCTCTTACCTTGTACAGGTCCATGCCTTATGAAATCCTGTACTGGGATTAACTTCCAGTTTGAATTTTGAACTCTCATATTTTAAAGGAACTTTAATTATATACTATTTTTTTTACAGTCATACTGCAACAACATCCTGAGTATTATCGTAGTTTCCATTCAAAAGAACAAAAGAGCAATATTTGCTCCCCAATATTTGAGGAACTTTTTGGCGGATAATGCAGAATTAAACAATCATAATATTCCATTATGGATATTCCACCTTTGGAACCTCAGAGGCAGTGACCCAGTTCACCAAGTGCTAAGCACATACCTGTAGAATGCAAACCTAGTCTACTAAAAGGCCATCATATGCTGAAACTTCTATGATGGAATTAAAACCTTTACACCTGTATGTATTAATGTGAGTCTTTAATGATGGACATTTAGATGACTTTTTTTTCCCTAAAAAAAGTTTATTCATTAATTGTCTGATAATGTGCTTTGCACTCTTCCTCTTAATCATATAATATTGGTTGTAGTTTATGAGATATGAGTTAGTTCAATTCAGTTCACTTTTCTGAACTTATACAAATGTGTAAACTCTGCCAATATTTTCCATGAATGCATTTAAAAAAAAATTGGAAATTAGTATTTTTTCAGAAGTGGTACAGAAGAACAGTTTTGATTGCTAATTGCAATATTTGCATTAGCCACATTTTTTTTCCAATGAAAGAAAGAAAAATGTATTTGAACTTCAAATTAATAATTAAATGGTTGGAAACAAGTTGAAAAAAATGCTAAAGCCAAATCACTGCAATAAACTTTAAATGTGTCTAGCAACAATTTTTCTCTCATAAGCCTATCATCAGCCTAATCAGCTAGTAGCAAAGTAATCAAGAAATCAGGTATTTCCCAATCCCCAGAACAACTCTGACTTTTAGGGACTACAGCATTAGAGTAGGCTGCAAAGTAGAAATCTCTGGTGTTCCTTGTGACCTTATTTCAATTTGCAGGGAATTTAAATTACATTAAATTGGACATTTTTTTTTCCAAGTAGTAATGAGCTTAGCTTTTGAAATACTGAAGTTTTTCACAAAATGAAAAGGTCTTTCCTTCACCCAAACTGATTTCAAATGAATAATTATTGGGAATGTGAACAATAAAAAAAAAAAAAAGGAGACTGACAAGTCATCAAGAACATATTTAAATTTAGACTAATTTTTAACTAAATTGCAGTTCCAACAATGCTTTCAGTCAGACCTCAAAGCTTCCGGGATAAAAATGTATTTAGATGCTGTGACAAGGACTGTCCAAAGCATGTGTTGTGCTAAATAAGGTCTTTTATTAAGATTAGATTTAGAGTTCCAGATCTTTCTGCTAAGACCATAATCAGGTGTCTGTTTTACCAAAGATAATTTCTATTTTATGTAAATTTATGTAAATTGAATGCACTTTAACAGGTCATCTTTTCCAGACCAAACATCCCTCTTGTATGAGTTACTCTCTGTTTTATTTTAGGAGGAGGTGAATTCCTGTGACCCCTAAGATAAACATGTCAATCCTGTGTGTGTGTGTGTGTGCGCTTTGCAAAACCCTCAGAGCAATCCTTCAAGATGAAAATTGTCTTCACCGTACCTATGTCTGTTATGGTGATGACACAGTCTCAGTATATTTTACGAAAAACGTTCACAGTAAAATGACATCAAGAAAAATAAAAGGTCCATCCTACATGATCTAACAGGAAAGCTACAGTTTGATGTATGTTTCTCAATACAATCAGATTCTGGAAATACATTACAGACCTTGTAGTTCAACACCTTAAGTTAAAGCAAATTGCATTTCTCTGTAAGGATAGCATGTCTGTGACACCAAAAAGAGAAAAACCTGTTTTAATTATCAAGAAAGAGAAATGAGCTGCATATTCATGAGTCCATTAAAGCTCAGTATCTGTTTTTAAACACTCATTTTAAAGTTTAGAACACATTTTAAAATAAGATTTCCATTGCACAATTCTTTTTAAGATTCATTTTAGTGGTAGAGGGAATGGGAAAAAATATATTGTTATAATCTTTCAAGATAAAATTCAGCAGCCATGTTGCAGTGTTAAAATTCCAATTTTTAAAATGTGTTGATTTTTGATTTATCAAAATACATTGTCTCACCTTATGTCTGGCACTTTGTAGGAAATGTAGTCCTCAAAGAGGAATGTCAGCATTAGCTTCCTGAAACATAACTGCTTGTAGCACCTCAGGCAGATGAAATTCAATGTAAATTGCACTATAAAAAAAAGTCTGTGTTTCCAAACAGGACTTGCAAACTTTGTCCTTTGTAATGACTCTTAGCCTTCCAATCTACCAGTCTTTCAAACTAGTTAGGTATTTAGAATTTTATGAAGTTGCTGTTCCCGCTCTAGTTTTGGTGCTATTACATCCTAGGCCTTGCACTTGTAAATCCAACAGTGCTGTTATGGTGAATTCTTATGGGAAGTGACTGTTAGAGGTCACCACATTTTCACTTCCATTTGCTGCTCTTTGGTTGCAGCTTTTCATTTGCATTGGGAAAACAGTGACATGCACACACATTGTCTAACAACCAGGCTTAGGTTAAACATATAAAGTTTATGGGAGAAGCGTTATGGGGGACCCACCTGCTGCTCTGGAGAAGGACGCTCAACGAGGAATTCCCAACTACTTCTCTTCCTGACCGGCCAATGGTGAGAACTTGCCCTTTCTTCTCCCTTCTCTCTCTCACACAATTTATCTTGTNTTTTTTTTTTTTTTTTTTTTATTTTTAACACAAAATATTTCCATCCTTAAAACTGCTGCTTGTTGTCAGCTACAGATCCCACAAATACAGATTTGTGCAACTGAACCTGTCTCAACACCTTTTGTGCAACAATGTGTACTTCTGGAGCAGAATAGTTAACTTCTTGGACTGTTTTGCTTCAGTGTTTAAACACTCCAAAAACTGATAAAAATTTTGGGTGGGCATCACATTATTATACTTCAAAGTAAGCCCTCACATACAAATTTTTATCTCCAATCACAGAGGACAATAAGAAAACTGAGGCACAGTCTTCTGTAAATATTAAAGCCAAAAGAATGGATGTCTGTGAGGGAGTGGGGTGAGGGGAGTGGGGAGGAGGGAAAGAAGAAAAAAAATGATTTAAATTCTGTTGAAGCAATTAAAGGAAGATAGATTTCATGTCATCAGAAGCTCCAGGGAGAATGAAACATTCTTATAGCGTATGATATTAGGAAGCTTGGCAGTTAAGTTCCATGATCCATAAAGTATCTATGTACTATAGTCACAAATATTCAAAACTTTGTTAAACAGGTCTCCAGAAAAAAAATCTCTATCCCAGTAAGTAGTAGTTTAGATAGAGAATTGTAATAAATGTTCTCATGGAATTAAGAATTCTAACTGAGAAATCATTATCTTTTCAAAGGCCTTTCAGAAAAAAATAAGTCAGAAAGGAACAATAATTAATAGACTTCTATTAACCTAAAGAACATCTTCACTAGAGGAATAGCTTCTGTTCTGTTAATCTGAGAGGAGATATTTCTATAAAATATGGAAGAGCTTGTGGTGTATAGGATAACAGAGCTAATTATTAAAAAGCAATTGAGCAAGAAGAATACCCTAGAAATAAAATGGTTGGACATGAATACAAAGCAGCCTTAATGCCTGATATAACATAGCACAAACTGCAGTTTATTATAGGTGTCTGAAATGACCCAGGAGAAATACTTCAAGGCTAAGAAAATAAAATCTAATTTTATTAATAGCTACACTTGTTCTTTGCTCCTACAAGGCCATACTGAAAGCGCCTAATGTGATTACAGGAATAGGAAATGAAGACAAGTGCCAGTCATGGCCATTTCCAGATGGCTCCAAAATGGATGGAAATATGCAACCCATTAATACAAGGGAAACTGAGACTAGAAAAAGGAAGGGTAAATCATTTACCTTAAGAAGAGCCCGGAAAAGGAAAACAAAAGATAAATGTTTGGTTGCTCACATCCTCTTTTTTTCAGTGATCACATCAGTGATCAGAAGCTTGCGTTAACTGCTAATAAGTTAAACTAAGTAAAAATTCTCCAAGTCAAAAGCATTGCAGAGGCAGTTGGAAATAGTCTCAGATTAGTCAGGAGCTGGTTGGGGCCAGTGATACCCAAAGAAACTCCCCTTAACACCATAAGGATGTTGTACAGTGCAGCAGAATGTTGCACTTCTCCGGATGCTAGGTACAATTTCTAGATTATAGCTGTACAGATGTTCTGTACAGATGTTCTGAAAACTGATTTAGGGGAGGTGAGTGAGGGACGCTGGCTGCTTGCAGAAATGTGGGAATCCAGATGTTCTTTCCTGATGCGTGTGAAAAAATGCTGGTCTTTGGAGATTGCAAATGAAACTGGGATGGCATTTTACTTTCATTTCCTGATGTGTTCTCCAACGAAGGTTTACTCATTTGCTTGCTCTGCAAGTGACAGTGTGGCTTCTTCTGAGAGTCAGGTTGAAACTGAAGCTGAAAGGGATGTGAGATCGTGTGAATATTTACACGCAAGTGAATGCCATGTGAAATTTCATTATACTTGTAAAAGCTGAGGCTGCATGAGGAGCAAATCTGTACAGTTTATTCCTTACATGTGCAAATCATAATGGAGAAAAGAAACCTTATATATATCTTCAACATAGGGTTAATACTGTGTCCAAGTTTAAACCTGACTCTTGCTAATTTACCATATGCTATAAATAGTTGCACTTACACCCATCCAAATACTTTGCAAAAAGCAAGGTACATAGGCACATTCAAGTAATTCTGAAGACTAAAGTTAAACATTGCCTTAACCCACAGTTTTGCAGATTTTCTTCTTATCAATCCTAAAAATTATAATGGATTTTATAGCCTTTCCTAGTTTTGCTGTTAGTACAAATTTGCTCAAGTGAAGATCAAATAATTGCATCTTGCTAATTTCACTAGGTATTCTTGCATGATAACATGACAAAAAAAGTCTTCATGTTCTGGTAAGAAGTTCAAGAATTTAGAGGATGTAATATGTTTTGATATGTTTAGAGTGACAAGGATACCTCTGTTAGTCAATAGCTAATGTATACCTTTTATGCAAATATATATTTCTATGATCTTTCACGTGTTTGTTTTATACAAATAAGGATTTGTTACTTGACCCAATTACTTCTTCTGCAGTAAAGTATAATTTAATTCTAGAAATTCTCACAAAGGAGGGAAAATAAAACTTTACTTGCCATTCAGTACGTATATACTTTAAGATATTTACAGTAAGAGTCCTCTTTTACTTTTGACTGACATTGGTGAAACAATTCCATGTTTAAGATTTAAGAATATCTTCTAAATTACCATTCACAGTTGCAATTGTTCTGTATCAATCTATATAGGCTTTGGTCTGTTCTGCTTAAACTCAATTTCTTTAAATCATCTTGAATATAATAACAACTTAATTTTTGATCTATTGCCAAGTCAATAGGACAAAAAGACCTAAATTTTCTGTTAACCATTTGAAAATACGATGTCCATACAAATCCAACTATGAGATAGATTTTATTCCTCAGTCAAAGATGAGCAAGATAAACGCGTTTATACTGCATTTATTGTATTTTGTATCTAACTTGGGCAATTTATAAAGGTTTTATAAGGATAACATCATGAGACAAGCATTTTAATACTTAGACATATTGCCATATCACCCTCAACAGTGTAGATTTAGATGAGTCTTTCTGTTGTGAGAATCATTTTCAGAGGGTCAGCTATGTTGGCAGCAAACTGTAACACACGAATATCCATAGCATTTTTCCAACATCCAGTGGTTTGGGAACTATAAAACAAAAAGTAAATGCCCAAATCTTCATTTGTTCCAATGTATTATGTGTCAGAACAAAAACGCTGCTCATATATTTAAGCAAAATAATCTGAGGGAGTGATTCAGTGTTTAAATCAAGGGTGGGTATGTGGGTATGTTATCAATGGCTGACTTCTTTTTTTGGAGGATGAGAAATTATTTTCCATAATTTTCCCTAGATTTTGTCCAAAAACCTCCTGCTGCTGTACAAGATAAAGGTAAGCTTCCAGGTTTCTTTTTGCTTTATTTAAATAAAGCAGAAAAAAAATCTTCCTCTGAGAGGAAGGATGGAGAATGAATCCCTGTTTTCTAGACAACTGCTTTCTGGTATAATTTGGAGTTCTAATGGAAATGAATTGGATTTGTTGATTTTTTATAAAACATGGAAATATTTTTATATACAGTTTATACAGTGACAGCGTTATGTGTTCTCCTGGATAATTATGAATGTAACTTCAAAGATATTATGTTCCAGCAATTTTATTATGTTGCATTTCATGTTTTTTCCTATAAGAGATCATGAAACTTGTGATTTACAGGCTCCTTAGGCATCTTTTATATGTTTATATAAGCATCTAAATGAATACTTACCTGTTGTCTTGGAGATTTTTTGCACCTTGAAACACTGTGATGACTATTAGAAAAGGTTTTTTTGCCTAGATTATGAAATCTCTGAAAAGATATTAAGTTAAAAAGGCTCTATCTAGGATACTTTCATGGAGCAGTATTCTAATTCTCCTTTTTTCCCTTAAAAACCTTGCCTTTAGGTAAAAAACTTTACCTTTAAGTACCTAGTACCTTAGAAACCTTTAGTTTCTGTCTGTTCTAGCAAAGTTATTGAGACAAAATGAATACTGATAGCATGTGAGTTTGGTATATTGGTTTAAGAGGCTCTGGTAATAACCTTTGATGACAAAGTATAGAAAGTAGCCTAAGATGATAGATGGTGGGATACAGTCATTAATACCCAGATTATTTACTCAAAAGTCTGATAGCTTGGGCTAAATAACTCAGGTTGAGAAGTTGAGACATGCATTGAGCCAATAGATGGCAGTTTATAAAAGATTTTAAAGGAACTTACATTTCTTTTTAGGCACTTAAAAAAGCAACATAATATTCAAGATGATTATAATTTTGGGTGGGAAATGAGAAAACTAAATGTATGTATGACAATATACTGGGAATGTAAAATGCCCTCAGATGAAGAACAAGTTGCTATTCTGCTACAAAGTAAAACAGCATCGCAAATGACCTTCTAATTTATTTTCAAAGATAAGTAATTTTTTGGTGAAAATTGCCCTTGAAAAAATGTTATGGCACTCTGTGAGAAACTCTGGCCTGACAGATTTGATTCTAAGTGGATGAACACCACTAACCATCAGTAACAAAGCTCCTCTGAATAATGAAAAAAGGCTTGTTGATAACAAAATAGAAATAAAATAGAAAAAAAAATCCCCATTACAGGATGTACTCAGTTTGGTCTTGAAGAATACGATGCCGATAAAATCTAAAAGAAAACCATTACAGTTATGTTATGTCGAGGAAAGTCAGAAAGCTGAAAATTTGTGCATAAACTTAGAGAAAAAGAAAGAAACTATTATTCAAAGCATTTTATACAAGTCTCCCCTCACCTCACTTAAACAGAAAATGACTGTTAGTTTGAAGCAAATAAAAATAAATTATTATGATTTTGCTTTTTTACTGTCAAAGCAAGAACAGCAACTGTTTTTATTTTTCCTGACAAGCTCTCATTCCCCCTTCTGATAGGGCAAAAAGTGAATTCATCAGTCTCATCCCTATGTAAAGTGAGCTCTGACATTATGTACAAACCAGACATGTATTCACACCTGTGACACAGAATTACACAGAATCAAATGAAAAATCAAACAGAATAGAATCAAATGAAAAATTTTCCTTTCTCTTTGAGATCAGTAGTTCTCCAGAAATGTCACCTCCTCATAATTTGTAGGTGAGTGTTTATCCAAGTGCTCTGCCACTTTAAGATATATTTTTGAGTAATATTATGGCCCAGTAAACCTCCAAATCCATATTTATTTCTGGATAACCAGCTGTGCTTTCACGAATTAACCTTGCTATTCAAGGTGTAACTCAAATCTAAGTGATTCTTATGCAGTTAAAATATTCATATTCTAAACTATAGCAGAGATTTTTATATTAACATTACCAGTAAATCAAAAATTACTGTATGTTGGACCTTGCATTAAAATATAGTGGTTATATCTTTCATAAATCTATCTTTAGCCAGCTGCATAAAAACACTTAATCCTTTTTGTCACAACTCAAATGAGTTTATATGCAACATGTTTTATAAATGATCTGCTTGAATTTTACTGGAGGGGAAACAGTATCTTGGTCACTTACACTCCAGAGGCATTTCACCTGTTCCTCACCACCTCTCGGCTAGTAAATTGAGATTGAGAGCTGATATGCTGGTGTGGCTCATGACCGTTATCATCCACAAGTCTGTATTGCACTTAGAAGGAAGTTTAAGTCTGTCCACCGGACAACTTTTAGGCATGACTGGAAGACATCGCTCAAGCATAGTTAAAGCAACTAGAACTTTGGATGTTCATTATTTTAGAGTTCAGTGATTGAAAGCAGTGACTACTTTGTGACTCTGTGGGGGGATTCACTCTGAATGCGGTGATAGAGATTTCGGAATCAATATCTCATGAAAATATTTTCAACTTTGGAATATAAAGCGCTAATAGAAGTTGATAGGAGAGAATTACAGAAAAAAATTACCCTGGCATCTGGCTGCCTTTATATATACAATTGAACCACATACTAATAGAGCATATTTTACTAGCAAAAGAAAATATTTGATGGTTATTTCCTTAGATATGATTCGTGTGAAAAGAAGAAATATGTCTTTCCTAAGTTCCTTTTATTTTCCCTTTCACTGAAAATTTCTCAGTAGAGTAGAATATCAGATTTATCTGTCTTTTTACTACTTCCTACCATGAGGCTTCATTAAATCATTCTGAGGAAGTCCATAATCTTTTTTTTTTTTTTTTTGTAGGCTTCCTGTTGTTGGCAGTAAGTGCCTTCTGCACTTCTGCACTTGGACTGTGAAACAGACTTAATTGAAAACTAACAAAGCAAATTAAAAAGTGAACTGATTGTAATAGGCTTAGTTAGGTGTTTGCCATCTTAAAGTTCTCTTTAATCCATTTTAATTACAGTTTTAAGTTAATATTTATGTTATTTACTGCAAAACTAAACTGACAGTGGTGTGCATTCAGTGAATATAAGTATTTTTTGATAGATTGATTCTAACCTTTGTTAGTTCTAGAAAATTGACCTTGACAGGGAAGGTGATATCCTGAATGACAATTGCTGCCAGGCAGGCTACCATCCCTCTGCGAGGTGGATGAGATACTACATGTTGAGTGCTCTGCTGAATGCTGTGAACAGACTAGAACTAAATATATCTAATAAATAATGATAGGTAGCATTTGAGACCTTCAAGGAATAAAAGTCAAAGCTTGGTGTGACAGGGTAACAACTCTTCCCACTTTTGGTGGTCACATTTGGTCCTTGAGCGTACAAAATCAACGACTTACTTACAGTTTATGGTAATATATGCATGCAAGTTTACCAAGTTGTGAGTTATATTAATAGCAGATATCACAGTTAAAGCTGAATAGATGCATTTTTTCCATCTTTAATGCCACCTCACTGCCAGAAAAGCAAAGTAATGCTGAATATTGTTAATAAATATGTCAGTGATATAAAACAGGAAACTGATGTCTCCAGTTCTGTCAAACTTAATTGTATTTGCTGATAGTCAAATAAAATACCTTAACTGAAAACCTTATTTGCAAGGCATAGTTTCTGTAAACAAATAATATATAGATCATGTGCTCAATGCAAGTTGCATATATTGATCAGTATGTATGAATGCGCTAAGTGCTCAAGCAATCTGGTTAATCAGTTATAAAACATGTAACATGATGTACTAGGATATCTTTTATTTGGTGCTGCAGCTAAATGATGATCAAACTGTAGCTTATGAATGGCTATATCCTAGCCTACTGACTCATCCACACAAAAGATCAGCTAAGACTCCTCCTTCTTTTGTACCCTGAAAGCATAAAAAGGAAAGAATCCAAGCCAAAAAAAAAAAAAAAAACAAGAATTATCCAGTCTACTGTGAGTCTTTTCTCCTGGAAAAGCAGCATATATACGTACATATGTGTACATGGTCAAAAATTCCACATAAAAGAAACAAGTTCAAGATAGTTGTCTCTTCTTCAAGGAGGAGGACACTGAACTGTTCAAAGGTCAATAATTCCTGGGGCAGAACCCCCTTCCTTGTTAGAAGATGACCATTTATCATATTGCACTGGGGACATCTATTTGGAATAAGAAACCAAAGCTGATAGAAAGAGTCAGATTTTAGTGATATGAGAGGCAATTCCAAAAGTCCTTCATCCCAGAGAATACTGCATGGTAGTTTCTCTGTGGAGTACAAAAGTTGCTGATCTTATGAAATATCTGGATCCCCACCAGAAACCCGTGTTTGCAGTTTCCATTGGTACTGGTAATAGAGAAAAACAAGATGGAGAATCTGGAGGCAAATTCAGGCACTGAAGTGCCTGAAGAAAGATAACAATGAGTTATCTTTCCATATCCTTACCCATATCCATATCCTACTGTAACTGCTATGGTAGGAAAATGTTTCTAAGGCTGCAGGACCAATGGAGATAAAGAACGTCTGGCTAGGAAGATGCAAGAAACAGGAATGAAGATTCACCAGGAACCAAGAACACCAGGTTAAAAAGAGTTTATACAGAAGATATGGATTTTATATGAATCACAAGAGAAGCAGGTTTCAGATGCCTAGGGAAAATAAACAAACAAACATGCTGAGTGAACATTTTAAGCTGAAGAGTAGGAGAAAGATGACCAAAGCAGAAGATCATACAGTTTGGAATGATGTGGAAGAAGGCAATACACACTCAATATTCAAACAAAGTAAGAAAGAATTGCAAACATAGTGCTTGCTATATAGGATACAAAGAAAAGAACATAAGCAGAGGTACTTATGCTTCTGGATGGTGACAATGATTGTGGTCTGTTGGTAGCAATCAAAGACAGGAGATACAGCATTCATGGGAGATGAACTCCATGAAGTTTAGGCAAATATCATATCAAGCCGTAATACAGAGGCCACATTTTTGTACACTAATAATGACTAGCAACTGGCTGGAGGCTCCAGAAGGAAACATACCATCTCTGAATTAGCGCTCTGTAGAATGCAGTTCAGGATGCTAGAATGGCTCCTCAACTGTCACAGTAATTGTAATTTATGTGAATGTACTCTATCCAAAAAAGGGGCACTGCATAAAAATGAGCAAATCGTCAAAGAGCTACAAGGACCAGCTAACATGCTTAAATGTCAGCATGTTGAAAGGTTTAAGACAGGTTGAAAGGGACATGACAAGGTTAAGCAATGCTGTAAGGGAAGTTATCGGAAGCAGGAAAACATCCTTCAAAAATCTGTGATTCTTTCCATATGAAGAAAATAGAAAGGTTCACATCGTTCAGAAGGGGCATAACAAACAAGTATACAAAGGCTAAAAGGTTGAGCAATGTCTAAACAAAATGAATAAAAAATAGCAAACTTCCTTCAAACACTTCAAAGAGTAGGAAGGCTGCCAGAGATTTTGCAGGAACAATGAATAATCAGGATATGAAAAAGAGCATTGCAGAGAAGCCAAATCCATCCCATTTTTAGCAGTAGTTCTCACCATGGATAAGGCTTGGGAAATACGAATAAAAAAAATCTACAGAGTGTCTCTCTGAAACTGAAGTTACCTCTAAGAAGAGGAGTAAAGAGAGAAAACAGAAAGCAGACATTGCCAAGGCTGAGCAGTATGCATGCAAGAGTGCTAAGGAAAGAACGAGGTGAAATCTCTTATGAAGACTGTAACATCTTAAAATTGTCTTGGAGTATGACATACACAACACCAACTTTTAAAAGTATTCCAAGAGAGATCTTAATAACTTCATGCCTGATGGCCTGTGCTGAACAAATAAGTAGAAATCAAGTTCAAAGAAAAAGAAAAAAGAGGAAATGAGCAGCACTTTTGCAAAAAATAAATCCTGCCCCATGAATCTACTGGAGCTCCCTAAAGGAGAAAAGAGGTCTGTGAGAAGGGATATCTGCTTAATATAAACTTGCATTTTTGAACAATTCCTGACAAAATGTTGTATCTATATGAAATATAGTACCTATTATAAAAAATGGATTAAAAAAATGACCAAACAATAACATGTAAAATAATAATAAAAAGTCTGTGGAGAGAACTCACCAGAGGAGTCTTGAAAGGATTTTTCCTTGGAATCCTGACCAGTTTTTCAGAAATCAAATCAAGCCACTCTTCATGATCTTAAGTGAGTAAGAGGATCCAGTTTAACCATAGTGAGGAAATTTCTGACCTCAGTTTTCAGATGCAACTGTGATAGGTGATTGAAGAAAGCATTTAGATATAGCTTTGGATTTGTGTCTTTTGGTGTGATTCCTGTCAGTAGTGCTTTTCATTTATTTACTCTGAAGTCTAATTTCTGTTTATTAGAGTATTGATTACAATAATTCAGCTGAATTACAAAAACTTGCTGTTCATTTTTGTCAATGACCAATTCCCATATCACTATTTTTTATGTATCACAGGTTGTGATTTAAGTGATGATTTTTCCTTGTGATTTCATATTAGTTTGATATATGTGGAAACCCTCTCATACTTTTTGTAATGCAAATCACCCAGTAGGTGCTGCCTGATGTTTTCAATAAATTTAAATCAAAATTAAAGTAGATTTTTTGATCATGGCATTAGCTTACTGCTATCTGTTTATTTACCATTAGATTATTATAGTTGTATGAAATCATATATTTTTATAAAATACTGTTATTTAGGAGACTTCTTATGTTGCTGAAGAACAGCTATATATTTAGACACTTTATGCAGAGGTCCTCATACTTTTATTGGTATCACAAATGTAATAAGGAGGAAAATAAGTTTTATATTGACAGGGTTATCACAAACTTGTTTCCTTTCTCTATCTACTTTAGCAAACTGAAGGATTTGTTCCAACTGTGGGACAGATTTTGTTCATTATCAGTTTTTGAACAGTTTTGTTCATCATCATCAATCAATCAATCCTCAGTTATCAACTCTCAGAGATTCTTGTGGAGTCTTCTTCTCTAGAGATCTTCAAAACTTGCTTGGATGTAGTCCTATGCTACATGCTCTAGGTGATCCTGTGTGTGCAGGGAGATTCGTAGAATCATAGAATCACAGAATGCCTAAGGTTGGAAGGGACCTCTAGAGGTCATCTAGTCCAACCACCCTGCACACGCAGGGACACCCAGAGCACATGGCACAGGGCTGCTCCACAGGGTTGTGGAGACTCCACAAGGTCTCTGGGCAGCCTTTTCCAGTGCTCTGTCACTCTCACTGTCAAAAAAACTTTCCTTAAGTTCCTGTGGAACTTCTGGTGCTCAGCTTAAGGCTGAGATAAGGTTACATGTGAGACAGAGTTATAGCAAGAGTGCAAACATTTGCCAAGTTAACTTCTTCTGGATATGCAGACCCTGCTGACACATCTTTCCAGAGCTGAGGAAGTGGTTTACTCGATAGTCCTGGGATCAGTTCTACTACTGGATGTGACACATAGGCTCACTACGAGGGCTGCGCTCTCACCAGCTGGGCTGCATGCAGCTCCAGCCATTCTGTTCCTAATATATTGTTATTGTCTTGCTCTACATAGAAACATGGAGCTGTTACCTATCATCTGTTCATGGTATTCCTCTTGTCAAAATGGCTACATATCTTTATAGTATGATATGGTTTATAATTTTTTGGTTTAGCTCCCAATTGCTTGGAGAAGATGTATTAATGAAGCCCAGTTTCTATTTCTAATATATTTAAAGGTAACTGAATGTTTTATTAGAAATCATCATTTATGGAAATAAAATTGTAGTTTATAATCATACAAACATTTCTGATTACAGAAATTCATAATCGGAAACCTTGATTATAATTAATGGAATGTTAGCCCAAGTAGATCCAGATTGTAGCTTCCATTCTGATTTAATTTGCTGTATCACTGCCACATCCTATTTCATATGCAGTCAAAACACATGAGAAAAAAACAAACAAAATTTAGTAATTAGGCCTAATTGCCATAGCTACCTAATGATAAATATTTTTGTGATCATTTGGAAATTTTTGATTGGGTGGAAAAGTGAGCTCAAATATTTTTGAGAAATATCACTAATTCTATGCTAATTAGTAATCATACTAACATATCATTACACTAATTTACACAAATCTATTTTTCCTTGTTTTTATATGAAATCTATATGCATCAAAATATGCATATAGAGCCCCATGATTATCTGGTGAGAATCTATGCTCAGTGTAGGAATAATTACATGGAAAAAATATTCTGCAATGGTATTTTTTCAATTTTTTTTCACTTTTACAGGGTGTATATATGTGACTGCTACTACAAATATCTTCTACTAGTATAATGCTCATTTTAAGGGGCATACAACGTATGTGCCTGGAATCATTGTTTTCTTCAAACTGTGTGTGAGTGACATGCATGGCTCAAGTCCTTTTGCTTCATTTTTGCAGTTTAAGGAAAGCTAGACTGAAAATAATTGAGATTACTTACAAAGTTGGCTTAATCTGACATAATACTTTTGAAGTTCATGGGCATTTTATTTTCCAGTAGGGGCTGGATTTTATGTTAGCAAGTAAACAATGTATTAGAAGAGTTTATTCCAAAGACTATTCGGATCCAAACTAATTCACAACTTTACTTTGGGTTATGTAATGTTTGATTAGCTAAGTGTTCACATACATATAATTCACTTTGAACTAAGTAGCAATTATTAAAAAAGTTAGTTCATACGGCAATAAAATATAAATCACTTCAATGCCACTTCTTTTCTAAATTTAACATGTCTGGGGCACTATATTTTGTAAAAGGCAGATACTTGCATTTACCTGCTGCAACCAAAATATTACAAAAGCTTCCTTTGAAGATTTAAAGTCTTGAAATCTTCTTACTTTCTTTTGATTATTCCAGGTTGTATGGTTATGTCCATTAATCCTGACATAACACGTATTACTTACATGTAAAATATCACG
This sequence comes from Crypturellus undulatus, assembly GCA_013389825.1. Taxonomy (NCBI): domain Eukaryota; kingdom Metazoa; phylum Chordata; class Aves; order Tinamiformes; family Tinamidae; genus Crypturellus; species Crypturellus undulatus. The sequence continues at coordinate 102,860 of VWPW01008663.1, read as the reverse complement.
CCATAATGTATGACAAGAATTATTTGATTTCCTCAGACTTCACTATATTCTACTATAAGTATTTGGAAGCAACTCTGTTCACAAATCAAAACTGATATACACAACAGATAATTGGAAAATACACTCAGGACAGCATTCATTTCCTAAGTTTATGGAACCTAAGTGAGATTGCATACATCAAAGCAAAATAAAAAGTCCTGAATGCACTGTTTTTAAAGTGCTGTAGTAACCCAAAGTCACACTGCAGTTCCTATATGGAAAAGTGATTAGTAGAGCAAGACTTATTTATCAGCTTGTTATATTTATGACACAGAGAAGGAAAAAAAGATTTCCATTTTGATGTACCTACTACTACTGTCAAATATTAAGAAAATCCTTTTAGCAAAAAAAAAATCTTTTGAGTAGGATGTTAATATGAGATGTCATCCACGGGACTTTTAATTCTTTATTAAAATGAGTATCTCTCATACTCTCATCTAATTGGTTTCACAACCAACATCCCTATCCAATTTGTGAAAGTTTGAAGTATGCCACTTCAGAACTAAACCTAATGACTAACAGTCTTTAGTTGCATAAAATGAGAGTAAAAATGTGAACACTGTCAAGTGCCCTTTTTAGAACTTTTCTTAAATAAGAAAAGTCCATGGCATGTGAAATGTTGAGCACAAAAACACTTTGCATCATACTTGTGCACAGTTTTCTCTGTTTAAAGACAAGCACAAGCACACAGAGAATAAGACTCAGTCACACACACACACACACACACTCCCACATACACAGCAACTTCCTCAACTTTTAAGAATTATTGTCAAAGAGCTTTAATAATACTGGCCAAACTATTTTTGTTTTATGAAATACTTTCTAAAAACAGAGATGCTAACATAATAGAAGAACAAATATCTCAAAAGTAATAACACTTAAGACTTCTCTAACTTGTAGACACACAGTTACTAAATTAAAAAAAGAAAAAATAAAATGTACATTCAATATAAACACTGCTATCTGAACAGTGCTCATAATGCCTAGAAAGAATTTGTATTTAGTTCATAAAAATAATTTATAACTGTCATTTAAGCTTTTTAATAAGATTATGTTTTAATGCACCATCCATACGTTTTCTTGTGAAGGAATTGTAAAAAGTGTAAAGAAGACACCTGAAGTTACTCTTATTCTTCAGATAAAAAGGTAATGACTCATCATGGTTATGAAAAAATGTTATTATAATTACTTGTTATTCATAATTAACCTCAAAGGTTTATTATTTTCATGTACAAACAAGTGCTACATCCTAACAACAAATGGGGTTTTAACTGAAGTGCAAGATGAAGCTACCCATTATATTTGTTATAAACTACTGAATATTTTTTCCAAAAAAAAGTAAGGGATTTATGTAACAAATATTAGGGTTCTGATATGTTAGTATGGATAGAATGGACATTAATAAGAAATGAAGAGCAGAAATCCGTCTTACATGGAACCATAAGTCTCTTCTATTGCCCATTTAATCTGCAGGGTTATCTAAAGTAAATGCGTATAATAACTACACAGCTACTTGTCTGGTATCTGAAATAAATACTCTCTGGGAATGATTTACTCTGGTATCTTCCATTAACCCAGAGGTTTCTCTAGTATTTTAGGATGCATTTGCATGTAGGGATAAGGGCAAAATGAAGTAAATACTACCATTTCCCTTAAAACATTTTTTGAAATATTCACATACATGCATACTGCATCAGAGTGGACCACTCTGCATCAGAGTGTAGATTGCACTTTCTAAAGTGATTGTTGTAGATTACACTTTCTAAATTTGTGATCCTTTTTCTTTGCACGCTTCCCTATCCATTTATCTTTAAAGAATAAGATTAGTAATTCTGATCTATTACTTTCATTTAGAGAAAAATAATAATTGACAACTTATCAACATTTTGTGATTGATAATCATGATACCTTCCTCATTTCTTTTGATGACTCTTATTTTCTATTATATTTCATTATATCTCAGTCTATTTGCTTCTCTTTATATCCTAAAGTAAAATATTGTATTTTATATTTCTATTATTTTTATAATATGCTTCATGTCACAAAAATAATTGCTTATAATATTCGTGAACTGAAGCTGTTATATTTCACTAATAGATGATAAAACTATAATACTTTAATATGCACAGCAGATAATTAAAGAATCTGCAGTATTTAAGGATAAATTTATAATGTTATGTATGAAGATTACTACAATGCTGAACTAGTACATAGTATTCATCAAAATCCAAGTCTAAATTTGAAAGTATTATTTAAAATATCTGTACAAAAGACTGGATACAATCACTGTGGGTCAGTGAACTCAGTTTGTAGTGTCCAAATATTTAACATGCAAATTTTTCCAGATATTTGGATTGGATCTTTAAAATTTCAACATGCTCTCTAAAATAAAGTTTCCAAAAATTCTTTTATCTTCACAATTATATTTTAATGAGTAGAATGAACATTCCAAAGCAATTCTTGCTAATTTAATTTATTTCTCTAAAGTAACATTTTATTAGACCATTTCAATGTTATTACTTCCCATACAAAATCACAAAAATGTAATAATGATTACTTATAGATGTGCAGATTCTTGTGCTTTTTTTATTTTCTACTTATCAATAACAGATTAGCTCTGACCCTCATTTTACCTGAGGTTTTGCTCAACAGCAAACTGTATATGATGTTGAAACTTATTTTACAATGGAAAGTACCATTTTTGAACAGTGAGCATTGTTGGAATGTTTCCAACAATGTTCTTGCAAATAATTCTCTACATATCTGTGTAACAGTGTAAACAGCAGCCTGCTCTCTTATACACAAAAATAATGAACTCAGTTGGTTTATTTTCTCCCATATGAAGAGGCACTGAAATGATCCAGTCCTGATTAAAGTGGTCATTGAATAAGAAGTAAAGTCTTTCTAAATAGAACTCTTGACTCTAAATCCCAGCTCTATAGCAAATACTGCAGTTTGCAGAGTGGGCTGGACTGCACATTTTGGACATCTGGTAGTGTTGAACTGATACAAATGATACAAATTCAGGTGCCCAAGACCATTTTATTCTCTTGAACATCTTTTTTTTTTTTTTTTTTTTTTATCCTGAATATTCTGATATTCTGAAATTTTCTGATAAGGTTTAAAATTTGCATTTTATCATATGGGAGCTTTTATCTATTTCTGAATGAAACAGAAGGATCTAAATCATTCTCACAATCAGGATAATTTTGCTGAAGGGCTAGGGAATGAAAAGACAAAGCTTAAACTCCTGGTGTACCCTACAGTCCACTCCTACCACTTCCTATTTTTCCCTATTACTTTCTCCCTCATTCCCTTCTGAGGTCCATCACCTGCCTCCTTAAAAATTAATCTTTTTTTTAATGGAATCAAAGGAGTATTATTTGAAAGCAATTCTCCAACTCAAAGGATTATAACAAAATCACAGCGGGTCAGGCAGGATTTTGTTTAACTGAGCACCAAGGCAAGCACCAAGGATTCCACAAATTTTCTGAGTAACCTGTTCTATCATTTCACTGCCTTTCAAATGAAAACATTTCCTGCTGGACAAATTGAACCTCCTTTTATGCTTTTGCTACATAGTTTCCTTCTGTCAGATAGTCCTTCCTTAGTAGAAAAAAGACAAACTTTTCTACCCTTAAGTAAAGTTCCATGAAGTTACTCCACTGAGGCAGGTTTATGAGGACTTCTGCAATCACTCTCAGGAAAACTTTGACTTATCTATTAACAAATTAATTTACTCTGATATAAATCCCTATGACAATAACTTCTGGCAAAGACATTCACAGAGATTATCCTATAATATGGAAAGAACTTGTCCTGTGAGCTAGACTTCATGCTTACAAGATACAGTTCTTCAAATGTTGTTAGGTAAGTAGGAATGTACATGGAAGATACTCTACTGCGTTTTCTTATAGAGGAGATAATAAAGGTGTTTCCAATGAAAGCAAAGGGGCTTAAAAAGTGCTCAGGACTTATTTCTCATTGTGTCCTCTGGTGAGCTTTATGGGGTCTTCTGCCTAAACTCGTCATTCTTACACCTTTTTTTTTCTTTCTTTCTAAACTAGAGATTATATAATTCTTCTCAATTTCTTCTTCAGGTTTGATCTACAGGTTAAACCTGTGATTTTACTCTACAGATATTAAATCCTCCTTCAGCTCCAGAATTCTTTACTTTATTCAGAATTTTTCCCATAGAGAAAACCACATAGTCTGGTCAGTTGAGTGCTTCAGAGTTTTCAGTTGAAAAAGTCAGGAGCTCCAGCTCCATAGCTAATAACACTTTCTATCTATGAGGATGCTAGGTTTAATGAAGATATTCCTGGATTAATTTTAGGAGGACCTACTTGTACTTGCATTCCTCAGACAATTCTCTATTCCTTTCCCTAACCTTTCATTATTAGCAGACATGTTCTGGCAGATTAAAAAAGCATACCTGGTTAAATAAGGAAAGTCCACGTGACAACCTTAACTGCATTATCAGTGAAATATTGGTCACAAACTTTCTGCAAATGTAATAAAAACCCTGAGTTGGTGATATATCTAGGAGGTGGATGAATCATTTATGATTATGGTAAAATACTGATATTTGACATCAAATATGGTATCTTTTAACAGGGACTGTAAAAATAATGCAAATTATGCATGAATGCATAATTTTTAATGATCATTTCAAAATAAAGTTTCACAAAGACTGCTTTTAGAAATGTAGAATGGTTGAAGTATATAAGAAGTAATCATAAAAATATTGAAATGAAAGCATGTATGAGAACTTTATTAAAAAAATCATAAAATGTACACATTATTCTCAAGCACCATCTGAGTCTGAAGTGGGAACAACAGAAACAAATGCAGGGTCAATAGTCTTCCATATGCATTGAACTCCCTGCATGAATACAAACACTTCAGAGAGACCCAGCAGTTAGAAGGAAACTCTAAAAAATATTTGGGGTCATACACTCCTATAGTTCAACAGCTTTTTAACTTCTCTGGAAAGTTTTTAATTCAAATGAGCAAAATAAACTCCACTCTTTTGTTTAGAGATTTCTTCTGTAAGTGCTAAAAATTTCAAACATCCCTTGCTTAAGACTTTTTTTTTCATATTTTGAAACTATATTATTAGATATATTTGTTCTATATTCTTTTAATAATTATCAGTTATAAAATTATTGAGATTTGGAATTCTGTCACACACATTAAAACTGTTAATCATTATACATATTACTTTGAGTTTATGTTAATGTAATAATACTAATGTAACTAAGTCTCAATTATGTTTACAAGAAATTTCAAGCAACAAAACTACAAAAAAGTAATTTATTCTTCCATAGGACCTGCTGACTTGTCTAGCAGAATTTCTAGAATCAATTCTTACTTGAAGTAGTAAGGTAGTATATTTTTCAAAATAAGGTAATTTTAAAGTAAGAGTAACATCAGACTTAGCGACAACTGAACGCTTTCATTTCATAATCCACATTACACAGGTGCAAATTATCAGTCAACTCAAGTTTTTCGGTACAAAAGGACTTGACAGAAAGTTTATAGGTCCATATAATAATTTAGATGGGAAAATGGCCTCTAAAGGTCATCTAGTTCAAACTCTTACTCAAAGGAGGCCTAACTTCAAAGTTAAATTAGGTTGCTCAGGTTCTTTTGCTGGTTAGTTTTCAATATGTTAAAGAACTAAGACTCCACAGCCTTCTGGGCACCAGTTCCTATCTTTGACACCCTTCAAGTGACAACCTTCCTTTCAGATGAGTGAAGTGTAACTGAATGGTAACCCTGCGCTTCATTTGTCACTTGTTCCCACCAATTTGCTGACTCTCTGTACCTCTTGAGGACTTCTTCTATTCGATTGCCATGGTCATAGCTGAAGATGTTAAGTAGCTTTAGATGCAGCATTGACTCCTGAAGAAAGGCGCTGTGAACACCAGTTCACATTGACTCCCGAAGAAAGTCGCTGACCATACCCTCTGATCCTGACTGCCCAGTTAGCTTCCTTTTAGTCTCTACATTCCAAATTTGACTATCAGGACGCTCTGGAAAACTGTGTCAGAAAGACTGACTGAAATCCACCTTGCCAATTGCTCATTGAATGTAATCAATCAGGATGGTCAGGCATGATCTGATCTTGGTAAAGCTGTGCTGTCTTAAATAACCTCCTTGTCTATCAAGCACTTAGAAATGATTTTCAAGACATTTTCTCTATCATCTTCCTGGAATCTGAGGGTGATTGTGGTATAGGTTACTTGAATCCTCCTTTTTTTTTCCCTCTTGAAGATGAAAGCCATTGGCAAGAGGAACCTCTCCAATCACTATGACCTCCTAAGGATGTTACAATGTTTTGCAGGGACACTGGCCAGCTCCCTAAGCATTCTCAGATTCATCTTACTCAGACTCATGAACTTCTGTATGTCTAATTTGCTTAAATAGTCCCTCACTTAATCCTCCTCTTCTGTAGGCCCTTGTCTCTTCTTCCACTTTAGATTCTTCCACTAGACACAGTCACCTGAGCAGAACTTAAGGCAGTGAGTACTTCAGCCCTTACAATGTCTTTTGTCTAGGTTAGATTCTCCATTCAGCAGTAGATCAATATTTGCCTGGCCTTCCTTTGACTAACGGTGTATCCATAGATTTTAAAGTTGTTGCCTTGCACATTACCCCATCTGAGTTCTGTCTTTTCTATTTCCCTCCTTTCATGCATCCACATGCTGGCCTCCTAACTTGGCTTCATGGCTACTACAAGGGTGTTTTTTTGCACTTTCAAGAGGTTCTCCTTGAAAAATGTTGCTGTGCATTGAGCTTGACTGGGAAAACTTAAGTGAGTTGATGCATTGATTTATTTCAATGCAATGTAATTTGATTACTGTTTTCTTTAACTCATATTAAAGTGACCACTGAAGATAATTTCTTTTCTTTTTAATTTGTTCTCTAATTAAAAGTAAATACATAACATTCACTTACAAACAAAAGACGAAGTACATATCTACTGTATTTAGAAAATATTTTAGTGCAACTTATGTATTTTATGAGTTTATTTCAGCTTATTAGTCTGCTAGAACTGCCAAAAAATTATGAAGTGCCTGGCACAGCTCAGAAATTTTAAATGGCTAAATTGCCATTGTAGCACAATAATAGAATATATTTAGTATGTTTTAAATTTCACTTAGGAGTCATTAACAATCATAATATCTTTTCTTTACATTTCCTAATATAATTGTACATCCCCCACATTGCAGTATATATCATCCAGTATTTCNTAAATAAATACAAGATACCCACTGATTGCTTTTGACGAATGAATGAGTGAAAGAAGAGAAGAAGAAAAAAATAAAGGAAAAAAAAGAGAGGAGAGGAGAGGAGAGGAGAGGAGTAGAGAGGAGAGGAGAGGAGAGGAGAGGAGAGGAGAGGAGAGGAGAGGAGAGGAGAGGAGAGGAGAGGAGAGGAAGGAAGAAGTGCCTTTGTCTAGCTTATTTGGAGAAGAAGAAAATTAAAAGGACCGGGAATGTACATTGAAGAATGCACAGAATGTATTCAGGGAGTTGCATATCTTTTAAGTAAAATCACCTTTTCAGTAATGCCACCATCAAAAGGATGGGGAGCTGGCCAGTGTCACTGCAAAGCCACTGGGACCTGGGGACAAAGGACATGGACTAATGACTTTTTTTTTTTTTTTCCTCAGTCTTTGCTGTTTAACACTGACCTCCAGGAATCCTGTCTTCCTAGATCAATAGGAAGCTCTGGAGCAATGAACAGGTGTTCCTAGGTGGAAAAGGATCAGGTTAGGGACCATTTAAGCAGATATTTGTTATTGAAGTGCTTTATGAGTGACTTTATGAGTGGCTTGCTATTTAATTAGGTATCTTAGTCAGAGAATCCTTATGTGAATCTTTAACTAGTAAGAAAGCATAAAAGTCATTCCAGATGAGGAGAAACAACGGACAAAAACTGACTTGAAACTAATAAGTCCCCTCAAATTACTTCGAATGGGGTAATATCCCTTCTTAAAAAATTCTTTACTTAATTAATACAGATCAGTGAGGCAGATCTATATAAGAGCCTGTTGAAGATTTCTATTTCCCTGCTTTTAAGGATTTTTCTTTTTTTTTCCTAAGAATAAGAAAAAGAGAATTAAGAGCTCTCTTCAAAGCAAAAGAATATGGTCTCTTCTTCAAGCCCCTTAGTACTGGGGCAAACACCCTAAAGAGACATTCTGAGACCTATATATACTTATTTAAGGTTGAATGGCAGGGCAAGGAAAAAGTTATTTCCCTTTTGAGTCATTTTATGAAAAAGTAGGCAGCCTTTTTCTCCGTCTGCAGACATGAAACAAGAGGGACTCTCATCTTATCTCATCTCATCTTATCTCATCTTTTTCATTTAATTATAAAACATGCCATGCTTCACAAAACAGCAACAAATGAATTGTCCAATAAAGGCAATAATATACTGAAAAAACAGAATCTCATGACTTTTTTTCTGTTTTTTGAACTGCTGAAACAAAATTCTGATAGCAAACTGCTATTATCAAATAAACTTCAGTCTTTCTTATTAACAAAGATAATTCTCATTTCCAGTTAATCTCTGCTGAGAGTTTCAAGTCATATATTCCATTATATCTGTGGTAGTTGAAAGGAACTGTATATACAAAGCCATGCCTGCACTGGTAAAATAAGGTCAAGATCTTACTATCCTATTGGTCCTTAATATTATTCGCTTTGGTCAGACCCAAAATGGGAGAATACAAGTAAAGGAGTTTATTAAGAGAGAAAAAAAGCAAGTCTTAAAAAAACAATCCTCAGAAAATCAGAGGGTTTCTTTAAATGTTCCTCTTTGGCAAAGCCCTCTTTGGCTTTCCCACACACAGTATATTCTAGCAAAATTTGTCTCCTGGTGAACTAATTCTGTATTTCACCCCACCAAAAAACAATCACATAAGCTGATTTTTCTACTATGAAACAGCAGCTTCTAACTAGAAAGAACAGATATTTGACTTGTATCGTGAGAAAGGGTGTAAATAGCTTTGCAAACATAACTGTTAGGTTTCTACAGATATGCAGGATGCCCATTCTAGCAATGTTCACCACATGATTTTAGGTTTAGCTAGCTCATTTTCCATCTTTACCTTTACACACCTTCCTTTTTCACAGTGATTTTTATTGTAAAGAACAGTGTGCGTGATGTGAACATAATATTAACGTGTACTACAGAACAGAGGCTACGAAAGAAAGGAAGTTATATTACAGTGCACAATAATAATGTCTTCCTCTTATCAAACATATTCTGGCATAGGAGGCATCTTATAGTTGTAACAGGATTTTAAACTCAGATCCAAATAATACTCAGAGGACTCTGTTCATCTGCTTGATAAATTTGAGTAAGACCATAATCTAAAAGGTGTAACAACCAGAGTGACTAATAGGACAAGTTACCTTCTCTGGAAGTTAGTTTATCAAATAAAATTGCAGTGACTCTCAGAGTTATATTAGGAATCTTGCATTTTACTGCTGCTTACATAGACAAACTATATATTTTATTTAATAGTATATTTATTTTTACTATTAAGAAATGAAGAATTTGTTCTGATTAGTATAAGCATGATAGATTTGTTTCTTTTCTTTGGAGACATTTTATAGCCGAAGATAAATAAATTCACTAGTAAATTGGATAGATTCTATGAACTGCCAGAATATATTTTTTCCTTGATAATAGTCTTTGCAAATGATGCAGTGTATGAACCAAAACCTTAATAAGGCATATGTTTCTAGATCTTCAAGTCAGCTTTTCAACTCAGACACGGAAAATGGGTAAACTCTGAGCTTTATCGGCAAGTATTTTGTTCTCAGTGTTAACAGGCTTAAGAAAAGTTATCTGTATCTTCAGGAATTTGTCTTATTTTAATTAATTCTTCATTAAGACAGTATGCATTGAACAATTAAAAATGTTTTAGTCAAATTACAATTTTGTGCATGTATCAAGGAAGTAAAAGACCTAATGATATTCTATTGTCCACTAAGGGTTACTGAAATAAAATTGCCTTCTGTAGAATGCGTGGAGAACATCAAAATTGACTGTTTTGATTTTTCTTAATCTCTGATTTTCTATGTTGCTTGCTCTTTGTATTTTTAGCAGATTTAGGAATTTTACTTTTAATATTGCAATGAGCCTGTTGAATAGTTTTATAGATGCTATACTTTAACATTTTTCACTCAAAGAAGAGAAAATATATTCGCAAAAGTGCAAGGTACAGTCTTGCAGTCTTCAGGAAGAGGTAATTATACCTCTCTATGCTTCATACTGAGTATCTTCATATTGCGTATATATGTATATCAAGATGGTGCAATTAGATCAATGATTTCATGTTTTTTTGAAGATTTGCCTTAGCCAATGGGTTTTGATGACATTTTCTTGTGTATTTAAATATTCAGGTGAATTGGTCTCTAGCCGCTTATGGATGAGTGGGCAAAATAAAGACATATGGCACACGTCAGGCATCTAGAAAATCAAAAATGAGCAATTCTCATTGGATCTCCTCATCAAAGTAGATTATTGACTTACTTTTCATCCGACGTCAAAGCAGAATATTCCCCAGGACAAATGACTTAATTCATCTGGCAGCCTAGGCTGACTTCACAAAATACTTATGCAACTGCTCCAGTTTGGCTCCTCTGGGATGAAAGCAGGGCAGAAATCTCTGTGCAATTGCTGAGGCAAACAGGAGGAAGCAAGAGGAAAAGAGATGTCTCTGCTTTCTTGTTCTTAGCACACTGTTGTTCTAAACAAACTTAGCGCATCTTATTCCATAATGTAAGTGCAACTGTAGGACAGCAGCAGTTTTTATCCCAAGGAAAGTTAATTTAAAGAATCCTCTACTGTGTTTTCAGGGTACAGTTCATTTTGGCTTATAAAGTACATTTATTTGCAAAGAGAAGCTGGAGTAAAAAAAGTAGTTCAGAGTCTTGTCAACTTTGAGCTTGCTAATAAATGAAGATTCTCCTCTAGTCCAAAACACACAGAGCCAGCAAATTAAATGCTATAACTTAATGCAAAACTGCCCATTAAAGATGAAGAGATGCCAGATGAAAATACTCCCAAATTTTATGGTATAAGCTTAGCTGAGAAGAGACTGCACACAGAGTAGCCTGCCTTGTAGAGAGAGATAGGAAGTAAATTGCAAATCTGTTATGACCATTATAGTACCTGAGGACCTGAGCTGTCATTAGGGAACCCTAAAAAAGATCCAAAGTATTATTCAGTCACAACCGCTTACGGGGAGCAACAAAGACAGGAAAGGATCTGGCTGACGTGTGGGTGCAACCGCAAGTATAGCACTGAAGAAGATGAAAACCATTTTCATAAAGAGAGGATAGTTTCAGTAATGAGAAGTCTGAAAAGGTAGAACAAACTCTGTCTGAAACCTAAATAAAGCCGAGTTTTTGGTGTTTGAAATGATAAAGGTTGGAAGTGAGTTTTCAGAACAGAGTTAGATAAAGCCAACACACGCAGAAAGTCACAAGCTTCAGTCTTCTTGTTCCTGTTGATGAGACACAAGATGGTTACAGTCAAACAGCAAAGGAGAATAAGAAGTCAAAAAAAGCAATATAAAGCAAATGCAGAAAAACAGAACAATTTGTTTGAGGTACACAAGTCTGTGAGAATACTGTTAAACCCAAGAAATCAACAGGAAAAATGTCATTATTTATCTTTGCTGAGGACAAACTTAATAAACATATCTAATACAGGGTAGAAGGAGGACAGTAACCAGCACAGTGCTATATTTATATGTATATATAGAGAGAGTACCAAGGATACAAGAGAAACAAAATAGGCCTTGAAGATAGTGGTATATGCCTATACCTAATGCACTATATTCCAAGAAAAAGTATAATCAAATCCAATTGAGAAGCAAAATTTGTCAACAAGTAGCAGGAAATTCTTGTGGATTAAAATTCCAGACCTAGACAGGAAAACACAACTTTGAGTTTCTACTTCTATATCTTTGATTAGGATTGCAACAATGACAGTAAAATGCAGAATACATCAGAGGTGCCCTGAGATTAGGGCATACAGTAGAAGTGGTAGGCTTGGCTTGCTCTGTTTAAAATGAGGATGTATCACTTTGAAGTGAAATGGTTAAGCTAATTTTTTAGGTTATATTTTTAGATTCATGACTGTTTCACAGAACAGGTATTCATAGAGGAAGGAGTTGTGAGCACAAAGTATATGAATACATGCTAAGGAAGATTTTAAAGTGCAGACAGATATTAGCACTACTAAAGAGTACGGCAAAGAGAGTTACTAAAAGCACTGTAATGTCTTTCAAAAAGCTGAAATTATGTTTATATGAAAGCCATTGAAAGAATCATAAAACACAGAAGGTCGGCAGTCAAAATGTTGCATAGCGTGCCAAAAGGCTATTTTACTGAAAGGGCTAATAAAAGATATGAAACCAGGAACAAATCTTTCTTCAAAAATGCAAGGAGCAAAAAGTCTGCATGGTTAAAGGGTGACTGAGGCATAGAAGATAAAACAACTTGTGACAGGTCATGGATTATTTTCCAGCTGTTTCTTGTATCCTGAATAAAAGGACTATACACAGTTCTTTTAAAAAATGGACTCTTAAACCTGGGTATTGAACTTTCACTGATTAATAAGATCATAAATAATGGCAGACACAAGAACTCTCTCCTTTTTACTATTGCATTTATGTTTTTCACAGCCTAAGGTAACAAAATTCTGGAAATCTTTTACTTATCTGACTTCAGTGACCCTGCCGCTGCCACTCATTTCAGTTGCATCAGTTCTACAAAGCTGTTTTTATTCCTTCCAGTATCAGGTAGATGTCCCAAAATGTTCTCTTTTCCATCTGCTTTTCCTCTCCATGTATACCTCATGAAAACAGCTCAGACATTTACCTATCCACTCCAACCCTGTTACCCTCTATTTTCATCTCTCTTCATGGATAGTTAGGCATCTCTACTGCTGCCTCAACAAGGTCAAACAGCTGTTCCCCTTCCTACTCCTATCACTGAGGACATTATCATCAGATATCCCTACCTGCTCAAGAGTACCTTCTTAGACTAACTCTGGGCTTTTATAGCTCAAGTATAATTGATGCTCACTGCAGAGCTTTTCTTGTAATACTTAAGTGATGACCTTTTCTCTTCAAGAACACAGCTGGAAAACTTTATGAGCCTCATTTTGGATGTCATTTTCTGTAACACGGCCTTGACAATTTAAATTCTCCCCTCTCAATCTGTTTAGATCTTTGTAACAAAGATTTTTTTTTTTGGTCTGCTTTTAACATTCCTCCAGTGGCTTTTTACATTATACTACACTAAAATAATCTATTTATCTTCACATACACATTCCTTCTGTCTATCCCTATGCTAACTATCATCTCTTTCTCTTTATACAAAGAATGTGACTTCTGACTCCAATTTTGGTCCATGACTCCAGTATTCAACCTCTAGATAGTAGGTTTAAAATTAAAGTCATGATTTTATTATTATATTCTTGGCTCTTTGAGTAGGTCCTTATAAACATATAATTTTTCCCACTGTTGTTTTCAAATCATATACTCTTCATATACTGCTTTGATATAGATTTATATTAAATCCATGATATTCAATGATAAATCCATGATAGTTTGCTTGTGTGAAAAGATTGGTCATGATGATTATTACAGTTTTATTGTATTCTTATGTATCATTTTTTTTCTTTTGTGCGTATACTATGCTGTTTGTAAAAACCTTAGGACCAAAGATCATTGGGTGACTTTTTGTTTTACAGTATGCAACAGAATAAAGTTTTTATTAATTAATATGGCGCTTTGCCTCTGATGTAAAATGTACTACGTGCAGCATCCTTTTCTGTATTTCCCCTTTAAAAAAATGCCTTAGTATAAAAATAAGTTATCACTAAAGATCCTTTCCCTAGATAGATAAATAAAAACAGTCAATGGGAGAATGGACTAGATGACCACAGAAGGCCCGTTCCAAACAAAGTTTCCCAAATACTTAGTCATGGTAAATTGACTTTCCATGCTGATATGATCAAAATGCTCAATAGAAGGAACATTTTCTAGGATGAACCAGCAATCTGGGCATCATTCCAAATCTGCAAGTGTGTATATACTCGTAAAATACACCCAAACACATTTTTTGCAAGACTTATCTTTTTTTCATTGTTTCCTAATCTTTTCCTAATTTTACAATATATATTTATGTTAATTTAAAGTAGAATTAGCTTTGCTATATCTATTGTTTCTTTTCTCTAAAAATAGTCTAATGAATGAGCTAGAACAGCAAATTTTAGAAGGAAGGAAGGAAGAAAAAGCAATTGTATACATAAAGATAACATTTTCACAAAAAAAACTAAGTTATTTTCATCCAGTCAGGAAACAGAAAAAATGTCATGTGATCTATGTCTTCACAGTAAGAATTAAATTATGCTGAATGAAAATTAACTGCTTTTGAATGCTATTGAGACCGTCAAGTGGTAATACGGTGTATTGTGAAACCTGACTGAAAGAGCAAGTAAAGTTCAGAAAAAGAAAATTAAGTAAGTAAGTAAGTTAGTGATGAATCACAATTTGGATAAGCTGCAGGTTACAGTAACCACCATTTGGTTTTTCTTTCATTATTAGGCAAAGCCCAATTTTAAGGAAATTAAACTGACTGCTGTTAAAAAGTAATGACTGTAACAATCCTCATAGACACTTGAGTAAAGGGTACAAGTAGCAAAAAATTGTGACAAATATGCAGGAAACATCGAGTAGTCAAACATCTTGCATGCATACTAAGACTGCTAGCCAGCTTGCACCATTTCTTGCAGCCATTTTGTTAATATGTAATTTACTTTGAGAAATGAAATTATGTTACATTTCTACGCTACTAATAATATACGTGAAATGTACCCAGTGCTTGCTCTGAAGTTATTGAAATGCATTTTAGCGAAAACATAAGAAAAAATCAAAAAACATTTTATAGGAACATAACCTGTAGCAAATAAAATAAAATAAAATAAAATAAAATAAAATAAAATAAAATGTAATAACTTCCAGGGAAAGCGTAAAGGGAAACATCAAGTTCATGTCCTAAAGTGCATATTTACTGCAAAGACCAATACTGTTTTTTTGGAAAGCAGAGGGGAATACTTAATTTCCTGATACATGTAGAAATTAATAGGTCTTGCCTTTGGGAGAGTTTCTTCCTAACTCATGAATATAACTCTGTCCTTATCTCTTCAAATATTCTACAGCAGACAAATGTTTCAGAAAGCTGATTAGTATCAGATGACTAGGGTCAGCAGCTAATATATATACATTACGAGCATCAACAAGTAGAGATTGTAGAAGGATATCAGTTTTTTTACATTTGATATCAAAATGGGACTTTCAGACCTAGGAAAAGATAGGAACACAGAACTGCTTGGTCATATACCAGAAAGTCATTCTGGATATTCAATTGTTATTTCTCCGTTTTACCTAATATTAGAAACGCTAGACCTAGATTTTTAATTGCTATTAGCTGGCATCGCATCACTCTATGGATTTAATTATCTGACCTAATACATTAGGATAATGTCACTTGCTGTAACTAGACAGATCAGACAACTTGTTAATGAAGAAAATAATAATGAAAAATTAAACCAATTTCTGTAGCTGAATGGCATCCTTGCCATTATATCATTAGTTTGGGATTTACATTAATTTTGTTTTACTCCCCCTCATCCCTCTCCACACAAATATTTTGAAAGAACAGAGATGCATATTTTGCTAGCCTGCAGGGAGAATTGTTCTGGTTTTTATCATTAATACTATCTATCTAAAATTCAACCTAAAATAATTTCAGATTAGTGTGAATTCTTCTCTTAGAGCAGAAATAATTGTGTGTGGTGCCTTCTGGAAAACAAATAAGATGATTTCAGCCTCTTGGGAAGACATACAAGAGCTTCACAGAAGAATCTTTTCTATGGAATGTCATATAATTCCCACTAGATGCTTCATTTCCTCAAAAAATCTCATCGTTATTTTTCTTTTTGTTCAGTAAACATCTTTCATTTAACTACCATAAAAAAATCCAAACTCAGAGAGCTTACTTTTTCATAAAACATATGAAATGTATTTTTCCTTTTCTGGATCATGCTTCTGATTCACCTGAAAGACACACTAACGTTGATGAATGAAGGAGAATTATCTATCAGGTTTCTGCAAGACCCAGTGAACAGGAAAATGCTGAAAGATAATATATGGATAAGAAATACTTCATTTTATAATTTAGTTTATCCATTGTAACACTATAAACTCCATAGACTGTAATACTGCCGGAAAAAAATCAAACATAGAATGAAAGCAAAACATTTGTAGCTCTATCCTTTGAGAACTCAGAAGAATATGAAGAAGTACTTCATAGAGACATTAATGAAATTATGGCAGGAGGGGGAGAAAACAGCTCAGGAACATTAGCAGAAAGATTGAAGGAAGAAAGGCGGAGAATAGATCTCACAAGTAGATACAGTGAAGGAAGATAAAATGAAGACTGATGTCTTCATACTCCCATTTTTTATATTGAAAAATGTTTTTAGTCATAAAATTGAGACTTAGTGAAAATTAAATAGCTTTAAAAGACATTTAAAATTTCTTTTCCAAAAGTATCAGCACTTCTGGAGCACATTGTCATCGTTGAGAGGAATATTTCATTTCAAAATTCAAAATTATTTTGCACTTCAGAATTTCAAGTTCATTTTTTTTAAGCATGTGATCAACCAAAGTGTATAGCAGAAACTGTAAGATGTCTGCAACATTACTTTTTGATCACAATTTTCTCTTTGAGCATTCCTAAAGTTCTTCATAACTAACTCTAGAATTACTAGAGTGGAATTACTAGAGTAAGTGCTAAACTTGTGAAAACTTTCATTTTTTTTTTTAACAATTCTATTTCTCAAAAACATAGAGTATTAACTACAGTTGACTCTGTTTTAGCTGATGGTTGAAGTAAAAAGGATCATTTTCAGGTAATATTTTAATAAGTTTGCTGAAAACAGCAAGCGTAAGTGTGGCCCCAAGAATAAACAGCAAACAGTTTGCATCGTAGAAGAGCCATAAATTAGGATAAAAATTCAATTATCATAAGATTTCTTAAATATAATAGGTTTCAAATATGTGAGCTGCTCTTTTTAGAGCTCTACACTTTTTCAGAGCCAGGGTCTTCATGTGGGTGAGAAATATTTCAATTGTCTGTATTGTTCAGTTTCTGGTAGAGTTTGACTATTATTTTTTTCTTTTGTAAATCTGGTTTTATAATCCATTAAAATACTGGAGACATGTTCTACATACATAGAAAAGTGTCATATCAGAAAATATATACCAAAGAGTTTTATAACACTCTTCCTTTGTGAATGCAGATAACTGCTTCTCCTGCAGTCATTTTTTAGAACAGATATATCACAGCAGATGTTGTAGCAAGGATTATTTGGAGAGTTACAGGGGAGAAAAGTTGTGGGTGTAGCATGTGGAAAGTAAATCCCTGAGAAGGTTGTTCATTTAAGTACTGTGAAGCAAAATGGCAGGAAGTTCTAGGAGCATGACCTGCTATCTCAAGAAGAGGACAGAGAGAGAAGAGACAAGATACTAATTCAAGTATTAAGGACAGTTAATGCACATATGTAACTGAGGTAGCTGAACACTGAAGATTTTAGCCATTTAAAGTCACACTTTGCATACATATTTTCTCTTTTTAAGTTCAACTATAAATGTTGATGTATCATCCAAATAATAGGTCTAACACGGGACACTATGGACCTGATTAAGCAAAACATCTCATTTTAGAACATCTTTAATTGATTTCTCCCATGTTGTCAGTGCATAAAGGCTCATTTTTTCCTTAGTTGTTCTGTTCATCCAAAGTCATTAACTGCAATTACACCTGTTTGTTTATCAATATTTCAGAGTTCATGTTTTCAGCTTCTGTGTTCTGAACCTCAAGTTACTCCCATCCTCCCTTCCAATATGGCTGTAAATATTTACTGAACACATGGTCAAGCTGAGCAGGCACAAATGGTCACTTGACTTCAGCATCTGTTACCTTTCTGAGAACTATATAGCTCAGGAGGCATCTTCACTCTCTCCTGCTACCATTTTTCTTTCTTTTGCTTTTAGCAACATTATGTTATTGTAATTGGAAGCTGAAACTAAAAAAAAGAGATTAATATACATAAAAAAAAGAGAAATATATGCTTTCAGACATTTAAACTCTGTGTTTGCTAATGCACAATCATTTTTCCTTTAATGCCACTGTTAATATCAATCACATCTTATTTTCTTGTTGAGTTGAATATTAGGGCATGACTCTTTTTTCATTATCTGCTTTTCTGTCTTTTATCCAGAATTTTATCTCAACTGATACTCAATACAGCAGTTCTGTTTTGAGTAGTACTCTATTTAAGCAAAGTTTTTGCCATGTCACAAGCCTCAGATTTTGAGAATGTCCTTGAACTCAAATGTGATCAAAAAATTAAAAATCACAAATATTTTATGAACAGATTATTTGAAAATACTCATTAAAAAATGTTTTGGAAACCTAAAAAGACATTTTAATATGGAATATTGCTTTGAATACAGAATGGAAACTTTTTCAAGACTGTCCAAACAGACAATGGATTCAGAGTGTAGTGGGTCAAAATGGTGAGGAGAAAGCACATCTTCCAAAGACTTTTCTGAAACCTCTTTTGCCTCATTTGAACTTTGGTTTGCAAACGCTCCTCCAGCAAGTGTTTTAACCAGTTCTACTGTTAAAAGAACAGAAAGAGAAGGAAACTCACTTAAGAAGGGCTGCTTCTCTAGACTCCCTTGGAGAAAATAAAAATGTTTTTTTAAAAATTTTTTGAAGAGACCTGGAGCATCTCTCCCCATCCTGGTCCCCTCCAGGAGCATGTCTACCTGGCTACCTTTCTGAAACATGCTGTTGCAGGGGCACCCTGTGCCTCTGGCAGGATGATGCAGTACATGGTGGTAGCTCCTAACATCTCACATCCCATGAAGCACTAAATTAATGCAAGGTTGAAACCCCTTAGCATATGATGCCATAGCACATGATCGCTGCACCACGGTGCTTGTAAAGAAAAGTCCTGCAGTCGACAGGACTGTGTTTCAGCTATCTGCTGGACAGTTTGGATCCAGAGCCTGCTGAAATTGGTGGGAATAGGGTCGCGCATGCATGGCATGTCATGCAGATTCACACTGCCTTCCAGGTGTTCACTGGGGTTAGTAACCTACAGATCATCACAGCTCCAACTCCAAGCTTGGCTTTTGAAAAAGGGTGAGTTATTTCCCCATTTAAAAGTTCTTAAATCTAGATATTTCTGTATTAACATGTAGAGTCATCTTTCACCAGTTTCCATCAGTATAAGGCTGTATGCACTGACTGTCCTCTTCTACTTCAGCTCATTGCTTACACAGAGTTTATCTGTCTCTGAAGAATGATATTATTATAATAGCCCTGCCGGAAACTTATTGTGGTGTTTTTCCATCCAGAGAGAAGCTAAGACAAATTGTTGAACTGCAATTCAACAATTTTGAAGAGCAGAGATGTGCATACATAGAATTGCTGCTGGCAAATGTTCCATGGGAAAACACTGCTGCCAAGCAAGTTGTACTCACTAGAGAGATGCAACTGGTGGCAAGTTAAGACATATTTACTAACAGTGTGAAGGGGAGCAATTTGGTTGATGGGGGCCTGTAGAAAGCTAAGTAGTGACTATTGTGGAGTGGTGGATAGGGATCAAGAAAGAGCCCAGGCTTGAGTTCAGAATATTTGCACAATTTGTCATTAACACTTGCAACAATGATTGTTAACAATAGTGTTTTATTATATTATTGATATTTGATCAAACCTAGCTAACTGTTAATCAGTTCAGAAAACACTGCTTGTTTTCTGAAAACTTTTCATGTATTATTTGAGACCTAAACTGTATAAGCTGAAATTAAATAAATAATAAATATTTTTATTAAGATTTAAAAATTAAAAATTAATTCTCATAGCTTGAACTTATCATTTTGATGTTGTAGACAGCTTTACTAGGCATAGTAAATATTGCAGCCCAACTTTTTGCAATTCGATAGTCTGTTTTCTAAACTGAGAATGCTAGCTTCCGGCATCGTGATCCCTTTACTAGATTTAACATCACTGAGAAGTGGATGGCTGTACATAAAATTGTACAACTGACAGGCAGTAATTGGCAAGTTTTTAGAGAGAATTTATGACCAATAGAGAAATATTTCCCCACTCCTCCAATCCTTTGTTGTTTCA
Organism: Crypturellus undulatus; assembly: GCA_013389825.1. Lineage (NCBI taxonomy): Eukaryota > Metazoa > Chordata > Aves > Tinamiformes > Tinamidae > Crypturellus > Crypturellus undulatus. The sequence goes on along the minus strand of VWPW01008663.1, from coordinate 82,512 downwards.
TGTCTGCAATTTCTAATGAAGAAAAAGACCTGTGACATTTTTTTCTTCTCATGTCTTCCTCTATTTAGAAATTAATGTACCTTTTGAATAATAATAATAATAATAATAATGCGATAATAAACCACTTTTTCTTTCCTGTGATAATCAGAGAAGAACAAACATAGAAGATATATTTCAGTTTAACAGTCATCCATAAATAACCATTTTATTGATTCCTTCACCCATTGTGGATTCCAATACTGAAAATTAGAAATTCTTTTTGTAACAATGCAACAATGGTTGATTAGCTTCATCTGTCCATGAAAGTCTCAATTCTACCATAATTGATTTACTTCTAAATCCACTGAAATGAAGAATCAGTCTTCTCCCTAAAAGAGGATTGGATTTTCAAAATATATTTTTAGAAAAAATACATCCTTATAAAAGTAAAATAATTAAAGTACATTTTTATTAAAAATATATCTGTAATAGGAGTATTTTTTCTAAATTAAAAAAATCAAAAATCCAAACAAACAAAACAACTGTGAATGTGACTTAAAAGTGAAGAGCAAGAATCTGTTTCTACTGATCTGTACTTTAGACTCTTACTACATAATCTGGTTTCCAGGGAAGATTTAAAAATGAGTGCTAGGCACAGCCAATTCTAACTGATACACAAGTCTGTGGCTTCTGTTTCCTAGAAGTTCACAAATACATTAATCTGTGTAAGAGCTTTTTGTTGTAAGAAATAGAGACTTCATAATATTCACAAGAACATTTTATTCAGAAAGACACTTAAAATAGCAATCATGTATCTGTGTTAGCGTCCTAGTCACTAGTAGCCAGATGACTTTCCTAGCAAAAAAATATTGGGACTGCTTCTTTGACTAGAAAAATATAAATTTCTCTGACTTCAGTATCATTGCATTGATAAATAACTTGGTGTTGGTCTATAATTTCAGCCAGATAAATACCTAAAATTTCAAAGTATAACTATATAGTAGAGACAAATTGACTAGGTATTCATTAAAAGACATGTTAACTAGAAGCACTCAACATGTAAAACACTTGAACTGAAGAATTTAACTAATTTAAGTATTAAGGAAAAGAAATATTACTTAAAATTGACCATTTATCTTACATATAGAAAAAAATGAATTTTTCAATATAGAAAATAAATTAGATAAATTAGATAAATTGCCAGTTTAACAAGATCTATTCCTATGAGTACTGTTTAGACAAATACCTGGACAAATAGTAGATACAATTAACTACAAAATATAATTCTGAGAAATAAGGCCAAGAAAGAGAAGTAATTTATTTTCCAATAACTTATCACATAGAATGCACTGAACTTATATTACCTTCCAAGCCATGGGCATTCAGTTTAAAAAGGAAATATTTAAAGTTGCCAAGCAACAGTGTCTTTGTTTATCATATTGCTTATGAAATGAAAACACTGGAAGGGGAAAATGGAGCAAAGGAACATGCAAAAATGTAATTTATTTCACATTCTAAGTAATAAAACTTTTGATTACAGAAAATAAATTAACAAACATTCTTGATAGCAACTTGATTTATGCTTTGGTGGCCTTTTTCTTTACACATTGAAGTTCATTTTTTTGACTTTGTTTGCTAAATCTGTCCATGCAAAAGGATATGGCTAAATAAAACAAGAAACAACAGAATAGGTTTGTTACAGAACAAAATTTCTGAAAAAATGTTTACACTAAAAGAGCATTCCATATGTGGATCTGGACATAGACTGATAGCAACATGTAATATCCACTGATATCGTAAAAACACATAAGCATATAGACTTGATTGTCCAAATGAACTTATTTTATCTCACATTCACATCTTATAAAAGGGGCAGGACAAATTCCTCACTGCTTCCAAACTCCAATTGTTTGGTTATGAAGAACTGGATTGGTGACAGAATATAAGGAAACTGCATAAAGCCCTCCAGTTGTGTATCAGCTTAGCCTTGTTGTAAAGTTCTGCTCCTCTCCCAGAGCTGCCTGGACAATTGCTGAGCTTAACATGGTCCTCTCTGAAATGTCCCTCTTGTGCCAGACAGAGGTAGTGGGTGGGTGGGCAGGAGGGAAGCAGGCTAGTGTGCTCCGTACGGAGGAGAATCTCATGGAGAGTCTCTGTTGGTGAGGTGCCACCTCAGACCACCTTCATTAGGAGAAAGAGAGCAGAAGCCAAGGCATGTTGACATTTGTCCTATCATTAGCTAGAGTTTTCCTACTGAGATATCAAACCCTCAATTTGTCTTGAAATCATATGTGCTTCTCTTTCACAGCCTTTTTTTTCTTTTTTTTCCTCCATTGAGAGCAAATGAGGCCAAGATTTTTGTATTCGGGGAAATGAGGTAATATCAACAGCCAGGAATAATGCTGGCATCTTCCAAAGCATCTGACCCCAGTCACCAGCTGGCATTTTGAACTTTCTCTGGGAACACTGCTGAAGGGGCTGACCAAGTCGCACATCAAACACCACCGAAGTATCACCCAAAGCATCTGTCTTGATCTTTCACTGCTAAATGAAATGCTCCATGTTACTCTTTTTTCAGGAAGATATTAATTAATCTGATTAATATACATCAAAATTCATGGTCCTATGAAGATCTAGGGGTTTTTGCTGTGATTTTTTTTTTCATTTTCCCTTTACTCTTTTTCTTTTTTTTTTAATCAAAGTGAGATTGTACCTCAGCTGCTGCAAATGCTACCATGTATAAATGCACACACAGAAGCACAATGGAGATGCTGGCACTCTGTTTTATCTCATACTGTCTCTCTCTATTATGGATTCCCCCAGATACTTTCATCTCAAACTGCCTAATGCAGTTATCCTTCGAAAATCGGCCCAAGTTTTTGGGTTTCTGTATTTCAGCTATGTTTGATTTAAACAAAGCAAATTTTATAGTGAAACAAATCTTTATAAAATAAACAACCTAAAAGGATTTTTTCAGGCCTTTTATAAACCTCTATATCATTCTTAAAGGAAAGAGAAAAATTAAGGCTGACATACTGATTATCTCTAAACTGATGTTAGTGTTTGTTTGTTTGTTTGTTTTCTGTATATCTGTTAAACGAATGGAAATACATTTTTGATCAGCTAACTGAACTTTCAAATTTACTATTAATGGAGTATTTTATCAATTCTCTCTTATTATGTAAATATAACAAACAGCTTTCTGACTTTAGGACCTTTTTCATGTGCATTTGTGCACATGAAATTTGAGCACTTTTTTAAAGAAATTTGGTTCATATACTTTTGAGCTTTTTGAATAAATTCTATAGTTTGAACTCATGACAAGCTATTTCAAACAGAACTCAGTTAACCTGGGAGATATTTGTGAAGGTAATCAGTGACTATAAAAATAAAGATGTGCACTGAAGATAAAACAAATAGACTTTAAAGTGCTTCTTTTACAAATGGAAAATAAAATTGTGATCTAGTATTTTGGCTTTTGTGATCTAGTATTTTGGATTTTTTTTGCAAAAAAGCAGTGAGGATTTGGCAATGATCTTGAAATTACAGAAGAGTGAGTAATACGCAAGGTGTAATTTTAATCTCCTCCGTGACTATGTGTAGTAGTTAACTTTTTCTCAAAACTAGGACTGTAATATGCAATAACTAGAAAAATCTGCTGTTAAAGTTATCTTTCACAGCATTCCTCTATGGGGACCAAGTACCTCCAAAAACATACAGAAGGCCCTGAACTTGCATAAATATTAACAGATAACAAGATAAGAAGACTTTATAGAAGTAGGCCCTTAATTTTGAAGTTGGCTGTGTGGGAGATGTATTGAGAAGTTTTTTACCTATCTCAAAGAATATTAAGAGTTTGTCATGTAAAACCGTACTGTGAGAATTATAAAGCAGACAAAGTACCAGGAGGAATTACAGATCTGATCTCTTACAACTCCCACTGGCATTCAGTAGCCATTTTCACAGCTTTAGTCACAGTTTACTGAAGAACTAGGAAGAAAACATTGCAAGGTTTTTATATTGGTATTCAAGATTGCAGAAAAAAAATCCTCCTGAACTCTAAAAATTAGAAATTCACAAAGAAGAATCAGATAAAGCTATATAAAAGAGTGTTTATTTTGCAAAATAGTTGTATTGAGCTACTCTCCATTTTGACCTAGCCCCCAACTACAAATGTAGAGGCAAGCAAGCATTAGAAAATGAGAAAAGAGAAACGGATTTAAGGCAATCCCGTTCATCATAAAGGATGTAGCAAGTCCTCTTTCCCTGAACACAACAGGTATCAGTCATCAAGGACACTCGTTTGCTCACAGTTAGAAACCTCTTTACCAGTCAGTATGGATTCCCATGTACTCTCAGCAGCTTTTCCATTTGTTTAACTACACACACATTTGTGTTTAACTACACTCTTGACTTTTTGCTCTTTCTTTGTTTGTACTTGTTGGCATTATAAAAAAAAAAAAAAATCCCGTTTTTTTCTCCCTCCACCTTGCCCAGAGCATACTTGGTGAATCACAACTCTGCAAATCCTCATTCAGTCCTGAGCAGTCTGGCTTATCTGGCTTGGAAAGTAATATGCAACCTTTTCCACCTGGAAGCCTCTTTCGTTTCAGCTGCAAAAAAGCTGATAAGTAATAGCAATACCTGCCAAACCACTTAAAACTGCATAAAATGATCCACTGAGGGCAAATGTTTAATCTCATCCTTACTATTTGAAATATTTCCCCAATTCTACCGAAAGAGAACAGAACTGGGCTCAGAGAACATCTACTTCTCCTCACCCTATATCTGAAGTAGCAAACTATTATGAGTGGCCTATTGTGACCTAAATAAATTCACACTTTAAAAGATATAACAATAATATTTTACTACAATAATAATAATCTTCTTGTTATAATATTTAATATATCATGACAACAGCCATTTTGAACTTTCTTGTGATTTATTTGATGGCCCTTTTATGTTTTCACTGTAAATAGGATCAAACAATTGTGGACCCATGCTGTCCACATCACTCACAACTTTCCACCTTTATAAGGAAATGCATATACTCCTCTCAATTAGACTGAATGGTTTTATACAATTCTTATTTATACATAGACAACCTTATTACCTTACTCTGAACCTTTTGCATTTCTAATACAACCTGGATGAAGGGAGGGAACCAGATAAGAAACTGCACAGCACCCAAAAAGCAACATATACAAGAACATTGCTTTTTTCTTAGATTTTATCTCCATTCTTTTCCTACTAATTTCTAGAATTTCTTTTTTTGCTCTTACAACTGAGACTAATTCTAGTCAGATGACAACAAATGACAGCACTTAGTTGACTTTTCAAGGAACTATTTATCATAGATCTCTAATAATAATCTCTCAGTAATAACAGTTAAGTTAAAACCCACTGTCTTACATGTGAAGCTCAAATATTTTGGCAGAAAGTTGCAAGAAAATTAATCTAAAATTTCAGCATTCAGATTTTACAATTCCAACATGAAAAAATTTACTAAACGTTTTCTGCTTTATCGAGCTCCAGCCCATATATAATTAAAGCTATATGAAGCAACAAAAACTGCAGAATCACTTTTCTTCAGTTCATGGAAGTCACTTGGCTTTTATCTTTTTCCAATCATAGAATCATAGAATGCCTAAGGTTGGAAGGGACCTCTAGAGGTCATCTAGTCCAACCCCCCTGCACACGCAGGGCCACCTAGAGCACCTGGCACAGGGCTGCATCCAAGTGGGTCTTGAAGATCTCCAGAGAAGGAGACTCCACAACCTCTCTGGGCAGCCTGTTCCAGTGCTCTGTCATCCTCACTGTCAAGAAATCTTTCCTTAAGTTCCCGTGGAACTTCTGGTGCTTCAATTTGTGGCCATTTTCTCTGGTTCTGTCAGTGACCACCAGTGAGAAGGGGCCAGCCCCATCCTCCTCACTGCCTCCCTTGAGGTACTTGTACACACTGATCAGGTCCCCTCTCAGCCTTCTCTTCTCCAGGCTGAACAGGTCCAGCTCCCTCAGCCTCTCCTCATAGGGCAGATGTTCCAGGCTGTTGCAGAATGATGCAAGGATCGGGGACATGGATTCTGTGTGAACAACCAAGGCCTTGGATTTTAGGCCCTTAGCATAAGTAACGTAGGCTCTTAGCACAAGTTAGGCCCGCGGGGCTTCTGTCCCGTGAGAAACTGTAGCACACTCCAAGATTAGGGAGAGAAGCAGTCTCATGAGAAACTGCAGCATGATCCAAAATTAGGTGGGGAAGCAGTCTCATGAGAAACTGCGGCACAGTCCAAGATTAGGTGGGAAAACAATGCTGAGACTGTGCAAACACCAGGTGTGATACAGGGAATAAGTAGGGGAATATAAATAGTTAACCAATGGTATAGGAGGGTATAAGTAGCTTACAAATGGTTAACCAATAGTGTAAGAACGTGTGGCTTTGCAAGCAATTGTAAAAGTATATAATGCTTATGCGCAGTAAAATAAATGAAGTCTTGCCTTATTACTCAAATTGAGTCAGCCGCAATTCTTCCCCGCACCCTCCCACTTGGCCGACGGGCTGACCCTGAGACTCAAGATAACGGCACGGCTCAGGAGAATAGCAGCGCGGCAGGTTTCCAGATTCGGACAACTTGGAGAAGAACACCAGCCGGCAACCTTGAGACTTAGGGAGAAGAGCAGCTGGCAGATTCACCGCCGCAGTGAGCAAGTGAGTAAACTCCGAGCGTAGTGCAATTAGTAGTCCTGAGCCTCAGTATCTCGCACGCATGAAACGGACTGAAACGAGCACGCTGCAGCCGCGCGCCACGGATGGGATAAAAGCGCGCGGCACCAGGCCTCTGATCATCCTCGTGGCCCTGCGCCCTGCGCCCTCTCCAGCAGCTCCACATCCCTCTTGTACTGGGGGACCCAGAACTAGACACAGTACTCCAGATGTGGCCTCACCAGGGCCGAGTAGAGGGGCCGAGACCTCCCTCGACCTGCTGGAGATGCTCCTCTTAATGCATCCCAGGACCCCATTGGCCTTCTTGGCCACGAGGGCACACTGCTGCCTCATGGTCAACCTGTCGTCCACCATGACGCCCAGGTCCTTCTCTGCAGAGCTGCTCTCCAGCAGGTCGGTCCCCAGCCTGTACTGGTGTCTGGGGTTATTTCTCCCCAGGTGCAGGACCGTGCACTTGGCCTTGTTGAATTTCATGAGGTTTTTGACTGCCCAGTTGTCTAGTCTGTCCAGGTCCCTCATTAAAAAAAGCCTATATATATGTGTAAATTATCTAAACTTGCTTCTTCATTGATCTAGCTAATGTAAGCAGGCAGGTAGACCACTTCATATACTGTACATGGATGACAATCTTTTTTTTTCAAGGATTTTTTCAAGGTTTTTTCAAGAAAATCTTTTAATAACAAGCAGATGCATATAAAGAGTTGAGTGCCATCTTATGGTTCCTTGGTTCCCTGTTCCCGAGAGAAATCCCAAGAGAAAATTTTGAGGTAAGATTCTTTTTTGTTACCAATATTACTTGTTAGAAAAATATCTTACCATCAAAGCCCCTACTCTGAGTTTAGCCAGCACATGGAATTATATGAATTGTGTTTTCTATTCATATATTTTGTGCCTTTTTAGCTGGAAATGTGTTTGTTGCCCAAATGCAATTTATCCCTCATTACCAGGATGAATATAACAAAAAAGCAAACAAACTTTTCCACTTCATACATTTTGTTGGCTGCATTTAACATTTACATACATGGAATATTAGCACAAGGGATAAAAAGTAATTATATACTAATGCTTTGCAAAGTGGAAAGACAATATCTTCAGCATCACTCCACACTGCATTTCAAATGATACATTTTAGGTGATTTATGCTAATTTCCATCATTTACAGAACATAATGATACAAATCAGTTAGCATGCAGCAAAACAACTTCTAAGTGTTCAGGACTATGGAGAACACGATAATGGTCTCATTAACTGTATGTTAAGAATTGAATTTCCATTTCTAGATGAAACTGTTCTTGCTCTGTTCATGATCCACAATCCATGGGTTATATAAAAGCAACTGTTCAGCTCCCTTTCCTTCTTTCAATGACCTCACTGAGACTAGCCAAAACCGCAAAGAAAAGATCAGCTATACTTATCTTACCTGAAGTGGCCTTATTGTCTGCCTTCTGGTTGGTATTATCTTGAGAAGGAATGGCAATATCCAACTTAATTTCTTATGCTTAGGAGTCCTAAGCATATACAGAGTTCATAGTTTAAGCCTTTGATATATTGAAAGGAGACAGCAATAACACACTGAATGTTTGCCTTTCAATTTGACATTACAGTGAGAAGGATAATAAACTCTGTTCATAACTATAAGTATACCTAAAGCAAGCAAAAACCCCTCGTTTGAAGTACACGTATGATGGGAAGTATTAGGAGAAAAAGGTCAACTGGCTGTCCAAAGTCCATCAAAAAGGCTAGTTATGCCAAACAGTACAGCAAAGATATGCCTGAATCAATAGCAAGAAGCTTTTCTATTTCTTTCCCTTCTCCTACTTTTTCCTTTATTTTTTCTTTTAAGTGGTAATTTGGGCTATAAAATTGAAAAGAATAATGGCACGATGAATAGTACCAAACTTGTTTCATAGAATCATAGAATGCTTAAGGTTGGAAGGACCTCTAGAGGTCATCTAGTCCAACCCCGCTGCACACGCAGGACCACCTAGAGCACGTGGCACAGGGCTGTGTCCAAGAAAATTTTGAAGATCTCCAGAGAAGGACACACCACAACCTCTCTGGGCAGCCTGTTCCAGTGCTCTGTCACCCTCACTGTTGTTAAGAAATTTTTATTAAGTTCCTGCGGACTTTTAGTTTGTGGCCATTTCCTCTAGTTCTGTCAGTGACCACCAGTGAAATGAGGCCGGTCCCATCCTCCTCACTACCTCCCTTGAGGTACTTGTACACACTGATCAGGTCCCCTCTCAGCCTTCTCTTCTCCAGGCTGAACAGGCCCAGCTCCCTCAGCCTCTCCTCATAGGGCAAATGTTCCAGGCCTCTGATCATCCTCGTGGCCCTGCGCTGGACTCTCTCCAGCAGCTCCACATCCCTCTTGTACTGGGGGGTCCAGAACTGGACACAGTACTCCAGATGTGGGCTCACCAGGGCTGAGTAGAGGGGTAAGATCACCTCCCTCAACCTGCTGGAGATGCTGCTCTTAATGCACCCCAGGATCTGACTGGCCTTCCTGGCCACGAGGGCATGCTGCTGCCTCATGGTCAACCTGTTGTCCACCATGACGCCCAGGTCCTTTTCTGCAGAGCTGCTCGGCAGTAGGTCAGTCCCCAGCCTGTACTGGTGTTACCTGGTTAAAGTTATCTGGGGTTAAAGTTTCAAGTTATCCTAAAGTATATCAGCCTCATCTAAATACACTGACACAGTGCTGTACAGTTGCTGATCTATAACTGTAGATATTTCTCAATTATGTAAAACCCTAAACTTTGATTTATTAAGGGAACTTCAATTTGTTAAGGGATTTATTAATAATCCAATATAATAAATCAGTAATCTAGAATGCACACTATAAATTCAATAACTGTAAAATTTTTCAACTCTGTCTTCTGAGCAGTTAGTTAATACCCTAGGACTATAAGAACATCTGCTGTGGTTATTATAAACTTACAAGCCTAACTTAACTGACAGGCATTTTGATATGCAATGTTTATCTTGAATATAGGTACCTTCGCATGTGCCTGCATCAGGAGAGTAGCAATTACCCAAGAATATCCTATCAATATTTTATCTGATATGCTGTGATAGTGATCAACACTGATATAAAGGTAAAACTAGAAGAACAAACAAAACAAAACAAATAAAAAATACAAGTTTTAGCAACAAGCAAATTTCTAACTGATGTCTTTTTATGAAAAAAAAGGAAATGCACAGACTAAAAATATTAGGTTTCTGTAAACAATAAATACTATTGCACTGCAGAAATTGAACATATTGCAGTGTAAGAGAGCTGAAGCATCCTCCAGCAATCCTATAAAAGATTATTTTCCTAAATAACATCCAAAGAAACACCAAAGATTTAGTGTCAGGAGAGCTTACAGACTTAGCAATATATGTATGAACATCCACTGATGTTAAAAAAGGGGGGGGATATTTAGATGGTACCAGTAGGAAAGAATGTTGTTTTACTCAAATTATGTTCAAGTTGTTCATGAGCATCATAAATACTGGACAAATAAAGGACAGCCATGTACCTATTTATCCTGTTATTAGTCAAAAATCTTGAGGGAAAATATAACAGAGCTACAGAGTGCATTATCCCATCAGAGCTCTTGGAATATGCTTGTGTTTTTCTTAACTCCTTTTCCTTAAATCACTTTTACACAAATAGAAATCCACAGAGGGTTTCTCTTTAAGCCTCTGAAGCCATGTAAAATTTTAGTATCTACAAATGCTCTGTCAAGGAGTTCTAAAGTTTAACCCCATTTTCAATTAAAAAAAAAACTTATTCCTTCTATTTGTTTTGAACCTACCATCAGGTGGGTTCATGCTTTCAGATGACATTATCTATTTCTTGTATCAGAAGAGAAAGTTTTTTTCCCTATTTACATTCTGCAACCTCTCATGATTTTACAGACTTCTATTATATACACTCTCAGTCATAACTTCACTGCTGATCACCATGAAAACTGACCATTTATCTTCACCCTCACTTTTCTGTCTTTTAACGGTTTATTTATTATTTATGAAAGATATTCCTTCTTATCTCCTGGCTTCTGGAAAACCAGGTAAACTGCATAATCAAATTACTCTTCTCTAAATGTTTATGAGTTTCGTTAGAGAACTCCAACAGCTTTGTAAGGTATAACATTGCTTTAAATATTATCTTGACTGTTGTCTAATCTATCACATATATATACTACCTTCTGTTTACTTTTTTTCTACATTTCTTTTTTTTTTTCTGTTTTTTTCTCCTCGGGAAAGACAGCAGCATTACTGAGGCAGTCACTGTCCAGATATCACCGGGAATGTGATGGATATTAAAGCAGGCTGACAATATGTTTTGCCAATCGACGGGGAGTGGGGGCGAGGGTGAGTTGAGAGCGAAGGGACTGACGGAAAGAACCAGACACCAAGGGAAAGAACAGCCATATTTACCATTAACATCAAATAATACAGAAATGAAATGATACACCTAACAAAACAATAAGCTTACTGTGTGCTGGGTTTTAACAAAAGACAAAATAAGCAAGGTAATGCACTTAACCATTACTAGAAGAGCAAGAGAACAGTGATTAAGAAAAAGATACATCACCAATTGCCTAAACACGTTACCATCATCCAAATCTGCAGTCGCTGGGGAGCCCCTGTTATAGAAAGGATTTGGAGAGCCTTCCCAGCAACCGGGAGGTCTTACACAATGCGTCCACCAATAAGTGAGGTCTTCAAAATTTCTGTAAGAGGGTCCAGCTTTTATTAAACCAAATCAGAAAAGCTTGCATTTTCTTTTGGTAGCAGTAACATCCAGTATGTCCTACTGTCCTACTTTCCTTATCATCCCGGGCCGGGACCTGGCTAGAGACCTGGCTTTGGATGGGAAAGTTTCCTTCAAGGCCAAAGGCACTTGCATGAGAACCTACAAAAGTTACAATTTAATAAGCCTACGTGCAGAGTGGCATAAGCAGTCTACCAGGCCTATGTGTGAGTTAGCATAAGCAATTTACAGATGAGTTCCGTGTACTTCTACAAAGACAGAGACATATTCAGCTGTAAGTCAACTCTAACTTAGGACTGTGGTTCAGGTCCTAGCACTACACAATACCAACCCCCACCTTCTTTATCTTAAATATATCAGTTTATTTTGCTTTGCTTAGTTAAAGTGGAGATCTGTCTATCTACTGCAACAGAGAATCGAGACTGCTGTCTGTTCATTGTTCATCATTTGTAAATGTACAAATATATTCCAAATTGTTTTAGTAACATCTAGAAGACACTAATGGCAGAAGATATTTATGCCTTAATAAGGTCAAATGAATTCAGAGATGAAGAAAGAATTAGATATTAAATATTAGATATTAAATACGCGGAAATGATATATTCTATATTTAAATTTATATTATATACCTAGATAACTTCTAGTTGATAGTTTTCAATTTAATCTGCTAGGACATCTTTGTAAATACCATTTAAAATGTATTTAAGAATGTGGGAGAGGGGTAGTGTGCTTTTTTAGATCTTTAGCGGGATCTAACACTGAGGTTTACTCTAATATAAAGGTTATAAGAAGCAAAGTAATCATTACAGCATCAGAACTGACTTTCTGAAGCCAGTGTCTTCCAGTGTGTAAAACCTTACAGGAGTATAAACTTCTGTCTCGTTGCCTTATCTGAGTTGTATGTGTGAACAGGTGCTCTATCAGAAAATGAATACTGAAGGAGTACTGAGAATTGCAAGGTGCTTAAACCATAGTCTCAATAATAGTTAAACACAAAATAAATCTTATTATTTCTTGGAACAGTGTCTTTCTTGAACAATTAGTAAAAAGTTTATTCTCATTGCACTGGTAATCAAAGTATTGTGAGAACAAATAGCAATAATAAATTCAGAGAGGCAAACTTAAGCTGTTACTGTCATCATCTACTTTTGGATACAAATTGCCACCATTTGAAATATTTGGGGATAATAAAGTAGTTTCTATGAACATTTTCATTTTAAACTGAAAAAAAAATAAAAATTTGGCAATTAAATGCTAAAATGTCTCATAGGTCTCATAGGTCAGTCCATCCATCCTTAGGGACAGGGGAAAGCCAAGTTTTAGCTCTGAAAGTAGGCCCTGAATTGTACCATGTTATAGAAGTCATCTCAGTGCAAAATAAGCTGTCCAGAAAACTTAAACATTCTTGAGATAACTTTTTTTTGTTTGCTTCTCAGTAAGTGTGTTGTTGGTTGTATGTCAATTTCTATGGCCACTTCACACCTAAAGAAATGGATAAATACCTGCAAACAAATCTCTACTTAGAAAAAATCATATTGTTATTAGACAATCTAGGCAGTATGCAAACACAAATTGCTCATGGGACAAAGTCTTTGACTATAAGAGGGAGAAAAGGGCATTTTTTTTTCTTGCATCTTTTCTTATTCTTGCCATTTGCACCACAGGTGAGTTTAACCAAAGAGCTAGTATGCAGAAAGTAGGAAGTTAGTGTTGGTGAAATTTTGAGCACATGCTAATTTTTTAGGACGGAATATGAAGCTGACAAGCACAAAACTCCAAAAGCAAAAACTCTCCAGATTTTTAATGACACTTCTTTGGAAAGTCAGTTTGTAAATTAATGCATCATACACACTAATTCACCTGACCATCTTTCCTAGTGTGAGTTTGAGGCTGGCGTCATTGCTTATGGAATGAAGCTCTTGTTCCCAACTTTCTACAAAATATCCCTTAAAATATTCCTTGAATATATGTCAGGTAGAACAAGTTCGTTCATTATAACCTGAAGTAGTGGTCAATAGAAGGCTCATGAGAAAAAAAATTCATGACTTCCTAGGCCTGCAAAAGAAAACTCTTTCTACTGTTTCTGTGCAACTGCACAGTTTAAACAAAACACAACTGCAGTCTTTAACTGCTAACTTTTCCGATTCTCTCTTGAAACAACATTATTTGGTGTTAGTCTTAAAGTCTTCTACTGCCAAATAATAATGTGAACAATCACACTATTATTTTTTATAAAAATAATAGCTTAAACTTGAAAGGTTAAATAACAGCTTAAACTTAAAAGGTTTAAAACTTAAAAGGTTTAAAAACAATGAAGACATGAAAAGAAATAATTTTTGTTACTTGCTCTTTAAATTGAAGTTTCTGAGCACTTGAAGTCATCAGTACTAGATAAGTTTACTATCTTTTACATTCAGTGTAAGTCATAATATAATTATGGAAAAAGCACATCTGAGGGTTCAACAAATGCTTTAAACTGGTTAATATAGTTACCACAAATTAATATCTTTGAAAAATTAGGCATACGGCGCTAGTTTTTTAAAGTTTATTGCTGAGAATCTAAGTAATGTCTGACTGCCAAACCTGAATCAAAATTGAAGTTTTAGGCCTTTAATACAAGGACTTGGCTCTCTGAAGATCTTAGTCCCAAGGAAAATTGCAAGCCTGCCACTAGATGCTCATATTAACATCAGTCCTTCTCACATTCAATCCTCTCACCTGATATTTTGTGCTTGTGGCTGAGCAGCAGGGAGATAGATGGAATTTATTTGCAGTTGCACAGCTGGGACACATCCATTGGGCAGACAGTACTCACTTCTGCACAGAGCTCCTTTGCCTTACTAGAAAGCAGCCTGAAGCAATGTCACCAATGTCCAGACCATGAGTAATCCAGTCCTTTTGTCATAATCTCTTCACCCCGCCCTCTCTTCAAGCTGTTTTCTGCTTCTTGCAATATCTGCTTCATTTGATAACCTGCAACAATATTATATTTGTGGCTGAAAAAAAGGAGAATGGTCAGCATCATCTGTAACAGACTCAAGAAAAAAAGTTCATTTTTCGTGCCTCTTTCTGAATCTGCTGTTATGGAGAAGGGAATGGAGCATGCCTCTTTGAATGGGAGACACCTCTTTGGCAGGACACCTCTTTTGGCAGGAAAGAAAAGGCAGGAAAAATAATAATGAAGTCATGACAGCTTGGTGTCATGATTCCCTCTTCAGCTCTAAAAATAATAATTCAAAAACTTTCTCTGTTTTCAGAAATAAAGTAACAAAACTTTGCTTAAAAAAACCTAAACAAATACTAACTTTTAGACAAGAAGAGCGAGACCATCTGTTTCTATATATGAACAACAGCATTATTAGATTAAAAATAATGTATTGGCACAGCAGATAAGGCTACCTTCAGTTTATGAGGTTAGAAGGCTTACAGAAACTCTGTAAGTAGAAAAAAAATCATTATTTACAATGTAAAAGACAATGAGAAAACAACCTTATTGAGATGTGTGTGAGAACAAGACATTACTGTGCCATGTACCTGTAAGTCATGAGCACCAAGAGAATTAAATACTTAGTTATGATTTAGAGACAACAGGTACAGACAGCAAAATTGTGGAGCTGGTGACTTTAATCTTCAGTGCATCAGTCAATTCCCCTTGAGACACCTACAGCAAGTCAGACATAAATGATGAATGGAGTAAATAATTGTCCCTTGAACCAGTCTGTCATGGATTCTCTTAAGAATAGTTCATCTTTGGAGATGATTTTACAAGACATACCAAGGAGATTAAAACTAACTGAGGCAGTAAGATTAAAAGATTTAAATGTGATAAAATATGAATAAATCTGGCAATCTAAAAATCAAAATAAATTATATTTCATCTAGCATTTAGCAAAATTTGTATTCTTTTCATTAGAATGTCATTTTATTTTCTATCACTGGGGAAAAAAAAACTTTAAAAATACACAAAATATAGAGGTGCAGCAGCAATACTGTGCTGCTAAATAAAAGAACTTCCAATCCTGCCACTGATTGTGTCTCTTCAAGGAACAGAAGGAATATTTGGGATCTTTCTTTCATAAGTATCAGTATTGTGGGACCCTGTTGATTTGTTTATGTGTTGGAATGTGTGTGTAAGAAAACCCCTTCCTAAATGATTAAAGCCATACGAAACCTGACACAGCTAACAACTCTGTGATATCTAAATCGCAGACAGTATTTCGTTTAAACAACATTGCTGCACAGCTGCAAGATGACTGCTCTTTCTGTAAGAGCAGCCTTATTATCATCCGAGTTCAAATGAGTCTTAAACAGCCACACATCAAGTCTCCCAAATTTACCATTATCGACAAGCATGGATATTAACACAAAACATATTCTTCCTTAGCTCTCAGAGAAGATGGACTGAGTGGGATCATTTGGAATTAATTTATACTCAGCTATTCCTGAATCCATGAAAATTCACCTGATATTTAATATCTCTTTTTTGATACCACCTTGCACGTGTTGGTTCTGTGTGACCAACCCCATTAGAACAATGCACATTTTCCGAGCCTTGCTGCATGTTTGTGCCACTTGAGGTTATAAACTAAAATTGGTCTGAGAATAAATCCCTGGGCAAGGAATTTATGATCTGAAATGCATAGAACACAAGCTTTCAAAAAGAACAACATTATATGCCACTACAGAGAGAGAAACTGGACAAGTTTCCAGTCCTACAAGACTTTTATAATTAGCAATTCAATGTGATTGGCTCATTTAACACCAGGCACAAGAAGTTCTTTGGGAAATATAATGAGCAGTTCGTGCTGTCTGCTCCTTGTTACATCAATCTGAGCATTTTACTAGGAGAGAAAGAGATCATTATTTTGCCATTGTGTATATCCATGGTTCTCTTCCACCTTGAAGATCTTGTGCAATTCTTGTTACCTCTCAGAAAATATATGAAAGGATTGGAGATTGTTCAAAAAAAGGTGTCAAAGATTATCGAAAGTCTGGAATGAAATCCATGTCAAAAGCTTCCTATATATGTATTTAAATTTAATCTAGAAAGAGACAAAAATAGAAGAGTAGGGGAAAAAATAACAAGGATTACAGAGATTTAAAGACTTATGAAAATCATGAAAAATATTATTAGGTTTTTTTTACTTTTCTAGTTCAGGCTCAGGCAACATCAGCTAAAGATAGGCAGTGACACATTAATAACAGTGAGACAGAGATGTTTTTGATGCACTGTAAGTAAGCTGAGAAATTCCTTGCTTTAAGCTGTTCTGAGTTTATTAATTAGTTAGACAAGTTCTTAGAAAAGGAATCCACTGTTAAAAAACAAAAACAAAGACAACATTTAAAGACTAGAAACAAAGATATAATTTGTCTTGTCTGGAATCTCCAGATCTCTAATCTTTGGAGCTTGAAAAATTTTAAGAATGTAGCACTGTACATTTATACTCTTTCGTTACCTTCTCTAGGCTTCTATTTTTGGCCACGGAGTAGTTGGATTTCATGATTTCATCAGGTATGTCTCTCCTCATGTTCTTATTTTCTCCCACTTCTCTCTTACTTGACTTCCACTACAAATTATGAGCTTTCTGACTCTTCTTTCAAGACGAAAATGAGCTAAAAATCTAAAATAGAAGTGATCTTTTCTTTTGCATCTTTATTTTTGTATGTGTTGCTGTTTCTTTTGGTGGATTTAAAGAAATCCAGGTATGTCAACATTTCTGAGACTTATACAGAATGGCTAACATCACTCTCAAGAATTTACAAGATTTATTTTTTATGCTGGATTGCAGTGCTATCCAATTATATCTATGTTGTATATTATACAGCTTCTTGCATTCAGGATATTTGAAAGGGAGTATATTTTTATACAGGACAATTTCCATGCTGTTGATTTATTGTGCTCCGTAGCGTGTATAATTCTCATTTCTTCTAAAAGTTTCCACTCTTATCTTGTGCTTTCAGTGTGTTTACTGAATTGTGAGTGAATTTTATATACAGATGTAGATACTGCATGTTAAGATTACTAGGTCCACTTTGTATGACTGTTTCTAACAGAATAACAAAACTTTTACATATAATGCTATAAAAATAAATATTCCACATTTCTATACTCTTAACCTGCACTGCTTTAAAACAAAACAATAAAATAAGATTTGAAAACTCTCAAAGCTGCTTTCTTATCATTAAGATTGGTTACACCATTATTCTACAAGAAACCAGGTTGATTTATGGTATTAGATATCCCAATGAATTTCAGCAAGCAAAAAGAAAAAAAATAAAGTGCTATTAACAAGCTCTCATTGTTTTTTTTTCAATGAAAGTCCTAATGTGACTTATACAATACAGCTCTAATTCTGAAACTCTTAATGATATTTATAAATTTATTCACATATGCTCAATGGTGAGACCATTTTCAGAGTGGAATCTTTTCTTTTGCTTATAAATTACTTGCAAACAGAACTGAATATTTCCTTTTCTTTCCAATTTTATGTGCACTTTTTTCAGGAAGCTTTATATCATTGCTCATTTTTAAGCTACAAAATATTTGCTATTTCCAACTGTGTCTATTTGCTATTTCATTGATCACATGAATTTAGTAACAGTTTTTTAGTTTCTCCCATTTACAGGTTCCAAGAACTTAAAAGATTTCCCATACTGGCAGACAAGTACACATGCATTCATAATTATACTAACATATTGTGTTGATAATAAGCTTTTCTAAAAATATTTCTGAAAAGATTCAGTAAAAATAGTGTTAGTTTTTATGTAAAGATGTCTTCTACTAATTTTTCTTTCCACAAATACTCTTTTAAATAAACGTGAATTAGTTGAGCAATTGTATGTTGGCATATAAAAAAGTTATAAATATAATAGAACATGTTCTTCTTTCTTTCATAAAACTGCTTTTTAAGTATATATTTTACTCATTTTTTTTCTCTTACTATTTGCTGTGCTTTTTGTATCATGCAACACAGTTGCTGCAAAGCACATTTCCAGTACTTTTGCTTTACAGTAATTTTTGGTTTATAAAGCAAATCTTCTGCTAGGGTTATTACTGATTATCTTATACATCTGAACTTTGTCTGTCTGGAGAAAAGAAAAGACACAAACAACCCTACAGCACTACATTGCCATGAAAAAACAGATGCACTTAGGTTTGTTTTTTTCCACATGTTCCATTGTTCATTCTAGTCATTACTTTTGAGTTAGAGGGGTTTTTTTTTCTGACACCCTGATTGCTAATGAAAAATCAACAAACAGAAAAAAAGAAGAAATTGTGCAAGACACTTCAATACCACTACCCATGAAAAGCATAATATGAAAAATGAGTAGCCCGAGTATCATTTGGTCGTATAATGGCCTAGACAAATAGGTCTTTTTCCAATTTTGTTGGAAATAAATGCTCCCCAGAAAACTTACATTATATAACACGTAAGTTAAAGTGCCAGAAGAAAGTACCTCAGAAAGAATAATAATGTATTACTGATGTTTCACACAAATTTCCTATGTCCTGCTCAGAGAAACTTAATTTGCTTTTAGATAAATAAATGCTCAGCAAATCATGCAGATTATGCAACAGGGCGATCAGAACATCTCATATATTTGGCAGTATCTAATGGCAGATAGCTGAGTAGTAGTTCACTATCATCTGTTCATCAGTGCCAGCAGTTATGGTGGCTAGAGTGTTAAGAATAGTGTTACATGGCCAAATGGCCAAATAATAGAAGTTCTCTGAGAGAAGAAATTCATGACTTTTGACTTATGACTATTTTTATGGCCTATGGTGAGTGATATTACATTAAAAATTCTGTTCTCTTCTGGCTGAGTTATCTTTTCTATTAACATATGAATTAAACAAAAATGAAAGTTTCTCAATTAGGAAGAAGATGAATTTTGGAAACACTAAAATGCCAACAATTTCCAACTCAACATTACCCTAGGAGTAACTAATAACTAGTCAGTTTTCACTCCGCAAGTAAAATGGCATAAATCTGATATCTCATTCTTTCATTAGAGAATCACTGTTCTGAATATCTAACTCCTCCTCTGATAAACTTTTTGGCTATAGCTGGATGGTTTGGTTTAAGGCAACTCTACTTCAGTTTAGACTGGGACTTCATAACCTGAAGGGGATATGTTTTGGGAGGTCAACACCTATTGTAAGTACAAAAGCAGCAGCAAGTGTCTGACCTCATGCTGAAGACCAAAGAGAACAGCTTGAATTGTTCTGGTAGAGGGATATGTGCAGCATTCACAGATCCCACACTGTGTTCTTTCTTCAATATCAAAGGAAAATATTTTCTAACCATATGTTTATATATCATTCATATCTCATTCCTGAGGCATGGGTGGGAAAAATAATGTACCACAGACAGAAGCAGTCAAAAATCATGCAGAATTCAGCATTTTTACTTGACCAAATCACACAGTTTTGTTTGTAAAATCTTTTCTTTAAGAAGAGTTTCTCTAACATAATATAAACTACAGGAATAATTTATTAGTCTGAGCTCCTTCATGTTATATTACTCTTTCATGATATTACTTGATGCAGTTGTGCATTTAGTCAACACTTTAGTTATCAACACTTTAGTTTAGTCAACACTTGTAATGCTGCTTATTTACAGTAGGGTTAAAAGAATGGTATAAAAACTTTTTTTTTCCTTTATGGAAGAAAACAAAGTTTTGTTTGTTTCCTATTCAAGACGTTAAGAATACTAATGACTCCGATTGCCATAGCAGCTGTTCTATGTCGCATGCCTGAACTGCTGCACTTTTACAGAACCGGATACTTGATAGGAGTGAGGCTGGCAGTGCCAGGGGAATTGCACTCACAGACGTGGAGATCTGTGGGCTACTCAATTTGTGTGCACTAAAAGGAGAAAATCACTAGGTATGAGTCAGCAAATGCAAATAGACAGGCACAACATGGATTACATAAGGCTTCTGTTTTCTCCAACATAAAATTAGGTAAAACCCAAAACAAAACCAATGGCAGCAAAGCAGGTGGAAAGATAAGATCGGAAAACTAACAGAAAGGAAAATAGAGCTCCAAGCTAAAAGCATCTCTGATGAGGTTTCTGCTTTAAAGAGATCTATAAATAGACCTTAACAGGAGCCATCAAAGGGACTCTCTAAAAATCTCTCCTATTTCCAGATGGAAACAAGACCCCTGAAATCTAAGGAATAAAAAAGGAGCAGGAAGGGAGAGCATACACATGCTAACTGCTCAAAAATAGCCTCTAGGAAGGTACATAAAGACAGTGCAAAGATGAACATAGAAGAAAAATCAGTGCTTAGAACAGTGTTTTATTCCAGTTTTGGACTTTATCTGCTAGAAAATTCCTTCTTAGTACTTCATGACTATGAAATCCTTAATCCGGGTCTCTGGGTCTCCTCTATACTGAGCAAGTGAGTTTATATTAGATCAGAAGACAAAATCCATGAAAAAACATATACTTCCCTCCAAGTCCCCCACAACATGCTGCAAAAGTCTTTTTAAGCAAGAGGTATTAGCAACTGAAGCTCTGAATCCTCACAAGGCTAAGAAGAAATCAAGCATCCTAAGGAGGAAACATTTCCCTTCAAGACTGACACTTCTCAGTGGCTTCACAAGATTGATAGCACCAATCAGATTAATGTCCCACAGTTTTATTATTATTATTACTATTTTTTCCCCTAGGGTGATCATTAATAGCAGCTCATATATAGCAGAAACAGTAATTATTCCACATGCAGAAATTTACTGATGTGTGTATCTCTTTGGACCCTTCATAAGTCCTTACACACATGTGAGATATTTTGTGATTTTTATGCGTATCACTGGGTACTTTAAAGGAAAATGACACATATACTAAGCCAGATGAGAGACTTGGCAGAGCCACACACCTCTTTCTCCAGCTCTCTTTTCAATCCTTCTCAACCCTTTTCCAGTTCCATGTAGTCATTCTTCACTGTAAAGAAGCCAGATGACTATTTGTTGGCCAGCTCTATTTTGTCCTGTAGGTAACAGTATGACAAAAATTATCCCTATGGGGAAACCGACAGCTAAGGTTTCTGCCTTCCTGTGTTTGAAGACAAGCTCACGTGCCTTGTTTTCTCTTCATTTGCACCAGATCAAATCCTCAAAGATTAGCATTCTTCAAATCTGTAAAAATAGGACGTCTTTGGATGTGCCTCCAGGGGTTATCACAAAGTGCCTAGATTGTGCAATTGAAAATCGGGTATGATAATGGACCACTAACTCTTAATAAAATATTTCTTCTCACGGATTTTAAGAATGTTCATATAACAATTTCTCACATCAAAATCTTAGGTAATATAATGTCTTTTAAAATGTCAGCTTGTAATGATGGGACTCAAACCATATGCATATCAGTGTATGGTTTGAGCTCTTCTCTTGCATGAGATCACAAAATGGAGTATGGCAAAGAAATAAGACACCTAGGCTAAAGGTTGTGTTAGGCCATCTCTGCTATCCCCTCCTTCAAGTCTTCTCAGTAAGTTCAGCCAGTTAGTCTACAATATATGCTCCAGTGAACCACTATTATCTCTGCTATCTCAGTTAGGACAAATTCCATTGTAGTATAATCATTTCCTTTTTGGACCTTATTGATTCAGAATGATTATTAAGCTGTTACCACCTGTTGCTATAGAAAAATTACAGAGAAGGGGAAGAGGAAAAAATATTTTATGTAGTGTCAGAAAGCTTTATTTTCTTTACTTTAAAAAAATTTAAAAGTTAGTGTAAGCTAAATATCCACATGTACTTACCTCTTTACAAAAGAAGGCACGTATTTATGTTTCCCGTTTATTGTAAATGTTTCCATTTATGGAATTAAGCTGTTAATTAAAGATGAATTATTTTGTGAGCTCAGAAATACATTAGTATAACTGACCAATCAGACAAATTTGAAACGTTAAAGATTATAAGACAAGATTTTAAATTCCTAAATTCTAGGTGCAACACACCTTATAATCTCTGGCATGGTCTGGACAACTGCAATAAAAACCTAATTCATCACTGTGTCACTACAGTGCTATGCCTGTTTAACTTCATTGCTTTCAATGTGTAGCAGTGATAAATCAGGACCCCAAAGAACAAAAGTGCAAGATGCCACAAATGACCATCTGTTGGAGTAAATCTCACTCTGGAAAACCAGAGCAGATGCAGTGTGTGGAAAATTATTTTAAAAACTTTTATTTTGTATTGAGTTGACTGCCAAGCACAGTCAATGCAATACAGAGAAAGGCCTCACTGAAAAGATGACTTGTGTAACAGAGCATTTTTCTGGAACAGAAAAAACTTGATAAGACTTCAGGAAAATCTGCAAGTAATAAAGCTGACACAAAATGAAATGTGTAGGTGACCTAAGACATCTAGTTAGCACTAAAGCAATATGAAAGACAAGCATACAAGAGTCTCAGAAAAATGTGAAAAAAGTGAAACGCTCTTTTAAGAAATCCAGAAGACATTCAATAATGTACAATACTTGTACACCAACAGTTAGTGAATGAGTAAAAACATGCAAGTCTTTAAAAAAATTCAAGTCACTGTGGGAAGTCACTATTTGCAGAGTACTCTAACTGAATCAAGTGCACCTAGAAACACACAAATTTTCTTTTAAAATTTCCGGTGGTGATGAATTTCTTAGAAAGGCAAATATCTATCAAAATACTAGTTACCACCAAAAACCTTAACAACTAAAAAGTAATATCAGAAACATGATTCTTTCCTCTTACTTTCATGTGATGCTTTCATGTATCGTTTGGTGTGGTACATAACAATTTTTTTAATAGGTCGATGTTTCATGAAAAAATAGTTACTAGAATTCTAAGCTAATTTAAGATTTTAATAATATAAATAAAACCTCCTATTAGGTGATTGCAGTGACAAACTATAGAATAGCATAACAATCCATTAGCTATTCATAGGATTTCTGTAATAAACACTCCATCTCCACTATTAAGTGACAAAATATGCACTCCAAAAAAGCACTTTACTTTTTACTAATGTTTCCTTAGAAACTTTGTCTTCTAAGTAAAATCCATAAAAGCATCACAATGGTCTCAAAAATGAAAGCTGATCATAAAATGTTTTTTCCTCATCCTTCTTCTGCATATAGATATCCCTTTTCCCTGCTGACAACTTCAATAGTTTTTCTTGGCGTTATGATTTCAGTTCCTTCTAACACAGGACCAAGGTAACAAAGAAGGAATACAGAAAAAAATCACTTCTTTTGGAGGCTCCTGTTAAAGGACTTGGACAGAGAACCAAAGAGAGGTTGATTATTACAAAATGCATATATTTTATCAGATCTGCAACAGGAACATTGTTAAGAACCAACAGCTCTTATGTACTGTGTTTAGCATATCAGACAGAAAACATGAAAAAGAAGCCTCTTTCACTAACAATTGTTGTTATCCAAAATCCAAGATAAACAGAAGGTCCATAAATAAAATCTTCATAATGAAGCTTAAGATAGTAAGACCAACATTATTTTAATAAAGACTATATTAAGCTACAGCCATTCTTCTAGTTTATTCAAACTTGCCCTAATCTTGCCTTAACCTGCACCCTATATTTTTCCAGAAAGAAAGTGTGAAAAAAAATGAAAACCTCACCAAAGGAATACATTCCCAGTGGTACTATCAATCACAAACACAATATTTGTGTAGGCAACGGGAAGTCTTGCATCTCGTAGAAAAAGGATCTCATGGTTGGAGACTCATGGCAAGAAAGTCTTTAGGGCTAGAAAACAGAAAGTTACGGCATTTCTTCCTTTATCCTCCTCTTTTGCTGTTTAGCCTTTAGGAACCTCCTCAGGATTTGTGAGGCTTTCCAGGAACTTACCACAATCTTTCATGGATCACAGAAGGAATGTTAGTCTACCATTCTGATTAATCAGACAATGCTATCATTGGTCAGGTTTCTAATTTATCCTTCTAGGACACGGATCCTAAGTGTATGAAGGAAGACATTCTACTTTAAAAAAAAAAAAAAAAAATGGTGATAACAAGAGATGACCAAGTCACTTATGGGTAGCTCTATACAACATTTAACTGGAATTTTTCAAAGTTTTTAAAAAATGCACATTGCAACTTTGAGGGTCCTATAGTATCTGATTTAGAAAAAGAATATCCTCTTCCTTGTCCATTTCTGATCATATTCTGTTTAGCATTAAAAATTAAGAAATTTTTTAAGTCAATGAAAAATTTAACCAACTCCAAGCAGAAAAAAAAAAAAGAAAGAAAAAAGGATTTAAGTAATTTTACAAAGTAATGTTTCACATGCCTTGCCTAAAAAAGTAGGCATATCCTCTGACAGGAAAATAAATATTGAAATCAGGATTACTCCCCAAGAATGAAAAGATCTCCGTCCTGAATCTGCACAAATCAAACTGACAAAATGGTGCCAAGAAGATCTTTTATTAATGACCTGGTCTTTACAAGTTACCAAGATTGTTCTGTAAGGAAGACATCTTTTCATAGCACTATGTCTTTTCTGTCATCATTTACAATAAGTAAAAATTTATCTGTATAGTGTGTTTTCTCAGTCAGGCAGATTCCTGTTGTATACTTGAGATACCTACAAAAGCACTTTTGAATCACAGAAAATTAATAAACTAACTTGCAGAAGTAAATATCAAATAATGACAAGAGACACTTTTCCATTTTTCAAGAAATAGTACAACACGTTCATACTCACCTATGAGCAGTGTCTGTTTCTGTAGTTATAAAAGAGTACACATGCAATTTTTTAGAATCTTAGGAAGATTTTTAAAAATCATGAGTATTCAGCAAATGCAAAACTTCTCAACTGCATTATGTAAAGCCTGCAGATAGTAACTTTAACAAAGCTTTTATTTTTTTCCAAATAATGCTGAAAGTCATGTAACCCTCCTATGCTAAACGACCTATTGTTTGGGCAACTTTTATTGTATACAGAGATTCCTGTAAATAGGATTTTTTTTCTGATTAGGCTTCTTTCCTGAGAGAACTTTTTGTTTCTTCAGACAGGGTATCAGCACTGAGATTTAACTGAAGGTACCAAAGCGGAAGGTAATTAATTGTTCTTCACCTGACCATAGCTGTCTCAGAACTGCTGCACATGAACAGCAAATATTCTGATCCTCTGAATTAATCTTTTTCTTCATGAAGAAACTGTCTTAAATAGACTCAGAAGTTTGTTATTTTTTGGTGGAAAGCAATTTTGTGTATATCTTTATCTGTATCTATAAAAGCTAGTTGCATTAAAAATAAAGTTTTAGCAGCATATTCTTACTTTCCTCATAAATCTCCCCTGTGACAATTCTTTATGATCTGAATAACAAAAATAAAATGAAAGTAAAAAGGCAACTGTTGTACCTGCTGCTATAAAGCCATCAACATTTTCTTAATCTTGAAGGTTCCTTGAGTTTTATTTCAAAATCAAAGGGTTACCATTGTTACTATAGATGATCTGTCATTTCCTTCTTTCTGTGAAGGCTTAAAACTACATAGTAGAATCTATTAGAGTCTTCTCATTTCTTATGCTTTGCTCTAGCTCTTTTCTATGGATTTCTGAAAATTAATCTCAGATTGATTGAAATAGAAGTGAAAAGTGAAAAGAAATTGTTCTGTTAACTGTCTACTGAAAGAGCAAAGAGCTCTCCATTTCTTTCTTACGTTTTAATGTACCTTGACCATATATTGGCATAACATCTTCTGTTAGATATCATTATATGCATTGATGACTTTCTGACACCTGAAACTCTGTATGTAGGGCATTTTGTTTTACTAAGGATCATTTAAGGGCTTTATTAGAAACTGGAAAACATCTGGAGATTTCCTCTTAGTTTTAATCTTGACCTACAAGATAGAGTCAAAGTATATAACTCTCATCTGTTAAAATATTTACTCTTATCTTCTAAGCTGCCAGAATTTCTCAAATCTCTGCAATTAAAAATATGCTTTGATATCATATATGTCATGTTTTATGTATGCATTTGTTCCTCTTGTGGGCTCTGGTGTAAGGTAACGTAATCGATCTGCAGAAGGGTTACATTAATGATAGCTAACTACAGGATCAGCCCGTTAGAGAGGCAGCAGTAGATGCATATGGCATGTTCTTAGTCAGTATTTGAAATAAATACCCTTAGCAAGGTATACTAAGAGCAGTGATTTTATGACAGTATGTGAAAAAGAAGAAAGAGATTTGGGATTTGCAGTAACACAAAAAGCATGTCACATCAAAATTTTGTAGTTCTGTCATATATAATTTTAGAAATGAACATGATTTCAATTTTTCTCCACCTATTTGCATTACACATAGATATGCAGATTCCAGATTGCTATAATCAGAAACCATGGGACCAGAAGTGGTATGGTAATTATGGCAGATGCCTGTAAGCCACCATTAATTACATTGCTACTTACCTATACAATTTAACCACGATGTGACAAGACCATCATTTTGCAAACATAGGAAGAATACAAATTTTTCTTAAACTTTGTGATGAAGACATTTGTCAAATGGAATTCAACAGAAAGTTTACCCTGTTTCACCTAGGTAATCCATTAGCCATCAGAGGCTTGCCTCAAGGCCACTATACAATTTGTGAGCATAATATGCTTCATATACAGGTTATACGTGCTGTTGTGCTGTTTAGTGGAAGTTGTACTGACCACTGCTTGACCAGAACGTCTTTACCGATCAGTTACAGGCTGCAAATACACACAGTTCAGCCACATGGGTTGTTCCCAGTAGGCCTGGTGTACGAAAAATCAGGACTTTTTCAAGCACCACCTCCTCAGGCATGACAGGACTGAAGCTGACCAGACTTTTCAATGCTGACAATTTCTGCTGATTAAAAGTCTCTTTGACATATCCCTGATCTAATCTGTAGGAAGTTTCCCCTAGCTCCTGCATCTCAAACCTACGCGTAACTGAGGATGAGGAAATGTTCCAGAGAGGAAAGGCAAATGTTGTGTCTGTAAGCCTGTATTTTCTTCAAACAGATCCAGACTCTTTTAAAAGAGGGGCCCCTGTACACCTTGCCTTGTTTTCCCCGCCTCACCCCGGCCTCCTCCTTTAGAGCAGAAAGCCATATTCTGAGATACAGAAAAAAATGCTTTGGTGTAGCTGGTAATCGAGTAGAAAACTAAGGAGGGGATTTCCAGAAACTATTTCAATCCTCCTTGCTACTGTCTGGCACAACACTGAATCTTTATGGCTCAAATCTGCAAGCCTTAGCAAATCTAGGTAACCCTCATGCTAAAAGCTGGAATATAAATGGATAGCTTCAGTGAAATTCAGCACAAACACCAGTTATATAGAAGTTGTTCTTTAGGGTCATGCAATAGTTTTCAAATGTTCAGTTTGTAGATTATTTTCTTTGATGTTTTAAGCAGCTTTTTTTATTCAGCCACACAAAATGGCACAAATTTTCCTTTCCACCCCAATGGAAACCCCACGACATCTAATCTCCCTTTTCTCTGACAAATTTTTACTGAAATGGGTGCAAGATTGTTTTTTCTTGTTGTACTTATAAAATATAAAATAAGATATATAAGAAATATATAATAAGAAAATAAAATATAAGAGTCTAACCTAGCTACTTTCTTCTTCCAACTAAAACAGTCTTACTGAGCAAATGGCATGAGAGCTTGTAATGAGTTTAACATCTTTTCTTTCTTTCCAAACAAGAAATCATTGATTATACAATTTAATTCCAGGGGAAAGAACAACTAAACAAGAGCTCAATCTCCACCATAAAAGAAAGTCTTGCTTCTCTTCTAAATGATTTGATATATCATCATGTCACTAGCTATTTTGAGAAATTGAACTTTGCTTCCCCAAAATGTCAGTCCATCTTCTTATATTTAATTACTTAATTTTCTGAATGTTAGATAAACAACAGGGTGTATATATTCTACCCTACTGAGCTTCTTATGTGAAAATTGAGTATTTTTGTATGTTTATACTATCCTTAACTATTAGGGCATTTAAATTACAGTATCAACAAATAGGTTGGGGAGAAAATCTAAGACTCTAATTTCAAGCCTAAACACTTCTCAGAAATCTCTGAGTAGCTGACATGATTGTAGAAAGTACTATTAGACAGTTAGAAAAAACAGTATCACATACTGCAGACAAGGTTGACTTATACTATGTAATATGTGGCATAGCTAACATACTTGACATTTGCCTTTTATGGAGAAGAGTTATGGAAATTGCTGAGGCAATAAGCTTCGGTATCATAATGAGGTAGATTCAATGTCTTTTATTTTCAAGAGTACAGACCAAAATTTTTAAATTTACAGGCCTTTTCATATCTTTGCGCATTATGCTTATTTTGCCATGTATGTATCAATACATTCTATGTGAGATTTGTAAAGATAATTCTGTGACGAGAGAGAAAGAAATCTTTATTCTGAAGCAGTTATAGCAAATATGTAAGGAACTGAGGGCAGCAGAGCTTTACAATGATTAGTTATGCTGAAAGACAAAAACTTGTTTGCAATTACAGGTGCTTTCCTAGGAAGAATTAAGAAACATGGGCAATGCAAACATTTTACATTTTTTTGTAATTCGTACATGACAAATTCAAAGCCACTGTAGTTTGCTAACTGCATTGCAAAAAGATAGAACATAATAACCAATGTTTGCTGAGCAGAAAGAAGCCACCAGGAGACAATTTGTCATTTAATAAAATTTTTGCAAAGTGAAGAAGAAAGAGTTGTCAAGCGATCTTTCAGAAGCCTTCAGCAGTTTACTGTCATCTCTGCTGATACTTATTTAAAGAAGGAAGCAGTGGGTGAACAATCACATGAGAAATACATTTTTTACTCTGCATCCTTCACAGAATTTCAAAGTTTAAGGGCTTTCCAAACATGATTGACTGCTATCTGAGTTCAGAATCTGTACTACAGCCATGGTTCATAAATACTTGACAGTGGTCATACAAGTTCTTAATTTACATTATTCAGTCTAATTCTCTATAATGTCACTGAAATAAGTAGTTTACTTTCACTTCTCAGATTCATCCCAACTACTTTTTTAGAATTCATTAATAAGCTGGACTGGCTCTGTCCAAAGATGCTCACTCTACTCCCTTCCCCTTTAGATCTTTGAAATATTTTCAAATACAGTAAGAGATTTACTCCTTATCTGTTGCTTCCTTAGGTTTTCATGGTTTTGTGCTCCAGTGATTTTCCTGTTGCCTCAGTCCCACTTCAGTAGTTCTTGCCATGTTCTTTCAGCAAGACTCCAAATTTTCATTTACATTTTTCTTCTACTCTCCATGCAGAGCTTAATTTATTGATATGCTGTAGATGCCCTAAGTCATATTTCACTCTAGCACTTTGCTTTTCCAGTTTTCCAATTAATTAAACTATGAAAATGATATTTTTGCAAATGATACTTAAGTACAGGTTAGTCTTAAATGCTGATGATTCTTCTTCAATGTTTTCCAATGTCCAGACTTTTCTAATATTCTTACCCACTATACTTTGAGTTATCACCTAGGCTTTCCAGTATAGATTACTTTTTCCCAGACTACTTAATAATGCTGAAAGACATTTGCTGAACTACTGTGTATATATACTTGATGGACATCAAGGACACTGCAGTCTACACAAAAGCACTTGGAAATGCTGCAATACTTTTGTCGATTATGTTTGTTCCTTTAACCACCTCCTGAATCTCTGCTTTTACCTTTTAAGCTTTGAACATTCGCTGTATCTTTTTGAGCAGAAAAAGATTTCTCACTTTCAAGTTGGTCCACAGAATAGTCCATTTATTATTTATTTATGATTTATTCTGTATTCTTCTCCCCTCTTTAAGTACTATATTTTCCTCTCAAAAATAAACATCTTCAATTTAAAAGAGGATCTGGATAGATAATGAATGCAACATGAAATCTTTTCAATGCAATAAACTCTACTTTTCCTATTTATGATCCTCACTACCTGCCCTTGTAGTCATGTTGAACATCAAGTCTAATTTTGAACTCTAAATAAAAAAGACAAGAACAATTTTAAAAACAAAAGTATTAACATTTAGCACACTATGTATAGTAATTGAAAGTGGGGGAAGCCTACTAAGCACGACAGTTTCTCTTTTGCTGTGGTTCCAACCTTGGTACCGTTGAAATAGGTTGGGTTACTGTCACTGATTCATCTGCAGTATGAATGGAATATGGAGGTGTGAGTCAGTTTAATGCAATGGCTGAGATAAAAGAACAACGTGGCCTGTCAGATAACTTTTCTTTAAGGAAGATAAACAGCGCTACACATTTTAGTAATAGCTATTATTAGAAGATGATGTTAAGGCAATAATGTAATTAGTACTGTTGGGAAATGTGAAACTTTACATGCTGCATATTGATGATTCTCCTCAGGAAACCCTTGATGCTTACTGTTTCTGTCAGACAAGGTAATGTGCCTGTATATTTCATCTGACAGGAGCAGCAACTCTGCAGAAGCAGCTCCAGAAAACAACCAAACTGTGAAAAAAGGACAGCCAAATATTTTTAACAGTGCTTGTAAAGTAAATCCATTCTGTCAAGGAACTGTTAGACTCAGCGTGGAGGCAGCTTGCACTTTCTTGAGCTGATCCCAATTTAAGAGCAGAAAGAAATAGATAATACAGTTTCACACAATGCAGTTCTCACTGCATCAATTTTACACGACTACTGAACTATAAAACTTCACCAAGGAAAACACAGAAGTTATTTAACAATGCTGCCACTAAATAGATATACAAAATGCAAATGACATATTTTTCCATAACATGTCAAATGTTAATGTCTTTTACACAGAAGCCTTTATAGATTGTATTATAAGGAAAAAAATTAAATCATTCATTTCCACTGACCATGAAGGCCAAGCCCTAAGTAGACACTGATACCTATGAGTTGCTTATTATCAAAATAATAAGGAGATTTTATATCTATCTATCTACCTATCTGTCTATATACATACATACATACATACACACACACACACATTGCCTTATATAGAAGAGAAAACTGATGGCGATAAATCCATGGACACATTTTGAAATAGTCTGTCAGCAATGACATAGTGGATTTTGAAGGGAGTCCAAAACATAGTTCATTTTTCTCTGTGAATACAATTAAATTCTTTTTTCAAGAACTTCTTGCTTT
Source organism: Crypturellus undulatus (assembly GCA_013389825.1). Classification (NCBI taxonomy): domain Eukaryota; kingdom Metazoa; phylum Chordata; class Aves; order Tinamiformes; family Tinamidae; genus Crypturellus; species Crypturellus undulatus. Next base: position 50,900 of record VWPW01008663.1, on the reverse strand, counting down.
CTTCTATGTTTCAAGAAAGTAAGAACAGATAACATCATTCCTATCTTACCCCACAGGGATAGAAGAAGAAAATAGGAGCTAGAACTACCAGTAGTGTTGCTGTCTTGAAAATATTCAAGCAAGGCTCTGACGCTTGCGTGGAAGCAATATGCCTCCTTGAGAAAGATTCTTAACATGTGACACTCTTCAGAATGCTACAAGATGTGACCCTAAAAATATTAATAGATATGTCAAGATGAGAGAGTTAATTACCAAACTGTAGTCAGTAAGATTAAGGAATACAAACCCAAAACAGAAATGTGAGAGTTTTAATAACACAAGTTTAATAGATACTACAAAAGCAGGCAGAATTCTTAGATTAATGCATTACTTCTCTTAAATTAATTACATGTAGACAATGGTGGTACGGTGGCAGAGCCCATTATAAAACAGCAGACTGTGCAGAATCAGAGATAGAAAAACAGAGATTACTGCATGAGGTAAACTTATTCTAAGAAAAAGCTATTGGTCTCTATGAAGCTACAAAAGAAAAGAAAGAAATTAGTCTGTAGCTGGAAAGCAAACAATGTGTATAATTACTCTTGGGAGTCTGACTGGCAAGCAGGTGGAAGCACAAGAGGAAGAGTGGGGAACAGACTCCATAGAGCAAGCAAGTATGTGTTTAAGCTGTTTGGGAGGACTTCAGGATACATGCTTTGCTTGTGCTGCAGAAGTCATGCCAGATCAGTCATGCCAGATGCCATGCACCAGGAAAGCAGTGTTCACTGTCAGTTAAATCCTTGTCTCTCTCTACATAATTAGTCAGATATTTGAAACCCAGCTGCGCTAAGGTGATATGTGGACAGCAAAACAGTCAAAATGCAAATCAGCAGTTGAAAATAAAAACTTATGTTAAAGAATTACTCTAGAGCTAAGCAAGGAATGGAAGTATATGTGAAGTAACATATTCCTGGTTTTCATGGAAAAAAACAAAACACTTTTCCATTTTCTATACTTTTTTTCTTGTATTGGTGAGCAGTGTATCCTTGTTTGTTGCTTTTTCCTCTCCTAATGCAGTTTGCTATAGTGATATAGCAATCAAATATAGTTTCTACAGATGTGGTAATCTCCGAGACACAGGAATAAGTAGGCTTAGTATGTGTATTTTTCAAACAAAGCAACTCCATTTTCTGATTTGCTTGCTCACTAGGATATGTAAAGGGCCTATTTTGTGCAGATTATTTAGAGATAAAGCAGTAGGTATTATAAATTCTGACATGAGCGAATAACTCAAGTTGTTTAAGATTACATATATTACATACATAAATAAGTTATTATTATGGAGGAAATTATTATTAATGGTTTCTTGAAAAGGAGAAAGTCAAGAGATATTTTTCTTTTCCTTGATTATCTTCAGGCAGAAATATGTTTGCTATAGGGCTTAGTAAGCATCTGCTCTTTAGAGTAATTTCTAAAACTAGTAATAGAATAAATCATATTGTTAGTTCACACTAACAGAAGACAGACAATAATGAGGGATGAGCTTATGATTTCTTTTAAATTGTGTTTTTGCCTATTTGTAGTTTATTATAATAAATTAATTAAAAAAAAACAAATAAGTTAATAATTATGTGGTAGACTTCTAATATCATTGATATGGGATAATCTTATAATCAGAACACATTTACAAACTGCAAAAAAACAGATATACCACTAGCTAGAGACCCAAAGCGCCTGCTAGCAGCATTAGGACAGATATTATCTTATCAGTTTGTGACAATTCTAGACAAGCCTTGTGGGTATAAAAACAACTTTTCTCTGTTACAGAATGCTCCATTTAGTGTGATAGACTTTTTCTTTTCACCGTTCTACAAAATACTGGTAATTTGGTTTGAATGCCTAAAGGGAAAAAGTACCAGACTATGTGGACCTAACTACCAGATTCTGTTGCAATCTTTTATTTCAGTGTCAGTACAGCGGAAAATACTGACATACAAAGCTTATCACACATATTAAGGAATGCTTCCAGCACTAAAAGGACAGCATGCTTGGGTCAAAGATTTAGGAAATGTTAGCTTAATACGCATTCAGAAGGATACTAGATATCTGTATTACTGCCTAAGCATTGCTATAGCAACAGATTAACCACAAAATTTGACTTTTTCAGAAAATTTTCTCTGCTTGTGTCCCTTTCCACAGACTGTTTCCATGCTTTTTACACTGATGCCTAAAGAAATAAACCTTGTTCACATTATGATGAAGGCACCTAACTAGGATTGTCAAACAAAATTTGGACAGTGTTTATCACCAACAGGAGCACAGTTCACAATGGCTAAGCAGCATCGCTAAGCACAAGGCAGCATTTTTATAGTGCTTCTATGATGGGATTATTTCACTTTCTGCCATTTACACTTGTCCCAAGATACCACAAAGAGAGTCAAAAAACCACGTAAGTAGAGGGTACCTGCCAGGGCCCTCCCTTCTCAGCCATGACTGCAATTAACAGTGGCACGGCACGCGGGCAGGATACATTGCCTCCTGCGCCCAGGAGGATGCTCTTCGCTGCACATCAACACACTGTCTCATGGACCATATGCCTCACTGCTCTGTGACAAGCAGTAGTCTCAAACTCTGACAGATGCTTGCTATGATGTCTTGAGAAATGAAATTCCTTCTTCTTGGAAGTATAGAATATGGTGCAGATTTCTTATTTCTTCTGAACTGACAAAGTCAAAAGGAGCTTCTGCATAGCCTTTTCTTTTTTTTTTTTTTTTCCCATGTTTCTGCCCAAAACCCTGGATTAGACTTAGCAGTAGAGAGGGCATTAATAACCTAGGCATGGTGTCATCATGACCTATCTGTGTCTGATCCCAAGATTGAAATAGTTTAAGCATATGTCTCTTTGGGCTTTTGCAGAGCAATTCCTAATCAGGTTGTTAAGAATATTTTAAAGGCTTGCCTCACATAGCACTTCCAAAGCCGGTGCAATTACTTTGCAGTTCTCACGCACTCAGAAACAGTACAGCATGGGAGGTAACACAAAGCTCCCACAGCTTTGGCAGAAACAAGCAGACATCTAGTTGAAATTACCCACCCTGACAACAGTCTGTGACACAGAAAGGACAGGCTCAAAAAAAAAAATTGACACTTTATATTGCATAAGTGTGACTAATTGTTCAAAAGTAGAATAAGAGCTTAAGAAGGAGCATGACAAAGCAGTCAATGCTAATGTTTTTATTTTTAATATTGTCTGATGTATACATCTTCATTAATCTGTTCATCTGATTTTATTATCTACAACACCCCACTGACACAATTCTGTTATTTAAACACTTTGCTTTAGGAAAACTCACCACTTCTTGTTTGCTTCAAACCTGTTACCTGTCAATTTAATATGACACCTTGGATCAGAAGGCACATTGGGCAATAGCATTAAGCACTTACATAACTTTATGTATGTCCTTTAAAAATCAACATGCAATTTCCAAGGTTCTGTGTACAGAGGAGTACTTTGTCTTTAGGTTTTTTTTTTTATTATTATTTAATCTTAGTAGGTAGCAAACAAACAAACAAGCAAAGCTGTTCAGCTTCAAAATTTCAGGGTTGATATTATCCTGATTACAGCACCACATAAAATATTATTTTTCCATTTTTTCATGGTAGGAATATTCATATTCTCACTTATACTCTAATATTGGTATTATTAAAAATGGGAAATTTAATATTCCATATCAAAAAGAGAAATTAGCAGACAATTAAAGTGTTTCAGTTTTAAAAAGTGAATAATTCTGATAGCAAATTTTTCATTTGAAATAAAAGTGAATTTTAGCAGATAGGATTTAAATAGAAATATAGTTAGACACAGTGACTATAGTTTCATCCTAAACAGTAATTTTTCCTCTTTAAAAGCAAACCAAAACAAGAACTTAGTTCAAAAGCTTTACTGTAAAGGTTAAAGGCATCTGCACCCCTAAAAGAAGCAAACTTGGCCATCCTAATGTATGGATTAGAGAAATGTGCTACCTATTAGACTGCACATCTATAATTTTTATTTTGATATAGGGGAAAATTATTTTGATATAGGGGATAGTGAGAAAATGGACAGTGCAGGTGGCACTCCTGATGGGGAAAGGAAGGTATGTTTGAAGGCATTGGACAAGAATATGGAGAGCAGTAGGAATTATACAACCGTTTCCCGGCGTCTCTTTCTCCTGTTTTTGTAACATAGTGTCTGGAATGTATTTGAAACAAATGTTCCTGGGAAATCTGGTTAATGAATAGCAGACTTCCAGGTACAAAAGTTAAAAAAAAAAAAAAGAAAAAAGAAAAAAAAAAGCTTGGGAATTAGTGATACTAAATGACAATAATCAACTTTAGTAATATTCAGCTTGTGTCTGCTAATCACATTTTCCTGCCCCTTTGGGAAGAGATGTACTGTATGAAAAGCTAATGTTTTGCCATTGCTGGATGAAGACAAGACATTCTTTTTTTTTGCCTTTAGCGTGGTCCAAAATGCTCTATTATTATTAAGCAAAATTTTATTTTGTCATGACAACACAGTTACTTCCATCTCTTGCCTTTTTCTAGCCACCCTAGCTTCAGTTTGACTGAAAATTCCTTAATCTCAATGGGAGTAGGGTCTCATCCATGTTACCTTTTTGATCTTTTTCTTGCTGTTTTAAATTAGTGTGATGCAGAGACAAGATGCATTTACAGAAATCAACAAACTGCTTCAGAGCCTACAGATGATTTCTCAACATCACTTCTTGTGTCTCTTTTGGATTATACATTTAAAGTTTAAGATTATAAGTGCAGACTGACCATCACAATTAGCAAAAGAAACATTACACCTTAGAAGTACATTAATCACTTGAAATCCTTTAACATTCAACATTAACACTCAACAAAAATGAGCATTTTACACATTTAGAAATTACTTGGAAATCCTAAACTATGCCCATATTCAGGCATTACATGTCAGACTTAATTCCTTTCAGAGACTATTTCACTCTTCTAGAGAATTCCAAGATAAGAAAGGTAAAAGGGTCTTCAACGCAGTATGTTTTTCATACTATGATAATGTTTGAGTTCAACAATCCAAAACATGAGTAAACAAGCCCAACATAAAGTTCTTATACCACATTTGGATATAATTGTACCTAAGACGTCAACTGTATGGCAGGTTCAAAAGCTTCAATATTAATCTCCATTTTCTAGGAAGATTAGTCCCTCATAAGTAAGGTCAATTTATACTTAATGGAATTCAAGATTGGGATATTTTCACTGAGGTCATATTAGCAAACCCTTTAAAATCATAACAGTAACATGTGATGCAATGACAGCTTAATGACAGACAGAGCTCAATGACCAACAGGAGAAGAACCATATATATGAATTCATAAAAAGATGGCTATTGGTAAGGGAGTTTCAGTCTGAGCTATAAATTCAATGTGGCTCCCTCCTTAAATTTGTTAAGGGTGAGAAAACTGAAACATTAGTAGGGACCTGTAGATTATGTTTGCTCCTTGTTAAAGTAATATTGAAACAATCAGTGTGAAGAGAAATGGAAGTGACAGTCCCAAAGTTCTTGAAGAGTGCTTTTTAAGTTGAGTTGGGACAAATCCCCTGGACTCATACACAGATTGCATTTGTTCACCAGGTAACTGTTGACAAAATGACTAGATGAATTTTAAAAAGTCAACAACAAAAAAGAAGGCATGTAAGATCTATAAGTTAACTTTTTGGGAACTGGTTAAGACAAAACGTTTTCAATGAGAAGTACCAATTCACTATTTATTACCAGCTAAAAGAATGTTATGAAGTGCTAAAGACTGGTATATTTTATTTTTGATTACAAGTATTTCATTTTAATTTGAATTGACATCTAAATCGATAACTTTTTTTACACTACCATCCAAAATATCTTTTATTTAAGAGGAAGAGAAAGTCTATCACATGTAAAAATGGCAGAACTGTCTTCTTTTCTACTTGAAAGTAGTGGTAGATTACAATTAGCTACATTCCAAGTACTGCTCTTGATAATGTGGAATTAACATTTGTTGGCTTTGATAGAAATTTTATATGTGAAATCGAAATTGAATTTCAGTTAGCCATGTCCTTTAGGACTGTATTAATTGCCTTTAGGATAGAGAGTAGGGATATCTCTCTCATCTCATACTCCAGCTGTGGTGCTGCTTCCAGCAATGAAACATTTCAGTGTTCAGGAGAGAAATTCTTCAGTAGAACAGCATGGCTAAATGCTCTTGGTAATGTTGTGAACAAGATTGTCACTGAGTGCCCCATATGACATTGGGATTCTGGCACTGAAGAACAATTTACCATGAAATAAATTACTTTTGCTCCTGCCCAGGATATCAGAAAGATCTGTAGAAGATGCCCTTGAGCAAAGGGCTGAAAGGAAAAGGGCATTTGTTCTCAGCAATGCCTTGCTAATTCTCATTAATGAGTGGGACATCCTTTGTGAATTATAAGAGGAATAACAAAATGAAATAAAAATGTATTGATAAAAAGTAATTAGAATAAATCCCAAAGAATACCAGCTCATGAGACTGTGGAGGTTGGTTTAAGCTTGGGTATTAGAGAAACCATATAAACGTTTTAAATTGCTGTGCTTTTTTTTCTTCAGATTCTAGATTTCGGTACTCTGGTATCTTTAAAATTCTTATGTGAAATTTCAGTAACTGTAGCACTGATTCAAATATTTTGAGAAACTACTAATAGCTATTCTATTTTTTTTTCTTTCTTTTTAATAGTTGCTGCTGGTGAAATTAAAGAATTATGATATAGTTATTCAGAACTGCCTATTCCATTTTTTTTACATACTCAAAAGGAGTAAATAGTGAACATGCACAGAAAGTAATTTCTACACACATTTCAAGCCACTGGGGCATAGACATATGTCCATAGTTGCAGATATACTAGCATTTTTCAAATGTTGACAGCAGCATTCTAGCCTTACAGTTCACATTTTCAAGACTTCTTTCAAAGTTCTATGAATTTGCTAATTTCCTATTTCTTAAGAATAGCACATGAATGCAATACTGCATAAAACACCATCCAAATATTAAAACACTAAAAAAAGTCTAAAATATGTTTGAGATTGACAACTATTCTATTTTCTCTATTCTATAAGAATCAGAAATAGTGAGAATAGAGTTTGAATAACTCTGCCAAACTCATTTGTATAAACTGTAAGAATTACTATTTTTATTCTCTGAAACACAATTGGGCCATTTACTGACTAGGGAAAGTATCAGTAATAACTAATTTAAAATTTGAATGATATATTTCAAAGAACAACAGCAAACCAGAAATTCAGAAACATATACATACTATACATAATGTAAGATAACTCTGGGTTTGCATTTTCATTAGGCTGTTGAATATATAGTTCACTAATTTGGAGTATTCAACTTTTTAGCCATTGTAAAATATATATGTCATTCTGTGCTGCCATTCAGAGGGAATAAGACAGGTTGGAGGGTTGGTCAGAGAGGAACCTCATGAGATTCAACCAAGGCAAGTGCAGGCTCCTGCACCTGGGGAGGAATAACGCCAGGGACCAGTACAGATAAAGGGGGGACCTGCTGGAAAGCAGTTCCTTGGAGAGGGATTTGGAGTCCTGGTTGACAACAAGTTGACCATGAGGCAGCAGTGTGCCCTCGTGGTCAAGAAGGCCAACAGGCTCCTGGCCTGCGTCAGGAGGAGCATTGCCAGCAGGTGGAGGGTCCTGCCTACTCAGCTCTGGTGAGGCCGCACCTGGAGTATTGTGCGCAGTTCTGGGCTCCTCACTGGAACAGGCTGCCCAGAGAGGTTGTGGAGTCTTGTTCTTGGAGATCTTGTCCGCCATGTGCTATAGGTGCCCCAGCTTAAAAAGGGGGGGTTGGACTAGGTGGTCTCCAGAGGTCCCTTCCAACCTCAACCATTCTGTGACATTGTGATTCCTTTCTTTGTCATTCTTTCAAAACATGACAGTTATTTCTCCTTTTCCATCAACGTTGGCCTTTTCTAGACAGAAATGACATTAATTTGGTACTTTTTTTCTGCCATTTTCCCCCTTTTCTGTCAGTGATTTTCATTGGTGTTTCTTTGCTCTCTTCTGCAGCAGGCCTAGAAATTTCTATTGCATCTGCATTCAGACTTAAACAAAGTTGATAAGTTTAATTCAAAATCCCAAACACTTTTGAGGAATAAACACTGATGAAAATTGTTGCAAAAAATGTCTCTTACTCAAGTAATTCTCATTATAAAAAAAAGATGAAAAAAAGCATTGTACAATTCTTCTAGACCTATCAGTTCAGAATTGCATATTGGATAACACTAGAATATCATAGTGGGATTCACCTCTACAAGACTTATAGCTATCTATCACAGCTGTGAAGTATGGTATAGCAAAAAGTATAATAGCAAGTATAAAAAATAAATAAAAGTCAAAACAGATCTGAAAATAGTTCTTATCCTATATGAGTAAGACTGTAACTCAAAAATATCCTATATTCTTAAGCTTACCCTTTTTTTCCTCATTTTAATTTCATTTCCTGTCCTTCTATTACAAATCTAAAATTAAACCTAGCCATCTAGATATTCCAGAAATAAAGCCCTGAAAATAACTGATTTATCACTACTAAAAAAAAAGAATCCATTTTTAAAAGTCCTTATTTAAGACCATATCAAGGATATTCAGGAACCGGCCTAAATTGCTAAATACTTTGTGCTTTTACTTGATGAAGCCAAAGAAGTGTTTTTTCAACAGCCATAAATTCCATCTATTCAGTTAGATATATTTTAGTCAAAAGGGCATCAGAGAGTAGTGGGTGTCACCTGTGATATTGTCGCTCTTAGTAAATATTTATGTATGTCATATTAACCTACCCTGCCTGGGAGTTTATGATGTGCTCCAACTTAACAAAAGAATTCACGCCTTTTACATTAATGATGGAAGCCTTAGGATATATACTTAGCATAAATACAGACGACTTGGCTAGCAAGCACTTGTTTATTAAGTAACGATAATCTCATACATTAAAGTAATTTCAGTTTAGCAATTCAAAAGCAGAGATAGTATTCTGGAAGATCACGCTACATAACTTTGAGTGCTTGATCACAATCTGAAGTGTAGAAAAGAATAGAAACAAAAAAACAAATCACATCTCATTAGATTTTAAAAGTAGCCAGTGTAGCAGCTCTTCAGTGGCAAAATTTAATGATACCTCTTAGAGACAAACTACTTGAATTCTCTTAATTAAATTCTTGTATTTACACTATTTGCCTTAAATACTTACTTATTTAAACTAAGAACTATCTGGATAAGCAAATAAAGCCTGTGCGTTTTCTTTATGGTATGTTAGCAAGGAAGTGAGTCCATGGAGAGAAAGAATACTCCGTGAAAGACTACAAATTACAGACTTTAGGATAGTTCTATGATAGCTGTATACATATACCCTGCTGCCTCAGGGTAGATTTCTGTATTTGTATTTGTAGTATTTGTAACTCAGCAAACACCTATAACATGGATCTTTTAAAAAGAGATTTCAAGTTTTAATCGCATTTCAAATCTGATACTGTTGCTATTTAGTTTATCATACCTGGTTAAAATCCTCTACTGCTTCTTCCTTTATATGTTTAGCTGTATAAAAAAGAAATAAGTGAGAAAAAAATTCTTACTGTTTTTATTATTATTAGATTGTTACCAGTCTGTTTCCAAAATAAACTGTTTTTCCAACAACTGATGGGACAGAAAGATGGTACAGTTTGTCCATCTGTTCTTGAAAGAGCTAGCCTCTTCTTCTGCCAAGGAGAAAGACCGAATGATTTGAGAGGAGAGACACAGGCAGAAAGGATAAAGTAGCAGGACTGCATGGGCACGTGGGGTAATGATGTTGGAAGAGGATGAGACAGGAACTGGCATGTCAGGCAGGCTATGTCCTAAGATGATCCCTCTCTCCCTCAGTCTACATGTTCCTGCACTGACAGCTTCCAATTGAAAACCATCTCATCATTTATAGCAAAAGGAACTGCCAAGTAAGCAACCCCCCAAGTCTTCATAGAGTTTGTCTTTGATGTGTAATTGCTAGTTTAGTTCACTCTTGAGTTACCAAGAATTGATTTTTTCCCCAGATCAGTATAGCCAAATTATTTTACTGTCAAGAAATCTGGTTTTCAGAAGACACCCCACTCTAATATATTTCATGTTTCCTTTGAAGATTCTCCTGAAAAAAACGGTCCCGCAATATGACGTTTGATTTTCAGCACTGCAATTCATAACTCTTTTGCCAAGTCACTTTCTGTCAAGTTATATCCATTGCCCCCCTGCCTTAAAATCTTTTGTCTGCTGCAGTCCTGAGTCTGGCTAAAACCCTTCTAGCTTTCTCCTTTAACACTTGCTGCAGAAGTTGCCTCTTTCCTTAGAAGGACCTTTCTCCCAATGTCAGTGTCTGGAACTCTGCATTGCTCATGATCTCAATCATTTCTTGTACTCTCAGCCAAACATGCCCAATTTCTAGCACATATACCAGATATTTTTTATGTGTAAAAAGTACAGGACATTTTTTACAACAAAGCCAGAAACTTGGTCAGTACTGAGAATCTGTCTGGAAGCCAACAGCTCACCAGTCACCTGCTTTGCAGGACTCAGATCAATCCTCATTTGTTCAATTACTATTATTTGAATGCAGCAGTGAATAGCTACATAAATTTATTTGAACATAGAAACATAGAGTTTTGAAGGCTTTTCCAGGCCTACAAAAAAATCATGGGTTATTGAAGAAAATAAACTTTTCCTCAATATTTATAATCAAAAAAGGGTCCCCTTATGTTTCATTTGATGTAAAATGTTAAACAAAATTTGTACTGTGGACTGTCTATGAGTCAGCTCAGACATGATGAGCAACTTTCTTACCATGAATTTCTGTTATCAATTTTATTAAACTTTATTACATCTAGTATGCAAATAAGAGTTTGGGCTGAGGAATTTCAAAAGCCTGGTAAAACAGCTCATTTTGTTTCCTTACTTAGATTTCCTTGCGGTCAAATGACATTCAGGTTTGAATATTCAAATGTCTCCATACTTTACTATCTGAAGCTGTTTTCTGAAGACTTGCTTTGTTGGTTTAGGGGAAGAGTGAAAGATTTTTAAGGCAAATCATTTTCCAAAGATTCTCCAAATATATTAGTTAAGTTGACAAAATTCAGCACAAGAAATTATTCTAAGCCTAAAAACATTGTCTAAAAGAGAACCTAAACCTCCATCTTCATGTAACAAGAAATTTCTTTTCACGCCCCAGCATTATTTGCCTATCAAGAGATGATCTGGCTAGATGGTGTGTTGACAGTGAGAAAGTTACTTAGCAGCTATCCTGTAGTAGAAGGATCCTCCTCTTCTGCAAACACCAAACACCAGCCAAAAAAACACATAGCAACTCCCCTGATACACCTTTCTCAACAGACTATCAGTGTTTGTGACTTTTACATTTTGGTATGATTTAAAAGGCTAACTTAAGATATCGAGAATGGGATCAGCACAACAACATTGATCTCTGTTATGATAGATATTAATGCTATGGATATACACAAAATAATAACATATTGCGTTACAGAGTTTTTGTTTTGTTTTGTTTGGTATTCTGTAAAGTAACTACTGCTATCATTTCTGGATTGTGTTAAATTATCAAGATCTACCACAGATTCAAATATACAAAAGCAAGTAAAATAAACATTCTTCTTATTTTGCCCAGTAGATTGGTAAGAGCTAGACTCCTGTGAGCCACTATAGTGAATAGAATGCAAATAATGGAAACTTAAGTGAATCTTAAGTGAATCACTTAAGTGAAATCTAAGGCTTGGAGTTTAATTTCCAACTCCTAAAGATTATAATCATGATTTTATCAGTATGAAATGCATATAACACCTTAGTAAGAAAATCATAAATAATCAGAATGCATATAATACACACACTATTATCCAGAACTTTTGTTAAACTGAAAAATCATAGCAAAACATCAAAACAAATCACATACAAATGGATTTTTGGCACAATGCAGTGTGTTGTGGTCTAAATCACTGTAAAGTACTATATTTACATTAGAGATTTTATGGTATTCTATTCCTTAGAAGAGTAAAAATCTACCCCATCACCACAGAGCTGTTGTAAACACTGAGCAATTTCAGAGAATCTCTAACTGCAGCCTCTTGCTGAAGAAAACTTTCACCTCCTGTTCTTCACAAGTGTGGTCACTTCTAACAGTGTTCTTCCTGTGTGTCAATATTGAAATGTAGATCTTGATGGTCTTTTAGGATGGTCTAATATATGCCATCACTTGATTTAAACTGTGGCCTTGTAGTTAAACTGTGGAAACTTGTAGTTTCTTCTGAATCAGCAGCATGTGGGCTTTAAAGAATAGCCTGTGATACCTTCTTCACTCAAGAAAAATCCCAGAGACATGATGAGGACTTGACAGCTTCCATCTCATCCATGTTGCATGCAACTGATTGTGATCAGACATTTATGAGTATGTGAGTGCAAGACCGTGAATGTATGAAATCCTTAATACTTTGTAATTGAGCATTTGACTTGTGTTTTATTTCCCTATCATGCCATTCCATTACAGAGCCATAGTATAAGTTCAATTTGGTTGCATGGTTAATGTTGTTCCAGCTGAATAAAGTATACTTCTAATGGTTACTTTTACAACAAAGGAAAGAAGAATCTGTTGCAAGACTATTTAAAAACATCCGTTCCATATTCTTCAGATAGACAGCTACCATATTTTTCTCTCTATGCAGCTCTATATTCCAGAAGTCCATTTTTTTAACTTTGGTTTTGATGGTTCAGCACTCAGATGCACAAATCTTAGTAAGAAAACAGTGGGATAAACGAAGTAGATCCTTACTTGTGTACCTGAAAGGTAGGGGAAAACACAATGAACCTTCTTGATAGGATATGGCAGAAGTTTAATGAAAGTAAAAATATTGCTGCTTTGTGAATTCTTAGTGTTTGGGGACTCAGTAGTCCCTAAGTTTGTGATGAAAAAGTAAGCAACAATGTTTAAATATCGACATTTCAAAAAGTCTTGTAGACAAAACAGAAGAAGTCAACAATCATGTTGTTCCTTTAATGAATATCTATCTGTATCATAGAATCCTAGAATCATAGAATGCCTAAGGTTGGAAGGGACCTCTAGAGGTCATCTAGTCCAACCCCCCTGCACACGCAGGGCCACCTAGAGCACATGGCACAGGGCTGCATCCAAGCGGGTCTTGAAGATCTCCAGAGAAAGAGACTCCACAACCTCTCTGGGCAGCCTGTTCCAGTGCTCTGTCACCCTCACTGTCAAGAAATTCTTCCTTAAGTTCCCGTGGAACTTTTTATGCTTCAATTTGTGGCCATTTCCTCTGGTTCTGTCAGTGACCACCAGTGAAAAGAGGCCAGCCCCATCCTCCTCACTGCCTCCCTTGAGGTACTTGTACACACTGATCAGGTCCCCTCTCAGCCTTCTCTTCTCCAGGCTGAACAGGCCCAGCTCCCTCAGCCTCTCCTCATAGGGCAGATGTTCCAGGCCCCTGATCATCCTCGTGGCCCTGCGCTGGACTCTCTCCAGCAGCTCCACATCCCTCTTGTACTGTGGGGCCCAAAACTGGACACAGTACTCCAGATGTGGCCTCACCAGGGCTGAGTAGAGGGGTAAGATCACCTCCCTTGACCTGCTGGAGATGCTCCTCTTAATGCATCCCAGGATGCCATTGGCCTTCTTGGCCACGAGGGCACACTGCTGCCTCATGGTCAACCTGTCGTCCACTATGACGCCCAGGTCCTTCTCAGGTGCTGCTCTCCAGCAGGTCGGTCCCCAGCCTGTACTGTACACTGTATCATAATGTCTTATGTTACAGAGAATCAATACTTTTTACAAGTTCATGTCTGTTACTTTTTTGAGCCTATCATCAACTTTATATCACAACTGCCACAATCACTTTCACACAGAATCACACAGAAATCTTGAGGAAAGATAGTTTTCTATTTCAGTCAATAAGGTAGAAGTTATGCCAAGAAAACCTAACAGTCAGCCAAGTAATGAAATATTAAGTAAGCATGAAGTATATATACACACATATATATAGTATACTACTACATAAGATCAATTTGGTAAAAACCACAAGTCCATTCTGTGTTTGAGCACTGCTTGCTATGCATGGAAATGATCAGCACTACAGTCAGGTCAAGATACATTCAGAATCACTGATGATCATTTTTAGTAATGATTCTGTGAGAGTTTAAGAAGAAAATAAATAAATAAATAGACTGCACTTTTTTGGGGGGTGAAGTTGGGGGATTTCAAATGCAAGATAGCTCTCTCTATCACTTAAAGCAATTCAAGTTCTGCTCTGGGAATAATTTACAGTGATATGAAATCCCCATTCCTGCCTTTTCATTTCTTTCCTTATTTTAGGAATAATTTTCTTAGTAGTCAATAGACAGAGGAAGCCATTCACATAAAAAGTCTTGTCCTAATATATCCTACAGATGGTAAAGGAATGCCATTTAAAAAGCTTTTCACTTCTCAGTGAATGTGAACACTTGACACTACCAACTTGAGACTGTCAAAACACAAAGTGTTTCTCTCCTATTATCTTTTAAATAAATCAATACTAAACCACTGTTACGCTTCTTACAAGAGTGCATTTTCATCACTACTCTGGTATCTGGTAGATTCTTGCAAATGATCAATAAAATGGAAAGTGGAGAGCTTCCCAAAATATTTCTGAAATATTTACAGAATTCATTTTCTTAAACACATAAGTCAGGAATATAAAGTACAGCAAGGGAATTACTAGATTTTGTAAATATCTGAGAGAAAAAAGGCTGTGTAGTTAGTTATTACATTATAACTACAGATAAATTATAGCTTCAGATAAATAGTTTTGTTCTGAGCTACAGTCCTTAATCCTTGTTGTCATATTTTGTCTTAAATTTTCCTTTATGAAACAGCAGATGTTTTAATCATATTTAAAAAATGACTTTTTAGAGCAATGTGGAAATATTTGCATTTACTCAGAAAGACAGTAGTCAAATCTTAATGGCAATATTTGAGAAGACTTAAGACTTCCACTTCTGTAAGCTATGGAGGAGTTTCTTAAATCTCAACATATAATCCTCTCCTTTACAAGGAGAACTTTCCAAGTTCTACTTATGAATACATTTTCCCCACAGAGGCTAGGCAATGCCAGTCCTATGTGAGTAGCTCAGACAGCATATCACCACTCAGATATCTGCAGTTATCTATCTGCTTCACACCAGAATTCCCATTCATTGTTAAATTGGGCAGGTAAATAACAGTGTCAGTAACATGTAAATAACAGTGTCAATGTCACACAACACAAACCTATGCAGGTTTTAGAAAGCAGTTTTGAAAGCAATATTTTACTTGCATAAACGCTGTAATGTAGATATATTGTTTATAAAGCAGTATAAAGTGTTATGTAAAAAGCACACAAAATAGCGGCCACTCAGAACCAACTTTTTTAAAAATTAAGCAATTTTGACTGCAAACTCTGAAGATGTATATTGCTTGCATAGTAAGAACATTTATCTTGATAAAAGCAGCTTACACTTTTATGTATAAGTTTTTACTCCAAATTGGTTTTTCACTAAGGTTAAAAATACTTTAAAAAACACAGTAAGAAAACGATGGATACATACAGCTTGCAATATACACATACATGCATTTTACAGAAAATACAATTTGTCTCATCTGGTACCATTCAAGCCAGCCAAAATCCTGAACAGACACTAACAGAAATATATCTGAACCTATTTATAATAAATTGAGGAAATGAACTGTTGATTAGTAGAACATGTTTTGAGAAGTCATAGATGCAAACAATGTTCTCCTTTTCTCCCAAATTATTCACTACTTTTCTGAATAATGTCATGATATCCCCATTTCTACCCCAGAAGTGCTACTGGAGGAAACCATGACTAGAACTTTTCCAAATTAAAAAGGAAGAGTTATGCAAGAACTATACCTAATCCAAGAGTGGCTTGTATTTTCTAATTTAAGAACAATGCTCTGCATATGCAGGACCCCATCTCATTGAGGTTCAGCAACTTATAAACTATGTTGCACTCAAAAGCTTGTTAAGCGCAAAAAAGAAACAGATTTTATATACAAAGCCAAGAATTTTTTGTTAGTATAATTGACACTGTAATACAAAAGTTGTTATTAGTCAAGACCCAGCTATGACAGAAAAAGGGAGGAAGGAAGGGAAGAAGGGAGGGAGGAAGGGAAGAAAGGAGGGAGGGAGGGAGGGAGGGAGGGAGGAAGGAAGGAAGGAAGGAGAGAAATCAATACTTCTACACATAAAAAATACCAACATTAATATTACTATTAAAATTTCTGCGCACATACTTTCTAATTTCTACCATTTGTCCTGATACTATGTTCAGTCTTCCCCAGCTCTTCTGAGTTCAAAGGTTAAATGCTTCATTCTGGTGCGTGTGTCGGAGGGTCTTACCTGAGTTATCAGCCTCGAGTCCTATGCAAGGAAGAATATGAGGATGATGGAAGTGGTTTCTTCCTCCTCACTCCAGGACGTGCCGTAGGGTCATTTTGTGTGTTTATTTATACCTTTTTATACTGAGTTATTTCTTCATAGTTCTACTACACCGTCCTTCTGGTTTTACAGTATGTGAAGTCTACAGATATTAGAAACTCTTTTGTTTGTTGTTGTTAGTTTGGTTTGTCTAGCTCCACATTTGAATTTGATGACTATTAGTGAGTTATTTATTGCTCTGGATCTCCAGTGCCAGCCTATGCCCCATTTTTGATCACCTATGTTGTGCCTCCTGCACATCATTCTGTGTCTCCTTTTCTCATACCCTCACTTGCTCCAGCTGCTGGCGCTGCAGACACATGAGCCCTCTCACTCAGTTGCTCCATCACCTTACCTGATATTACAACTAAAGGAAAATATACAACTCCTAACGCTCTTCCTTACCAACATATTGAAACCAAGGGGTTTTAATATGCAGATAGGCACTGGGTATCAGAAAGCAAATTTCGTACTGAGATGTGTCAACTGTGTTCAAGCTAGAAGCCTGAGACTGTCTATCAAGCTGCCTGTTGAGGGTTGTGTGAAGTAAATGAAAAGCAGACTGAGTCTCATCATAGTGGAGAACTCATGCTGCTACTATGGTATTCTCTCTCTAGGAGGGCTCCTTTGATGCCTGCAGTGCAGAGCCGGAGCCTCTCTTTCACTCCGCCACCTTTCATGCGACATGTAATTGGTTATGGGATCACAGCCTAGGTAGACAGATTTTGTCTAGCAGCTGGTGATTTGAAGCAAGAAGTCCCTGGGTACTTCCTCGATGTATGTCAAATACTGATATTGAGGCAAAAAGAAGGAGAAAAGAAGTGGTTTCAAAAGGAAGTTAGAGGCACCAAACTATAGAGTGAAATTTAATGTTATTGAACCACCTTTGCACTTCACAGAAAAAGTAAGACAGGAAGCAGAAACTGGAAACATCAAAGTAGACTAGTGAAAAACAAAAAAAGCTTACATTTTCCCAAAATTTGGAAGTATCACTTAAAACTTACAGTGCTAATGGTCATCACTGGGAGAACCAAAAAGATTTGATTCTGTGAGGTAGGGACTTACATATCTGAACCTTAAATCCTCAAATCAAATCAAACTACACACCTCTTCCATGGCAATTGTGAGAAGATCCTCAGTTCATAAAGAAATCAAACGTTATTTAATCCTAGGCAATATTGATACAACTCTTTATGAAATATTTAAGTGACCAACACAAATTCATGAAGTTAGCAAAGAGGGATTTGTGAAGATAAGGAGGACAGCAGAAATCGTATAAATAACAAATGAAAAATATTGCTCTCAGTTGTTCACTGTTTCTAAGAGCTCAGGAGCAGGATGTATTAAACTGAAAAAAAAATCAGAACTATTAAAATTTTAAAACTTCTTTAATGCTACATTTGTTATGGAGTTGCTGTTCCTGGATACAGTGAGACTAAACTGACAACCATAATGGGAAGTGTAATGTTTCTGAAATGACAGTTGAGTTAAAAGTTAGGATAGCTAAATATTTTAGCAATTGGCAAAGGATGAGGCAGATATTTTTTGTCATCTTAGCAGCAAACTCTATTGTGTGTTCTAGCATCATATCCAATGAAAAAGTCCCATGAAAATTAACATGTTTAAGAAGTCTATCAATTCCATTAAAATTTCAAATTGAATTTTTAATTTAAAATTTCAGTTTGAAAAAAAGCAATCTTAGAGAAAGCCTTAAAAATACCTTCTTTCAACAGATTTGGAATAAATAATTTCATTATTCTAATTTGGGATTAAAATTTCTCTAAAAAATACTTCAAAAAGATAGTTTTGAAACAGGATTTTCAGAATGATCTTTGTTAAAATTTGAGTATGTTCATAGTATGTGGTCCTACTGCACGGCAATCGGCAGATGAGTAGTTTTAGTTTTAAAAGTTTTTAAAAGTTTTAAAAGTCACCTAAAACTATAGAATGCTTTTTACATATGCCAGGAAACCGATACAATCTCTGTTTGCTAGATGCTGCCAGTGAACACTTTTCATATCCTAAATAAAGCAGCTGGACTCTGGTCCAACAGTTGGTCATTTGTATGGAACACAAACTACTGTGTGATACAGTTTTAGTAGTGCTTTCTGGGCTACCGGTTTGTTCACTGAGTTCCTGTTTTGAGGTCTGGAAAGGCAAAGACAAAATAGCCATGAAATATTGCCACCAAAAGGGAGTTGAAATTTCTAGTGCTGCAACACAACCTTGCTGTGACAGCGAAGCTTAGAATTCCAGTTCATGCTGTTATGTAAAAATAGGACCAGGTGTATATGATTTAAGAGTAGCAGATTCCTCACACATCATCTTGCTATTTCTTTTCATGTATATTTTGAATCTCTCTGGATTCACACAAAACCACATTTTTTATTTCTGGTATTTCCTGGAGTTTTTCATAATTAAAATTGCTAATTTGATCCTAGACCTGTTTTCTTCCCCCCAAAACATTTCTGAATATTTAGTTAAAATATTCTTAACACACTTAATTTTCAAAGAAAAAAACAAACACAAACAAGCAAAAAAACAAACAGCAAAGAGATGAAATATCATCTCAGACTATTTCCAGATTATAGAAGGTAAACAGTTCAAATGACTTATATTTAGATAGTTTAATCCTAAAAAGTATTTTCAATGCTCTAAGAATAACACAGACTGAATAAGCTATGCAAATAGGAAATTAAAGACCTTTTTCATCTATTCCTGGCTCAAAGACTGTGGCAGGAGATAGATGGAAAAACCTTAGCACTATGACAGACAACAGAACAGAGCTCTGATTCTGCTGTCTTATTTCTAAGATTTTGGTCTTCTCTGTAGTCCATATTTTTTGCTTATTGCTCTGTCACTTGGTCTGATGTACTTTGAAACTGGAGATCCGTATCTGATTTTGGATGGCACACTATTATTTCACTCTGCAGTCCTAATTTGAAGTTGGCGCTAAGTAAGTGGATTGCGTAGAATGATAAAATCTCTGTGACTTTCTGTTCTATTTTTCTTTATATTATCCTCTTTTTTATAGAAATGAAATACAGTGCCATTGCCAATTTCCTACAGCTTAATAGTTAAGCTATATTATTATTAAAAGAATCAGATGTCTTTATGGAACATTATAGCAAACAGAAAAGAGAGGATGAGAAGATTTGGTTTCATATTATAGTAAGGATAGTAAAAATAATAGATAATTTATGGATTCAGACAATCTGAAAATTCATGAGATTATATTTAATTATAACATTGTAAGGGAAGTCTTTTCAGTGTCTACCTTAAGAATGTTTTAAATTACCGCAACAACACTGGCATGGAACCTACCAGATACATGTAGAAGAAAAGGACTGATCATGACGTAACGGGCTTAAGTACATTTTAAGATTATACCAGCAAAATCTCTTATGTAAATTTTCTGTTTACAAGTATAAAGTTTACAAATATCAACTGAAAAAAAAGAAGATGGTTAAAATAGAAATACTTCAAAAAATCTTTAAACTTAATGACTAAAAACTCTGAAAAAGTTTGAAAATATACACCCTTCCCTCATGAATTTCTGTCACGCAGTAATATGCAATTATACACAGAAGTTTTCTGCTTCTCTTAGTAGTCTATGGTGAAACTGAAACCCTCTTCTGACAGAATACACACCCATAATTCTCTGATACACTACAGCTTAGCTATGTTTTTGGATACCTTCATGACGAGGCAGCCATAGGAACAGACCACCACCACTCAGTCACTCAGTATATTGAAATCTAAGGTTTATTTGCTAAGCAGGATACGTGTAGTGGGTTAATAGTGATTTCTATTTTGCCACACACTGCGTAGACCACTAGACGGCCTGTGGTCCAGTGTGACCAGCACTATGGCCATGGGAAGCAGGACACACTCCAGCTCATGGAGGTGCCTGAGTCCTTGCTGGAAGCCTACTGATGTAGTAGCTCCACCTTGAGTTCAACCTTCTACACAGGACTGGGTGCTCATTGACGTATTCTCTCCTGAAGGGCAACCGTGTGCATTATTTATTGCTTTCTAACTTAGGTGGTCCCACAGACTAGCAGTAGCCTGGCTAGTCACATCACCCCAGGACAGCCTTTTTGAATTTCTGCATTGAATTTGAATTTCTGAACTGTCTCCAGTTATCATAGTTTTCTGGGTCACTCACGCATTACAAGGATTTTTTTTTCTATTTTTCCCACTAATATCCAAGCCATTAGATTAAGGCAGATGTAGTCTGGCATTTTGCGGCAAGCCTGCCTTGTAATTACTAGCTGCACTTTTGCTCTTTTCCTGGCACGTGCCAACATGACTTAATGAGTTAGAAATGGGCAGGGGGAATCAAGATCTCATTTTGTCTGAGACTTCTTTTGGACAAGCTCCACTCTATAGTGCTTTACAAACTAGGGCAGTTTCTCACATTCATGTGCACAAGGTTTTTTTTAATAACTGAAGAAAATATAGCTTTTTTTTTGCAATAACTTCATCTGTTTTCAAATAAATTTTTCGATTTAGTTTATGAAATTATAAGCTCTAGGTGATATGTAGTCTGTGTAGTCATATAGATTATTAAAAATTTAATTATCCTGCATGACATCAAAAGCTTCAGGGTTCAGTGGAATTACATCAAAATATATGTACAGTCACAGTTTGAACAATTACTTTTTGAGATAATTACTTTTTGGGGATAATTATTTATCTTTCTCCTGAATTAGGTCAATACAGGATTCATTTAACCTAACTTGATATTAAGATTTATTAAAGCATCCAGTTGATGCTGTTTCTTTTTTTTTTCTTTCCTGTCAAGCTATGTTCACAGCCTACTCCCTTCCCTCCTTGAAAGAGACTGCTAAGATCCACTATTTGAATCATAAAAGTTTTTAGACTGCTACTGCATGTGTTTATAAGCATGAGGCATAGAGGTCTCTTGGTATTTACTGTATAATGCTGTGATTATTTCCTCTATTTTTTTTTCTGTTGTTCCATGATTATGACAAAATCCACATCCTTCCATAGAGCATCTGAATACAAAGTAAAGGAGTGAAATCCTTAAAATCTGTAAAAAAATTCAAGTTTAGTGAAGAACTAATATTACTAGAGCTCTGCTCTTTTAACAAAGCAGAACTACTTTTCTGTCTATCTGTCTGTCTCTCTGCCATATTTCATTATGAATCAAATGGCTGAACAGTTTTCTACAAATGAAAAAGCTCAGTAGTTAACACTAGGACCCTGATAAGTTTACCTTACCTTAGTAAGGTAAACTAAGCACTTGAGTACTTCCACAATTATGTTGGACTTACTACATCGCAATGATTTAAATTAGATAGTTCAGATTTCACGAAGGAAAGAGAGATTATCTTATATTTAACAGTATGGATTATTAAAGGATAACCATTTCCAAAAGATTTGGTTGGAAATATCAACTGTTAATGGTTAAAAACTTAGCTTCTCTTGGACATTTTTCTCTCTAATTGAAAATTCTCACCTTCTTGAAAATGACACTAAGCTATAATCCTCTGACGATTTGCAGTTAAGACATTAGTTTTGATTAAGAGGACTTTCTTAAAGCATTTGCTAAGTACTGGATATCAACTTCAAACATTTAACAATGGAGAAACTGTCTACTTTTTCATTACTAAAATAAGTGGAAATTTTGGGTCCATTTATTAGTCTCTATCCTGCTTCTGTTTCATGCTACCCTAACATTGAATTGTTTGACTTTGGAATGACAGCTAATGCTTTTCAAGTTTGATTGTGTTTTTTAACATTGGGGACTAGCATAAATCTTGCAGGTTGCCTTATTTAGTATATTTAACCAAATGCTTCCACTTTTACCTTTTGTTACTGGGAAATCTAACTTTTCTTTTTTTCCTCCTATGAAGTGTTTTTTCTTTGCACATTCTCCTGTTGCATTTTCACATACGGTGTTGTTGCCATGACAACCACAGTATCAGTGTCCAGCCTGTGCCTCAAGATGTCTGGCTACTGACTGCCTTTGTCTTTATAAGGCACTATCTCTGGTAGGTTACAGAAGGCTAGGCTAGTTTAATGAAAAATGCAGATATTTTATTGTGTACTGCACACTGCACTGGGGCTCAGGACTTGCGCCCTCCTATTAAACGAATTGGGGTGAAAATCCTAAATACCTATGTTTTTGATTTAGCACCTTTCACGGCAACAGGCAGGATGACTGTGAGCAACTCATCTGGTACCACTAAAGAAAAGGATTAATCAGAATTTCAGAGTGTTTGCTGTAACTTCTGGTACCACTGTCTTCTGCCTTAGCATTTTTTAGCTTGCAGTACCAAGTCTTCATTTACTCTGCAATCCAAGACTGAGGCCATGCATTGTTCACTGAGTAGACTATTCTCATTAAAATATACTGCCTGGCATGATCTCTCCCCCATCCTCTAGACAAAGGTTTAGCCATATGTTGCTACTTGATGGATCAAATCTTTGAAGAATTTCCAGCGTCTGCGCAATGCCGCCATAAGGTTGTACTGCGCAGCCACATTGGCTAGACCAGAGAGAAATATAGGGTACATCACTAAGACCTGTTATAATACAGTTTTCTAAGAAAAACTACTAGAGAGTTTTGTGTTTCCTTTTTCCTTCCTTTTGCTTTTTTTCCTCCTCAAACAGAAAGGGGCTACACAGGACATTTCTATTTAGTCTACCTTCTCCCTCCACAGGATGAAAAATAATGTTCTTTTAATAAATATACATATATAATGACTGTGGCTGGGGTCTCTGCTTCCTTCCAGGACTTAGGAATTAATATATCCCCTTTCTTCCTGTTCTGATTATGTGCCTCCATTTCCCATAAATGGTTAATTTTATTGTTAGCAGGTTCAATTAAACTGTTTTTATTCTACTTCCTCACAGCTTTAGGCAGTAGATCTCCAAAACTCCTCAAACACAAATTCTGAATAATATTTGCATGACGACATAGAGTCAGCTACAATCAAAAACAAAAGTTAATTTCTTTTTCAGTAACAATCATCAATCATTCTTTTTTAAAAAGGGGAGTCACATTCACAAAGTGCTCGTATATTTGATGTCTATCATTGATTTCCAGGAATAAACTCCCTTTAGAAAAAGTATTTCTTAATCCTTCACAAAACTTGATATGAAAATACATTTCTATTTTTTTTTTAATCATATTTTCTAGTTTGAAATTCCAGTGTTTGTCTCTTATTTTCATTTACCTGCTTAAATTATCACCTGACATCTGTTGCCATGTAGATATAGAAGACAAAACATCTGTTCGGAGTTGGGTAGAACAGCATATTGATTAGAAATGCTAATCAGAATTTATCGAGTTTCTGCGGAGGGGGAAAGACCCACACCTCATTTTAAACATCAGACTGCACTTTCATGAAAACGAAGTGCTTACTCTGAGGAGTTATCCTGTCTGTAGAGGATCTCTAAAAAGTTTCAGCCTCTCTCAGTGATAAAGCAGGTGGTTCTAGGCTTTCTATTCTATTCAAAAAAACATACCATAAGGAGAACAGATTTGTGTCCTACTGTCCTTCTTCACATTGACCTCTCTTTTAAGAATACTTTTCCAGCATGGAACTTTTGATGGTCATGTTGCTACAGCATATGAAATTGTTAAGTACCTAACACTTTAAATTGACTGTGCGTTACTGGTATTTCAAAAGTTCTCCATTTGCTCCCCTGCTTCAGCATTTCCTCATTCATAATCTTTAGACCATTAGCACAGTCTAAAATAGTGAAGGTAAAATGCATGTGTATATGTGGACAGACTACTATGGAACTGATGCTTTGCTAATTCGTGTGAACTTTTCTCACATACCTGCCAGAAAAATTAAAAGAACATTCCTGGTCATGAAAGGCCTCATATCTGTGCCAGCAAACACTTTTTCTTCAAAATAGAGCAGGCTTCACTTTTGTGCAGACTAGTTGGAATGGACGCACACACCTTTGTAACCATTTATCAGCGCACTTAATACACACTCACTGTATTCCCCCTTACTCTTCCACACAACACAGTAGCAAGTCTTGACTCATATAAGAAAACCTGCACCTATGCTTTCTACAGGTTCCTCTTTTTATGTTCATGCTGAGCAACTTGGAAAATCTTGAATCTGGAGTGTGACCTGTAGAGCCTCTTTTGCCTAAGAATCAGCGTCACAAAGTCCAGGTGCCTGGTTCTGGGACTGAACCATACTGTAGGGATGTTGGCCACTTCCTCCTTTCAAAGTGTGGAAAAAATATTTCATTTTATTTTCTAGGAAAAAAATGTGTAACAACAATGAGGAAGGAAAGAAGGGAAAAGAACTACTCATGAAGAAGAACAGGAAGACTTGCTTTTCCGATGGAAGGAAAAAAAAAAAAAAAACACCATCTTGCTTGGAATTTTCCAGTAATGTTATGGAGTCAGGAAAGAGGTAGGAATGGAAGCAGAGGGTTGCAAGAGGTTGAGAGCATGACCATAAGAGAAGCCAAGGAACTGCCTTTTCCTATGTCTCAGTACTCATTTTCTCAGGGATGTGGCTGAAGGAGGAGGACAACCCACCTTGGTATACAGACTAATCTCAATAGAAGCAAGGAGGGAAACGAGAAGAGCCACATCCGTTTTACTCCTTGCCGGTCTGCTCATAGGCTGTTACTGCAGTGCACTTTTTGCTGGACCTCAGTTTGCTTTACAAGAGGCTATTCTGCCCCAAGAAGGCTGGAAATGCATGGGATGATTCTCTAAGTGCATGCCCAGTGCAACAGGGGTGCAACACAACAGCATCAAGGACAGCATGGGGTTACAAAGCCTGCCTGCATATTGTGGGAGGACAGTAACAGATCCCAGGGGAATTTTAACTGCTGAATGGTAGCCAGGAACTGTTTTAGAAGATTTGTATTTAGTATGGGCCAAGCTGATACAGGTAGGATTTCTAAAAACTTACTAGTGTAGATAAACATGTTCTACTTATGGGGATTGTTCCCAGGCAATTTAATTTACTAGTATAGCTGCAGACTTAATGTACCTGCAGAGACAGTAGTGATTAAACTACGAATTTGTTTCTTTTCCCAGATGTGCTAGTTTTATGCCAGCAAGTCACAGCCACTGTGTCTTTGTGAACTGTGTGCTGCATCAAAGATTTATTCAGAAAGATTTATGGGAGAAAAATACTAATGTAATTATACCACCATTGTTATAACTCCCTTTGATGGTACCTATCTTAAAACAAGCATCTACAGAGAGATTAGAACAAAGTGGTAAAAAATGTACTAGTAAATTTTCCCATGTAGACAATCTCTAAAGGGATTCATTTTCCAATAGAAACGTGTGCATGATGCAATGTTCTTGTGGCTTATAATTCTAGAGAAATTACACCTATGACCAGGAGTGCCACACTATGGTTGTTTCTTAGTTTGGTCATGCTATGTGGTTTGTTAATACATAACACATGATTTTCTCAAAGGCCTTTTTGCATAACATGATCCTTATTCATATGGAGGGAGTAAGAGGGAAAAAGAAAGAAAAATTGGAAGACGAGGAAAAAGAAGGTGACCGTTTTACTGAAATAGAGGCTTGTTAAGAGACATGTGCATAATGACATTTAAGATTAGTTCAGTATTTTACAGCATAAAAAATAAAAATAGTTTCAGGAGAAGGAGATGAACTTAAAGTGGTTGTGAGAGCTCTCTTCTGAAGTTTCGTATCTTGCCAATATTTATTTGAATTTCCACATGCAGTATTTGCACTTATCAGAAACTTGCTTGCAAATAAAATTCAGTTCAACCAAATGTTCATCTATAAGCAAACAAAAGAGGTCATGAATACGAATGAAATGAATTGGTAGGATCTATTTATAACTATAGTCACCAGCCAGCTTTAGTGGCAATATACTTTGTAATTAAGTGGATGTTTTCTCCTATTCTCTGTAATGAGACAGCAGGCTATGGAGAGAAATGTAGATAATTAAGGTTCTCATTCTGCCACCCCTACTGATACTGATTTCAAAGGAAAAAGAAGTCAAAGAAGAACTCTAATAGACATGATAAGGATAACAGGATAAATGGAATCTTGAAGAAAACTTGGGATTCTAAAGAAAATAATGGTTCACAGTGGTATTTTTGAAAGATTTATGCTACTATACATTCGTTTTATAGTAGAACAAAGAAAGCATTATTTTCAGGTGAACAAGATTTTACACATCACTCAGAGAGCAAGGAGGCTATTTGGGTACTGAACTGAACACATATTCTGTGTGAAGTGCTTATATTAGATCACAAGGATGGCAACTCAGATACCATCTGCACATGACAAAGTACAAGGAACAAGGCTTTCCTATGCTACAATTAAGATATTTAGACACTAAACAAATATTTCACAATAGTCATCTTTTGACAAAAAGAAAACCACTGGAATTCTGTTGGTTGAAAAGGAATTGCAAGGAATGTATTGAAAGATGCCAGTCCTGATTGAACAAGCCTAGCTGCTTCCTTCTAGATTTGTTATTTGTATAAATCTCGGAATATGCTGCTTGTCGGATTGCCAAGTGCACAACTTCAGTGAGCTAAATTCCTTTCCTTTGCAGGAGAGAATGTGTGTGGAAAGCAGAATATAATCTGTGTACCACACAATTTAAAATAAGCCTTATGAATGAACAGCTGTTTTATTGACAAAGTATCATCCATCATATTGTAAAATAAAACCAGGCCTCCAAAATACAACTCAAAACACCTGTAGTTACACAGGAGAATTTAGGTCTAGAATCATAGAATCATAGAATGCCTAAGGTTGGAAGGGACCTCTAGAGGTCATCTAGTCCAACCCTCCTGCACACGCAGGGCCACCTAGAGCACATGGCACAGGGCTGCATCCAAGCGGGTCTTGAAGATCTCCAGAGAAGGAGACTCCACAACCTCTCTGGGCAGCCTGTTCCAGTGCTCTGTCACCCTCACTGTCAAGAAATTCTTCCTTAAGTTCCTGTGGAACTTCTGGTGCTTCAATTTGTGGTCATTTCCTCTGGTTCTGTCAGTGACCACCAGTGAAAAGGGGCCAGCCCCATCCTCCTCACTGCCTCCCTTGAGGTACTTGTACACACTGATCAGGTCGCCTCTCAGCCTTCTCTTCTCCAAGCTGAACAGATCCAGCTCCCTCAGCCTCTCTTCATAGGGCAGATGTTCCAGGCCCCTGATCATCCTCGTGGCCCTGCGCCCTGCGCCCTCTCCAGCAGCTCCACATCCCTCTTGTACTGTGGGGCCCAGAACTGGACACAGTACTCCAGATGTGGCCTTACCAGGGCTGAGTAGAGGGGTAAGATCACCTCCCTCGACCTGCTGGAGACGCTCCTCTTAATGCACCCCAGGATGCCATTGGCCTTCTTGGCCACGAGGGCACACTGCTGCCTCATGGTCAACCTGTCGTCCACCACGACGCCCAGGTCCTTCTCAGCAGAGCTGCTCTCCAGCAGGTCGGTCCCCAGCCTGTACTGGTGTCTGGGGTTATTTCTCCCCAGGTGCAGGACCGTGCACTTGGCCTTGTTGAATTTCATGAGGTTTTTGACCGCCCAGTTGTCCAGTCTGTCCAGGTCCCTCTGGATGGCAGCACAGCCCTCTGGAGTATCCGCTACTCCTCCCAGCTTCGTATCATCTGCAAACTTGCTGAGGGAGCACTCTGTGCCTTCATCCAGATCGTTGATAAATAAATTGAACAGGACTGGACCGAGGACTGACCCCTGGGGCACTCCGCTCAACACAGGCCTCCAACTAGACTCTGCACCGCTGATCACCACCCTCTGAGTTCTGCCATCTAGCCAGTTGCCAATCCACCTCACCGACCACTCATCCAGCCCACACCTCCGGAGCTTGTCCAGGAGGATGTTGTGAGGGACGGTGTCAAAAGCCTTGGTGAAGTCAAGGTAGATGACATCCACCGCTCTCCCCTCATCTATCCAGCCGGTCATCCCATCATAGAAGGCTATCAGATTAGTCAAGCATGATTTCCCTTTCGCGAATCCATGCTGACTAGTCCTGAGCACCTTCTTGTCCTCCACGTGCCTGGAGACAACGGCCAGTATGAGCCGTTCCATCACTTTTCCAGGTACGGAGGTGAGGCTGACCGGCCTGTAGTTGCCCGGGTCCTCCTTCTTGCCTTTTTTGAAGACTGGCGTGACATTGGCCTTCTTCCAGTCCTCCGGCACCTCCCCCGTTCTCCAGGATCTTTCAAAGATGATGGAGAGCGGCTCGGCTACGACATCGGCCAGCTCACGCAGAACTCTGGGGTGCATCCCATCGGGGCCCATGGATTTGTTGGCATCGAGGTGTCTTAGGTGCTCTCTGACCCAATCTTCCTCTACCCTGGGCAAGTCTTCCTTTCTTCCAGCTTCTTCTCCTGTCACTAGGGCCTGGGACTCTACAGGGCTGCCCTTGGTAAACACTGAAGCAAAGCAGGCATTCAGCAGCTCTGCTTTTTCTGTGTTCTTCGTAACCAGGGTGCCCATCCCATTCACTAGAGGACCCACATTTCCCCTGATCTTCCTTTTACTGTTAATATATTTATAGAAGATTTTCTTGTTATTTTTAACATCCCTTGCCAGGCTGCATTCCAGCTGCGCCTTAGCTTTCCTAGTTGCATTTCTGCATTCCCTGACTACGCTTGTTTAATTTACATCAGCCCCAACTTGAAGACTTACGCAGACTGGAACCCCAAAATAAAGAAAATTCTTCTCTTGAAAAAACAAAACCAAAAACAAGACAGAAACAAATCAAAAAGCAAAACAAAGTAAAACACCTCTCAACTGCTCAGCCTCAGGTGCAGTGCAGTGATTCAGTTATGCAACAGGCATCAGAGAAGAAAGTATCAATAAAATTGAAACAATCACATGCTGTTCCTTGGTGATAAGGATCACTCTTTAGAGTATACACACAAAACTAGTAAGGTTTCACAAAACTAATATCCATTTGTAACCAGTAGGACTCATCCATAGGACTGTTACTACAGCCTGGATAGCGGCTGTCAGTGCCTTGAAGAAAGGTTCTTAAAGAATGAAGAATATTTATATCTGCAGGTGGTTAACATTTCTGATCCAGACATGAATTCAGAGGTCTCAAGAGCAGGACTGTGGAGGAAAACAATACAATTACTAACACTAGTGTAATTGCCTTCTCCTTTGAACCTAAGTCCCATGCACAGCCTCAGGAGCAGAAGGCTTACAAACATGTGAGAGAGATCCAAGACTGGATTACAGATTCCAGCACCCAATTTATCTTGAGAAAAACAAAAAAAAAGGAAAAAGTCATTTCTGAAAATAAAACCCATGTTAGTTGCAGTACTTGAGCTTTATCTGCTGACATCATGAGCATTCTATAGGTTTGTTTCTCAATATCATAGTACAAATCTGATTAGATGTTAGTCATTTAACAGAAGAGTTTATATTGTGCTAGAACACCAAGCTGTAACATTTTGTTTTCTTTTCAGAATTTTCATGGGAGCTTTGTTCATACTTCTCTCCTAGATCTAGGAACATTGCAGTATTGTACCTTCCACAATGCACTAAGCAGTTCCTACTACTCATGCTGCAAAGGGCATCCTGGAAACCATATGATGTTAGGAACATTCTGAGTGTTAAGGCAGAGCATTTCACTTAGTATGGAAATTATGAAATCCACAGCTGAAAGCTGAGTACAATTTTAAAGACTACTTGGAAATCCAGAGTTTTAAACCCAGCTACATGAAATATGAAGATACCTAGTTGTTATAGCATGGACTTTGCACTCATTTTTCATGCTGCATTTGGTAATTAAGGAAATAAATTGTTACTAGTCTTTAGATTAAAATCACAATAAACACCAATTTCACTCAGACTTCCTTCCTTCCTTCCTTCCTTCCTTCCTTCCTTCCTTCCTTCCTTTCTCCCTTTATCGCTCTTTTTCCTTTTTTCTGTCCCTCCCCTCTGTTTCCTGTTTCTTCCTCTAACCCTCTATCCTTCTTTCCCTTATTAATACCATT